>JZKD02S1784456.1:0-12069 GCA_000966675.3 Picea glauca | reverse complement strand
AGTAATTGAAGAAGAAGCATATAGAACAACCTCAAGATTTTGAGGTATACCAGAAAGAGAATCATGTATGAAGATAGAAGAAGACCTTGTATGGATTCAAGCAACCTGGTGCAGAGTCCTTCATGTACAGTAGAAGCGTGGTGAAAACTTCCTATGACAGAGCAAGTGTATTGAAATGGTTCTTCAGAAGTCTGAGATGATGGATTGCAAATCCATGGCAAACTCCCACGATGACAGACCTGAGGAAGTTGAGAAAGTCTGATCCAGTAGATCCGTCCCTGTATCGACAATTGAATGGCTCGTTGATGTATTTGGAGAATACTTGGCCATATACTTGCTTTGCTATGAAAATAGTTACAGGTGGAACCTAGCCATGAAAATTGAATAATTGAAAAGCATGCCTTGAAATGTCTTTATGGGATGTTTGAGTTATGATATACAGCTGCATGGATTTATCCATTCAAAATGGGCAGGGACTGCAGATAACAGAAGAAGTGCTTCTTGGATATGTTTCAGTTTGAGCCTTGCCATGATATCATTGCAGAAACAGAAGTCGGTTGCACTCAGCATTGCAGAAGCAGAATATATTGCAGCTTGTGATGCTTGTACAAAAGCAGTGTGGCTCTGTAAGCCGGTTTCTAGAATGTTTGATCAGGTGTTGGATTCGACCGTGATATATCGTGATATATCAGAGTTGTGTGAAGCTTTCAAAGACCCCGGTGTTCCATGATAGGTCGAAGCACATTGAGATCAAGTATTATTTTCTCCGTGATAAAGTCCAAAGGGGAGAAGTGGTTCTCCAGTATATCTCCACATATGAGCAATGTAGATATTTTGGTAAAGCCTCTATCCAAGATGAAAAGTTTGTGTTTTTAAGGGACAAGTTGGGACTCATGGAGATGACTTCCTTATTGGAAAGGGAAGTGATTACTCCCAGCTTGGGAGGGAGCACTGATATGTTATTGATTTATGGACAGTCATTTTCCAAACATTGAGATCAAGTATTATTTTCTCTGTGATAGAGTCCAGAGGGGATAAGTGGTTCTCCAGTATATCTCCACAGATGAGCAGATAGCAAATATTTTGGTAAGGCCTCTGTCCAAGATGAAAAGTTTGTGTTTTTAAGGGACAAGTTGGGACTCGTGGAGATGACTTCCTTATTGGAAAGGGAAGTGATTACTCCCAGGTTGGGAGGGAGCACTAATATGTTATTGATTTATGGACAGTCATTTTCCAGTTTGGAAAATGGTCCAAGTTGGGCAGTGACTTTCTAGTCCAAAAAGTGGTCTAAGATTTCTGATGAACAGACATTTTCCAATTCGTAAAATGGTCCAGATCGGACAGTCATTTTCATAACGAAAATGGTCCGAGAGATTGTTGATGTACCATAGACAGCGATTCCCCTTGTGGCCAGTGTGGGAGAATGGTCTAGGACAGTCATTCTCCTTAGCAATCACTCTGAGTAGTGGTCAAGCAAAATGGTCCGACTCTTCGAGCAGTCATTCTTTCGAAGTTCACAATTGTGAGCAGTTTCGAAGAATGATCCGATCTAGGAGGT
Source organism: Picea glauca (assembly GCA_000966675.3). Classification (NCBI taxonomy): domain Eukaryota; kingdom Viridiplantae; phylum Streptophyta; class Pinopsida; order Pinales; family Pinaceae; genus Picea; species Picea glauca. The sequence continues at coordinate 10,511 of JZKD02S1784456.1, read as the reverse complement.
TGGTGCAAGACAGTCATTTCCATAAGAAATGGTTCGGACAATCATTGCCTAAGGCAAACTCATTCTCTCCAGGTTGCATTGTGATTAGTGTCAGAAGAATGGCCCAGTTAGGTTGAACGGTCCAGGTTCAGCAATCAGGGACAATCATTTCCTAGGGCAGACTCATTCTCTCCAGGTTGCACTGTGATTAGTGTCAGAAGAATGGCCCAGTTAGGTGAATGGTCCAGGTTCAGAAATCAAGGACAAATATTCTTATATGCTTGGGAAAAATAGTCCAGATAGCCCATGGCTAATGTTTAACTTTCCAAGAGCAGATGCTCTTCCAGATCTCGCAGATGTGAGTGGAAGAGTGGCGCAGATGACTCAGTTCGTATCATGACATTGTTGATATCTGATGATATGATTGTTGTGGAGAATGCATGTCTCTGGACAATAGATGTATGCTATTGTTGTGGATGTGCTCCACTGGTACTGACTATGTGTCACTGGTTAGTAGTTATGTGCTACTAGGAGTGGGTGTGTACCACTGGACAGTAATTGTGTACTACTATGGATAGACACAGTTGTGTTCTATTGGATAGCATTGTTTTGATTGCCATGGAAACTACCACTAGTGTTGGAGATGATTGCCAGCTAGATGGATAGTGAGATGATGCAGAGGCATTGATCTACATCATGCAAGTACATCTTAGAGATGGTGCATTGACACCATGCTAGTACGGCTTAGAGATGATGTAGATGGTACTCCAGCATCATGCTTGATTACAGAGATGGTGTAGTTGATGCTATCAGATGATACTGATAGTGGTGATGTTGCTTGTAAATTGATCTATGTGATCATGAGATAGCATATGTGGCTATGACGATGCTACATGTTAATACCTCCCTAGCTAAGAGGCAATGTTGATATTATGGCAGCTACGGGAGGTATTAACCTCCATATGTAACCTTTGGCTAGAATAGAATATTCCGGAAGCAAGAGAAACCCTAAACAGATGTGTAGAAACCCTAGAAGTCAAGTCGGCTCAGTAAAAGAATTAATATTAAAGTATTAGATTCTAAAAGAACAAGTTGGCCCAGACAAGGGACAAGAACCACTATGAATAAGAGATGATCTAGCTCATTTGTACACACACTTCACACACTCTCTCAGTCAAGTTTGGCGCAAGTTTGGAGTTGCAGCTACAAGGATGGAAGGTGGATCTTCTGAGATGGTTCTTGGTCTCAATCTCTAGCGCCATATAGCCTAAGATGTGCACCCTATTCTCTAGTATCTCTTGGTGGTGTTTTTGGTGATGGTTCTTGGTGGTAAGAGACAGTGAGAAGAAACAAGAAGACGAACTCCTAATGAAGTGTAGTAAGAGACAGAATTTGACAGGATGAAAGAAGAAAATTAGAGAAGAAGCGAAAGATGATTATATAAGAAAGAAGAGGATGGTCAAAGAAAGTGAAAGAAGACGAAACAATGGACACAGAAACCTGGGCATGAACAAAATATGCAATGGAAAGCGGCAATCCAAGAAACATAAAGCAGCAAAAGAAGAAAAAGAAAAAGGAAGCAACAGAAACAAGGTAAAATAAGTAGTGAAATAATTCCATGTGTCAATAATTGAGATGCAAAAGCAATTGACATGAATCCATATAAATTGAAATCCTTAAAAGTCTGATGACCCTCCTTGATAACATTGTTTTGATGATGGAAAAGGTGGTCCTGGTCCTATGTTTGTATCAGGGCTAGATTAGCCTCAAATGAAAATGTATTTGAAATTGTATGTGCCAAAGACAAATGATGATGGATGTAAGACATGATAAGGCAAGTATGCCCCCATAACTTGATTGTTGATGGCTCGTGGTAAACCAAAAACCCCTTTTCATCACAAATGAAGGTTCGTGGTCAGCCAAAAACCACTTTTCATCACAAATGAAGGTTTGTGGTCATCCAAAAACCACTTGGTGTAATGTGTTATATTTTCATTAGTATTGTTAACATTAGATTTACCATAGCATTTTTATCTTCTTTTAACATTCAATAATCATATACTGAAATATATAAGCAGCAGATAAACAAGCACAAGAAGACACGAAGATTTATCTTGGTAAAACCCCAAACTCGAGGAAAAACCCAGCCAACTTTTGTTAGAGAGAATGTTCCAATACAACCATGAACAAGCTCTTTTCACAAGAGCAAACCAACAATGAAGAAACCCTAATAACAAATACTTATCTCTTCTGCTTGTCAAACCCTAGCAAGGGTAGACAACAGAGTAGCACCACAGATCTGGCACAAGATAGGCGCATCATAGAACTGGCAACTATAACTGCAACTGCAACTGCAACTCTAACTGGCACGAAGCAACTGGCCAGCACCACACAATCTTAGCGCAACTCTTCTAGAGGTAGCACACAAGAAAAACCACCAAGAGCCACCAAGAATATCCTTCCCAAGTAGGGCGCACTCTCCAAGAGAACCAGAACCCAGAAATAGCAAAATTGTCACAACTGCAGCTGCAACTGCCTAGTGTGCACTGTAGAAGGAGAATTGTGTGTATGTAAAAATGAAATGATCCAACCCTGTATTTATACTAATCTAGGTGCCTGTCTGGGGCCGACTTCTATTCCTGGAAATTATATTTCCACTTTAATTATTTCTTGTGGGCCGACTTCTTTTCTGTGGTCTTCTATTTCACTTTATTCTTTTCTGGGGTGTTCTTCAACTGTTCAATGGTCTTCCTTTGACTTCTTGGAATCTTCTTCTCCAAGAAAAGTTGTCTAGGAGGAAAATACCTCACGAAGCTACCAAAACATCAACATAATGAATGGTTCATGTTAACCCAAAACCACTTGAGAGTTGCAATGGTTGAGGATAACCCACAAAAACACAAAATGTGGTTACATGTAAGCCAAACAAAACCCAGGTTGATGATTGATGATGATGCAAGGGGAGTTACAGTTACAAGTATGAAAGTTTGTGATTCAAAAATTGTTAATAAACCATCTACAAGAAAACGTTCCTAGAGAACCAATGGATACAGCAGTTGGAAACACATGTATTCTGATGGATGGTAACTTTTTTATATGGGCTTCAACAAACATGAGTAGGTACAAGATCCAAGTAAAATAAATCAAAAAGACAATCACTAAAGAAAGATTGAAGATGAAGAATGAAGAAGACCAAAGATGAAGATCGCATAAGACAAAACATTTAAGAAGAATGAAGATGAAAATGAATATTAGAGCAATTCAAAAGACTAATTGAAGAGATAGAGGACGATGATAGAATATTGAAATCACAAGTATTCGTTAAGGGGGAGTATGAAGGATTAACTACTACTTGTGATATATGATGAAAACATTGCAATATGTTAATAAAGTAGACTATGCATAAAATTATACATATGAATAAAAGAGGAGGACAAGGAGGGAAGTTAGGGATGAAAATCTCGTAGAACCAATTGAGAGATTTAAGAAGAGATTATTGGCGATAGTTATAGAGATGGTTGAACTAAATATCTAATTATGACATATAGTTGTTATGGTCACCTAAAGCTATATAAAGAAACCAATTGTACAATAGAAACACAAACGGGAATAGATTAATTGAACAGAATTTCCCTTTCGAGAGTTTCTTGAGTGTAAACTCCCTGTGTCCCTTGTTTGATATGCGTTGAGTATAATTGTTGCTGATTATTAAACCCAACTAAAAGGAGGTGCCAACATCCCGAGATGAGAAGAATAATTGTCTAGACACTAAAATGGTAGGACCTCTACATTCAAAGATAGGCTCTTTGCTTTCCATTCATGAACAGGTTAAACTTTAAACCCAATATGCAGAATTTTACTTGCCAATAATTTATCTACCCAGATTTTAAATCAATGCTAATATAAAACTCTGTAAACTCTGCAGAAAATTACAGCTGAATTTTAACCAATTTGCACCGCAGAAAATAAAAATGAAACCAAGCACATAAAAACTACACAACAGAAATTTACCCTGGAAACACCAGTGTGGGGAAAACCGGCAAAGAGGAGCTTTATTATGGCTTCAAAGGAAAGATAATTACAGCAGAACTTTCTCAGAAATTCTTACAGCAGATTTTGGCTCTCTTCTTGACTGTACGGCCCAACCCAAATTGACTTGTATGGCCCAGCCAAAAACTCAGCCTTACTTGGCTGTTGTACAGCCCTGATAACTCGGCATGTACAGCGCTTCTGGTTCAGCCCTGTACGGACCAGCTGGTACGGCCTGAACAGCCCCCTGAAATCGCCCTATGTTGCTGCTGTAGTACGGCCCAGATTCGGCCCTCTTTCACCCAGCCAGGTCGCCCTCTCTTCCAGCCAACAAGTCGCCCTCTTCCTCGGCCCAAGCCCCCTCTTGCTCTTCAGCTCAATGTATGTCCTTCACCCCTCTCATCAGTTCTTTATCTTTTCCCATTCATTCTATTTCCCTCTTAGAAACTTTCTAGAAGACTCCAGAAAATTTCACTTAAGTAAAATATTTATTTCCTTAAGTTTAGAACTCAGGTTATCTGAGTAAAAACCCAATAAAAATTAAATGACAAATTTTTATGCTTCTCCTAAGTTAGACCTGGGATAAAAATAAAATGTTGATCTGGGTATTAATTAAATGTCTTCAGCATGTCTGGACACTTAGGCCTATGCTGAGACGCCTTCCAAGATACAAATTTAACAAAGCACGATATGATATGTAGTGTTGCACAAGATTTAGGAGATTGTAGTTACGACTTGGAATTTTTATATGGAGACAGATCGTTTGCATTTTTCCATGATTAATGCCATCATGTATCACCCATGAGTTTAAGTCTATTTTGGAGTTTGCACATGTAAATTTTGGAACTTTTGTATAAATATTTGATAAAATCATTTGAAGACTGTAAAATTTCACATTTGTTATTTAATTTACATATCTTTATGTTTATTTTGATGTTTATAAAGAGGATTTGTCATGGGATGAAAATTCTCAAAACACTCTCGTCAAACTTAAAGTGTTTCAATGTTTTTTATTTGCAGAGATTTATGTCAACTTTTTCCTGAATTTTTCCCAAGTATGAATCATACTCTTACTCTCTAGCTTTGTCAAGTTGTTCTCAAGTCCAAGTTATATGACTTTGGTTGAAATTTAATTATAATCTTGTGGAACAGATCACTTCCTTCGGCGTTCTCCACATTTTTACCTTCCTATACAAATGTGTTATGTTGGGGAGGCAATTCAAATCAGTCTCCTAACTTCATATTCAGACCTTTTGCCCCCAAATGGATCTGTATCATTAGTGATACAGATAGATCCACTTACATCCTTGGATCTAGTATTAGCTAGCTCTCAAAGACGGGAGTCATATATATTATTAAACTGTTATTACACAGAAGAGCTCGCAAAGGGACTCATATATATTATTAAACTGTTATTACACAAAAGAGCTCTCAAAGACGGACTCATATATATATATATATATATATATATATATATATATATATATATTATTAAACAGATATTACACAGAAGATAACAGTGTATTAGAAGATAAATCTGTATATGGCAGACGGAAGAAGAGTAGAAAGTTGTAAACCTCTCTCAGGTAGACAAGGTTGGAATGTGGTTGGGACATTAGAAGCAAATAGAGAACCTCCAAAATAATCTTAAAGAGTGTGCCATCAACCCGTGAAACATAACATCAACAAATATTCAAACCCATTAATTTAAAAAACAAAAAAGCTATAATTACCCCACATGTAACCATGTAGTTGATCATATTGGGGCTGTAGAGATATAGAACTAATGCCTATAAAGATCCAATGGATAAAACTCTTACCATCGAAGCATCGCTGCATTAGCATCTTTTGTGTTTTTAGCATCTACCACGAAGCCAGGTCCGAGGAGCTTGTTCATCCTTTTGATAAGACGATAGTAGTAATGTCGAACCTAAACAGTCAAGGCATAGAAAAGTCAATATCATAGAATAAATCCAGAGTATCTCTTACTGCATTTAGACAGCGAGCTCACTTCACAACACAAAATTCAGACTTCAATTTCACTAAGGAGGAGTAAAAGGGAGTATAATGAGCACATGCTATACATGAATCTCAAGCTCTGTCACATGTACGCAGAGAAACAATCATTTAGAAAACGGAAGCATGCTCCTAGTCTCGTAGCATAATTAAATAACATTATTTCGTTTAATTGATATTTCCCTATCCTTAGAGGGTCTGCACTAAACTACAAGTAATATCTAAAATTAAGCAGCACACTGCACAACTCAGCATCGGTAGTTGTCTGAGGAAAGAAAGAGAAGATATATTGAACCAAATATCCATAGATTATAGAAAACAATCAAAGGGACTAGACACCACATCACATAAGGTATAGTAAGGGAGTGCATTAGGCATCTCCATCTAAATCTATGATCTATAATATGAAATATAAGTGTCAAAAGACAGACAAAATAACATAAATAAAGATGTTTAAAATAGAGATGCGGACCAATGAGGAGTCTACCCATCTTTCCGAACTGCTATAAGTATATAACCTCCCAAAACCCGTTAAAGGATGTTATCCAAAGATTCCAAGGTCATTGAGGTTTCCTACTCAATCCTGGACAATAACCTGTTAGATCTTGTGACAAACTGACAAAGCTCAAATCTATGAGTATAAATTATTAACAACTTCTCTGAATTTATAGCCCTGAAGCATTGGAACAAGGTCTTTGGTGATTCCCTCCTAATTATAAAATGCATGAGGAAGGAGTATGTAATAAGAAACTTCAATTTGCAACCTCTGTTTGATGAAGCTTGGGCATTACACGCAGTTTTTCCATCTATCATATTCAAGCATGTCTACAGGGAGCGAAATTTGGAAGTTGATGGACTATCAAAGGATGGACTGGACCTTGCGAGAGGAGTATGGATTAAAATGGAAGAACGAGATGGTCATAGCTCTGTTTACTCCCATGCAACTTTGTTTAAAAGCTTTTTTTCATTTTCATACCTTGGAACTTAATGTAATATTCTGACTTTTAGATGTATAAGGAGGACACTATTGCTTTTGCTTTTAAGGGCCAGTGGCCTATGGTCAGACCAGATACTCATCTCTGATGATAAAATTTTCCGTTAATATTATTGGATGATATACTCCTGATCAGCATGAAGGGACATTACCATGTCAAAATGTAGGATCTGAAAATGGTCCTTTTTCTGAAATGCTATAGGCATCTGATGTATGTAGTCTTATCTTAATATGAAATAAAATTATGTTTTTTTTGAGGAAAAAAAAGGAGTATAAATGAGAGATAAAGGATCTCCCTGTCATTCTCCATCCATCTGACCACTATCACAATAGAAAACAGTAATGAAGCTGCTAACAGGCCTTCTAATGCCTGCTATCCAAAGGGAACTGGACCAGATGTCCAGTAGACCCGATACGGCTGTGACAAAGTCTAAATCTGAATATCATCTAAGAGAATGTTAAAACTGACAGCATATAAATGCTAGAAAATTTAGAAGAGGCGGCCTCCAACTTGCAGTAACCCTATGTTTAATGTGAAATATTTGGGCATGTTCAACCACTAACCTTGTGAAGGTTAAATGAAAAAAAAGGGGTCCTGGTTTTGTTTAACAAGGAAGCTATCAAACTTTTGACACCCTTAACCCTGTCTCCTTGCAAGTTTCATTTAAAGACAAATTGCAATTTGATAGAAAGAAAACCTTGGCTCTGGATCTATAGTATTATTTCAAACAGATTAAAAGAAGCCCTAAATGCTAACAGGGGCAAAACTTAAAAGGAAATTAACAAGAAAGGGAAAGATTAAAAAGTATGTTGCCTAAGAAACAGGAAGGAATTTCCATAGTCAATGAAAGGGAATTTCAACACCTTAGAAAGACAAATCACTGAAGCGAGGTAACCACTAGGCCCAAAAATCTAATAAAATAAATGCATGCTTGCTTTCTTTTTGGAATTAGAAAACTATAAGTAGGATACCAATGGGTCCAAGAAAAAAAGAAGTGTTCTGTTCTTTGTTCTCTGGAATTCAAAAACTATACATGGTAGTTGCTCTAGAGTAGGAGAGAAGGTAAATAGTTAGTAAAAAGACAAGAAATTTTAGGCGGGTGGAATAGATTGAATGCAATGAAGGAATCAGTTGACAAAAAGAACAGCTGAAATAACACTAATTCTTATGCTTAACTTTGATAAAGCACATGCCAGAGTAGAGTTGGTAGTAGAGTGGCACATTTTAGGTCTAGTGCTTTCAAGTTTTAGTTTTACATACCCCATCAGATATTAATTTAAATTACATCATGTCAAGGATCACAACCATAGGTCGCACCCATCCACTAAAAGGAATGCTACTCTCATTTATTTGGCCATAGACCTTGTATAGTGTACCTATTCTACCATTGTATTATTCAAATATATATTTTCAGATTTCTAGACTGTCTATTGGCTAAGTAACTCATGTCATAGATGCCCTTGTGGATTCTTGTCACTAACTTCAAGTACACAATATCTAGTTTTGGAAAGAAACTCGAGGGGTGCATTGCTACACAGCCACATAAAAGCAAATATGATCGCATGTGCAAATGGATGTTTGTTGGGAAATATCAGAATATTTTGGAAAGAAACTCAAGGGGTGCAATGCTACACAGTTACATAAAGCATATGCAATTGCATGTGCAAATGGATGCTTGTTGGGAAATATCAGAATCCGAGTATTTAGGCTTCCTCAGTTAGTCATAATAGTAGCATTTTTTTCTGGAAAGAAACTGTGTGAGAGTTTATGAAACGTCGAACATTTCGAGTGGACACTCCACCCATCATTATAGCTCTATTTGTCCCTGATGATGGGTGGAGTGTCCATTCAAAGCGTCGGACGTTTCATAAACTCTTACACAGTTTCTTTCCAGAAAAAAATTGCTACAATATACTACAAATATCAGAATATTTTGGAAAGAAGCTCAAGGGGTGCAATTCTACACAATTGCATATGCAAATTGATGCTTGTTGAGAAACATTAGAATATAAAGTCAACCCAAGAGGGATGTCTATCGGCCCTTGCTCTATCGTGATTGTTAAATATGTTATACAGCATAAAAGCAGAAAATTCAGTATTTTCCAATTAGCAATGCGCTAGAATAAATCACAATGTGTTCTCCTCCTCAAAGCTAACTGCCCTAAAGATTGCCAACGAATGGAAGATTCTAATTCTAATTAACTTTGATGTAAAAGAAATGTCCAATTACAACAGTCTACTATGAGCTTCAGAAAAACAAAGTAAGCTGAGCACCAAGGGTGATAGAAGACAATGAACCCCAAAGCATGAAGATCTGCCATAATTTTGGAACTTATTAGTTGTGTGTGTGGAAAAAGGAATCTGAAATGATTAAACTTTATAATTAACCATAAGTCACTGACCACTAGATCAACCCACTTCATCAAAGCAAAATCATCTCAGTGGTCTATGCCTAAACACTGAATCAGAAAGCAATTATGAAAAGTTTAATGGCATAATCTAGCAATAATTAGAATATTCAACAACATGAAAGACTGACATAGCCAGTACTTTCTTTAGATTGTTGACATGTTAACATCACTTTAGCAAGCTGAAACTACAAACAGAACACTGGATGTCATTCTGAATGATCAGAAATTAATCAGTACTGAAACAAATGTCTGCTTTTCACAGCATTCTTTCCAATGGCCGAGTTAACCACTTCTGGAAGGGATTAAACCAAGAAGTTCAAAATATAATTTAATTTTGGATGGAGTCTTGTATTGACAAGGTATATTAAACCATATAATACGATAATCTGCACCACCATCCCACCCTACCCAAAAATTGTAGACACTCCTGCTCTAATTCCTCATAGAATGATAGAGAACATTAATGTTCATCCAAGTTATAAATGAAGAGAGAAAGCACACCTGATTCTTGTTCTTACTCTGAACTCGACTGGTAATTTTCTCAAAGTTCTGTTCACAGCAGATGAGATTATAACATCTTTAGTATAAAACATCTTCATTGATAAAAATAGAGAAAGAGAAAGAAACATTCCATGGTATGCAGTTTTCTTTGTAGATCATACTTTGCCAACTTGCCGCAATGCGATAAAAAAATTCTCTTCTTCTTGACGAGTCCAAGCAGCCCATTGTCGTGTTGGTTTTTTGCCTGTACCCAACAAAGCTTGTAATCAATTCACACACCTTCCATAAAACAATGCATTGCTTAAATAGTTAAAAGAGCTTCCCTCTTTCCTCGTCTACCACATCATAATAAAACAAAGAAAAGCAGTATGATAGTGTTTTAATGCTCTGCAAGTGCATACGTTTAACTTTTTAGTAGTTGACTACAGAACAATACAAAAATATCATTATCACATATTTTCAAATTGTGAAAATTAGAAGATGAACATGAAAACAAAAGCTCATTATGCAAAGCCACAGATGAGAACACAAGGGTAACAAACTGAAATTAGCAATACGCGTTGAACGCCAAAAAAAGTAG
>JZKD02S1784445.1:80148-93476 GCA_000966675.3 Picea glauca | reverse complement strand
GTGCTTTTCCGTCGCATTTCCTCACTAAGGATAACACCAACAACATCATTAAATTTTAAAGTATTTGAACCAGAGACAGAGTTACTTACAGCCATGACCAAGCCATTCCAGCTTTTTGGCAATGAGCAAAAGACTAGAAGGGCCCTAACCTCATCATCAAAATCCACTTTTACAGAACTTAGTTGATTAGCAACCGTATTAAATTCATTTAAATGATCTACAATAGACCCACCTTCTCACATCTTCATATTAAATGATCTCTTCATTAGAAACACCTTATTCGACGCTGAGGGTTTTTCATACAATTTGGCCAACGCATCCATCAAACCCTTCGTTGTCTTTTCTTTCGAAATATTGAAAGCCACCGACGCTGCTAGGCTCAGTCGTATCGTTCCTAGAGTCTTTCTACCAAGAATCTCCCATTCTTCGTCCTTCATGGCCGCTGGCTTCTTTGTTACTCCGCTCAATGGTAGGAATAGATCCTTCTGATATAAATAGTCTTCCATCTGCATCTTCCATAAATGGTAGTTTTGGTCATTAAATTTCTCGACCCTAAACTTTCCATCTTCTGACATTGCTCCCACTCGAACCAGGAACCCTCTTTTCCTACGAGTTACCTTATGCTCTGATACCAGTTGTTAGAAAAACAGGACCGCAAAGCAATAAAATAAAACAAATGCAGAAACAAAACACAGAAGACACACAATACAAGAGAGACACAGATTTAAGTGGTTCACCCAGCGTGGGCTACGTCCACCAGAGAAATTGCCAAGTCCTTCCTTTATTATTATCCAACAAATGAAGGGATCCAACCTACAACAAAACTCGTTGTAACTTCCTCTTCTTTCTCTCACAGTCTCCTCTCTCAGAATACAATATTCACCACCATCCATAGTCACGATACATTTCCCTCATAAAATAGGGTTGCCTTCTAGGGGAAAAAACCCTAACATAATCTCTATCGTTAGATCTGCGACCTTATAATGAATGGTCCAGATTTACAATGCAATTACAATATACTTTTACAAGTCTATTTTTGCTTCGGGGGCTTCGCCCCCGAACCCCCGCTTGCCCCCAGACCCCCCCTCCGGGGGGATAGGCCCCTCGGACCCCGCAAAGGGGCTACCCCCCTCTGCACTCCCCTGCGTGGAAGAGTGTACATACTTCTGGGGTGTAAATACTTCATGGGGTATAAAAACGGTTGAAAGTAAAAGACCTATAAATTAGGAAGATAATCAGGCTCCACAACCAACACAAAGTATACCAATTGTAGAGGAGAAAGAGGCTGCAACCTACAGCTAGCCATCAATCATCTGTTGCAATAAGAGCATGGGAAAAGGCATAGGGAGAGGGTGTCAGGTGGTCGATTATAGAGGATTGTTGGGTTGAGAAGAAAGTAGCCACCAAAACCAAGAAACACAGGTTGTAGAGAGCCATAGAGGGTCATGGGGCAGACCCAACAGGGGTCATAAAACTCAAGTCAACCCAGGGAGGTCCAACCAGCGGGAAGAGTGCCTAGAATTTTTCAGCCAGTAGTCTAATAGCCCAAAAATTGTCCAGGAAGTAGGAACTAGGCATGGGCAGTGCCTAGAAAGGGATCGGACAGCCCAGGGAAGTATCTGAGAAGCAACAGGAGGTTGTGAGTAGCCTCAAGAAGCAGGCTTGGGTGGTGGGAAACAATTTTTTTTTAGTGGCTTGCAAACTATGGCAAGCAATAGAGTGATAGAGAACAAGGAACATGTAGCTGCGAAGGTTGAACAACTCAAAGTGAATCAACCTTCAGGTTCAAGTAGGAAGGAGCATACTTCCAAGTATGTCAAGGAGGAGGCATGATACAAGATGACCATGCAGGATGCTTATAAGTAGGAGGCTTCTAGGAGCATAGTCAACAAGTCTTCAAAGAAGGATCCAAGCGAAATGGCATGTATAGCTTATGTTTCATAGGGAGAAGCCAATCAGGTGGATTGGAGAGCAACCATGGTAGAAAACATGATAGCAAAGACAAATCCACCTCCAGGTGGTAGAAGTGCATTCCTTGCTAAGAGGGAGTGTTGATGTTTTTAGTCACATCAAATAGGTACTTCCACGTTGTTTTGTGTCAACGCATGGGAGTCGTCCTTATTACCTCTCATAATTTTAGGAGATTCACTTTATTTAAGTGAATGTACTTTTGTAATAAAATGAGTTTAATTTAATTAAATGCCTAAGTATTTGGAATTAGTAATTAAATTAAGTCCAAGTCATTAGATCCAAAGGGAACGCGAGATTAGATCTCATTCGTAAATCACTTTACGAGATCTAGGGTTTTGGACTTATGGTAAACTCAAGGTTATAAAAGACAACCTAGGTGACAGGAGGAGACACAGTGATGGTACATAAAGAGTGAGTGAGCACTCATGTGTGTAGTGGCAGGGGTCTAGGAGAGGGTGCAAGGTGCAAGGGAGATAGAAGCCAGGTGGGCTAGTCTATTTGTTGCAACATTTGTATTTCCTCAGACGGGCCATTATCCCAGGACGAGAGCCTTGATTTTATTTAATAAAATCATCACAAATATGGTTTTCTTGCGAGGGCTTTTCCAAGGGTAGGTTATCCAGAAACATATTGTGTAATGTGTTTTGGTTTCCATTTATTTCTTCCACTGATTTATCATTAGTAACTTAGTTGTGCTATTATCCATTAAATGTGTTTTTCTTAGAATTAGTGGTTGGGTTCTAGGTTCAGGTTAAATAATAGAACTTACAATAAATCACCTCAAATGTAGTGGCCATGGAAGGAGAGTGAGAATTAATGCTTGTATGAGAGATCAGAAGGAAAAAATGACATGTAACAATGAAAATCAATTTGGAAAGTTTTTTTATTTTACCCTACCTCGGTGCGCCTGATAGTTATATGCACTTGGGTGTCATGTGTACATGCACCTATGTTCTTTGTTTAGAGTGAAGAAATACTGTGTTATTTTTTTTTATAACGTCTAATGGTGCACCTTACTAGCTCAACACTAGGGAATTATTTTAGGTGCACATCAATGTGTATTGTGCTTACATGAGCGTCGGTAAAAAAAATCTGCAAAAACCTCCAATCGCTTCCCTCCACTATAAATATAGAAGAGATAATTTTTTCGTGGAGGTTCTGTAAAGACCTCTGCTACAAGATGTTCTCCTTGCAGTAGTATGTAGAGGATAATGGATATGTTCGCATAATTTTAGGTAGACAAAAGCGCATAGTATGCAAGAGTACACCATCAAAATCAGGAATATGATGATCATGTTGGGAATCTCTCTGAAGAACCCAAATGTACTCCTCAAGTATTTGGGGGGTCTACATAGTCATTTGTGAAATCAAGTGATGATATTCAAAATAAAGACCATTTATGAGTCCTACATGAAACCACAATACGTGGAGAACATAGGTTGTAAGAAAGGGAAAGTGGTTCTAAACAAAAAGACCACTAATATGTTTCCAAGCTCAAGAAGAAGAAGTGGAAAGAAAAAGAAAAGAAGATGAAAAACACTACACATTAGTGAAAGGATCCAATTAAACATTGTAACCATTGCAATATCGATGGTCACATTGAATATAAGTGTTAGAATCTACATCTAGAGATGAATCCAAAAAATTGTTAAAAGGATGCCAGGAAGAAGAACTTGGTGGGAATGGATTCATGAAACCAGGTAGAGATCATCTTGGATGTGGATGAGAAGATTGTATGCACTTCAATACATAAGGAGGTGAATTTGAGTATCCTTCATCACAAGGAAGAGAAGGAGATGAAAAAATGCTTCCATATTAAGATCTAGGTCAAAAAGACCAAGGTAGATACTTTATTCGATTATGGTTCATAGGAAAACCTCATAGCAGATGATTTGGTCAACAAGATTGTTGGAGATTCATGATCATTTGATACCATATCCGTTGGGATGGATGAATAAGGATTCAAATATCAAATTCTCTAAATAGTGTAAGATCAAGTTTTCTATAAGTGCATATTTTATTAATGAAGTGGAGTTAGATGTAGTACCCCTTGACATGTGTGGTGTGGTGTTTGGAAGCCCCTACGTTGATACAGATTTATTTCGAAACAAAATGAAAGCAAAAATATTACAATGAAATACTCACGAAAATTGCCAGAAACAAAGAAATACAACAACACTTGATTTCTATTAATGAAATAATTGTAAAGAGATTGTAAAAATATAGAGTGCAAGACTTGCTAGAATGGTGGCATCTTTACCTATGAGAAGAGATGTGACGGCTATGCTCATTCGCAATAAGATGATTACAATGAGGCTCTGAAGACCTTTTTATGATAAACATGAATGTCAAAACCCTAGACATCCAAAAACCTAACCCTAGGAATTGAAACGCCAAAAGTCATTGTTAGAAAAATAGGACCGTAGAGTAATAAAATAAAACAAATGCGAAACAATACGATCTTCATTTGGGGCGCACAATAGCTCGTTGAAAGGTATCGTCGAGGATATTCATTTAGGGGGCTCAATCAAAGCCTTTGACTATCATTGAGAAGTTCGATCTCAAAAAACCTTCATTTAGGCCCTCAAAATGGCCCCGAAAGTTAAAAACTGCTAAAAATAGTAAATTACCAAAATTGCCAGAAAACTATTTTGAGCCATTTGAAAAAGGTGGGTGGCCACCAATATCCACCTAGATCAATCCTCCCTCCTTAGGAAGAAATGGTCTCCATTGCATTGAGTGCTTGGGGGAGAGAGAAACGTGTTTGCTAAATCTGCATCTTGATGAGTTGTTTGTCGTGTTGGAGAAGTTGTGTTACTTAGCTTGTTGAAGGTTGTCACGAACATGTGGCTAGAAGGGTTGGACCTTTTTAACCAGTCTAGCTACATGAGATGCATGTGTGTAGAAGGAATCTTTACACTTTGTTGCAATCTTTTCAACCTGCTTATGTTGGATAGAAGGTGCTTAGGTCAAGGTTGTAGTGGTTGCAATTTCCTTCTGTTCACCTTTTGAACAGATTGTGAAGAAGCTGAATTTTGTAGAATGAGATACTACCTTGCAACATTGTTTAGGTGGAACAATAGTCAGAAATACCTCTGGTATTTTGTAGAGATGACCCCCCAAAGAAACAATGACACTGCGGGGTCGAGACTCATAAACAACATGGTGCTTCCACATAAATGGTTGGCCCAAGAGAACATCACAGACATCCAGTGGGGCAACATCAAATAATACCTCATCCTTGAAGGGTCAGATGTCGTATGACAATCGACATTGTTAGCTGACACAGAGATCTCGTCCCTGGTGAAGCCACCCGATGTTGTATGGTTGGGGTGTGGTGTTGTCAACAATCTCAACTATTTGACAACCTATGCTGAGATGAGGTTCTTCTGGATTCCTCTATAAACAATAAAATGCAGTGGAGTCCCCTTCACCCACATTTGTGAATGAAAAAGGCACTCCCCCTCTTCAGGATATATTGGTTCTTTTGGTTGAATTTTTGCGGTCGTGACAATAGCAGTGGGGTTTGCGTTGATGATCTGTCTTTTACCAGTATTTTCATAATCATATTTTGAATCAGGGTTCAACTCCTTGTCTTTGATCTTGACCACCAATGATTGTTTTGAGTGACATTCATCGATGTTGTGCCAGGGGCTTTTGTGGAAATTGCACCATTTTCTGATGTCCTTCTTTGTCTTCTTGTGACCCTTCTTTTCCTGTGGCTTGGACTGGTTTTCGGGAGACTATTTGTTAGGGTTGTCTTTATCATACTTTGGTTATTGCAGATTTGCAGACCCAAACTCCCATTTTTTCTGGTGCTTAAATTTGTGCTCGATTTTAACAACATATCGATAAGTAGCACCGAGTGATGAGATGTCCAAAAAATCCATTTCAGTTTGGATGTATCTGTGTAGAGCCCCACGATATTTAAGAACCAAATCTCGTCCAAAGTCTTTGATACCCAGCTTGGTGCGTAAGGTATGGAAGGTATTGGTGAACTCTGAAACTGCTTGGCCCCTCTCTTGCCGCAGTGTGATCCATCTCATGTACTAGTCCTCATAGTTGCCAACAAGGTAATATTATTCCTTTACTGCATCCAAACAAAAATCCCAAGTGGGCTTGACCCCATATATTCCAGAATCCTCTGTGGAACATTGCTCCCAGTAAGTTTCCCACCAATGTTTGACATGGGGGAGAGATTTAAGAAGTTCGAAGGTGACCTTTTCCCTTTCGGAAAAATTATGAACCGAGAAATAACCTTCTAACATATTTAACCATTTGTCTAGGGCATCCGCATCTATCTGACCTTCAAATACAGGAATATCAAAATTAACATGTACCTTGAAAGGAGAGGTGCTTCAAAAGCGGTTGTTTGATGAATATGTGCATGTTGCTATCGACAGGTGTTGAAGGATGTGGGAAAAATTCTCCATCATTTCATTCCTCTATCGCGTGAGAGCTTGCTCAAGCAACATATTGATAGAATCGTCTACTCCGTCGTTTTTCTTTTCTTCAGCCATGGAGGGTTTCTTGGGCGTGCAAGAACGATTGTATTCAAGAGAGACAAGATCAAGACCCAACTTGCTATACTTAGGCCTCATTGGGGACATGCACTAAAAAAACGATCAAGAGCAGCCTGCTCTGATACCATTGATCCAGATTATTTTTGGCACGAAATGAGAGCGAAGATATAATAAAGAAATGTACAGAGATATTTTGGATATCCAATAATATAGAAAAAATGTATCAGAGATGCAACCATAAACACAGAGATACAGTAATACACAATTTTCTATTAATGAGCGAAAATGTACAAACACTGTAAAATACAGAGTGAAAGACTCGCTAGAATGGTGGCAGCTTATCTATGAGAAGATATGTGTCCGCTACTTGCATTCACAAGAAGATGATTTTACAATGAGGTCCCAAAGGCCTTTTTATCATAAAGAAAATCCAAAACCCTAACCACGGAAGATGAAAAGCCAACAGTTTTGTGGACCCAGTTTTGGGTAGTTTGGTGTATCAACTTCCTAGGGGCATAACTTTGGCATACGATCTATGTTTGGGGTTCATGATAGCTCGTTGGAAAGGTATCGTCAAGGAGATTCATGTAGGGGGTTCAATCAGAGCCTTTGGCTATCATTGAGAAGCTAAATCCCAAAAAACCTTCATTTAGACCCTCAAAATGGCCCCAGAAATTAAAAACTGCTAAAAATAGTAAATTACCAAAATTGCCAGAAAAATTGTTTTGAGCCAGTTGGAAAAGGTGGGTGACCACCGATATCCACCTGGATCAATTTCCCACCCAAGCGACCCTTAACATACTTCCTCTAGGATCTTATGACCTGTTGGTTGGTATGGACTAGTTAGCCACTTATAAAACCAAGTTGGACGGTTACCATAAAACCTTGGAGTGTGAAAATGAAAAAGGGAGAAAAATAACCCTTCAAGGGATTCAGAGGCCTATCTCAGTGAGACGAATCTCAACCCTTCAAATGAAAAAGTATTGCAAAAAAGGATGTCCTCTATATGCAATATAGGTGTTGGATTATGTTGAGGATGAAAACCCAAACCTAGAGGACCACCCCATATTCAGAGAGTATAAATACGTGTTTCCAAAATAAGTACCAGGTCTACCTCCAAGAAGAGACATTGACTTCTCCATAGAACTTGCACTAGGATCAGTGCCAGTGTCTAGAACACCCTATAGGATGAGTACATTAGATGTAGTTGAGCTCAAGCTACAATTAAAGGAGATGATGGACAAAGCCTACATCCGACCCAATGTGTCTCCATGGGGAGCACCCGTCTTGTTTGTGAAAAATAAAGATGGCACACTTCGACTGTGCATAGACTATAGACAACTCAATAAGACAACCATAAATAATAAGTATCCCTTACCAAGAATCGATGACTTGTTTGACCAATTAAGGGATGCTTCGATTTTCTCAAAGATTGACTTAAGTTCTGGATACCATCAAGTCCAAATCAAGGATGAAGACATCCACAAAACAACCTTCAGGACAAGGTATGGTCACTATGAATTTGTGGTCGTGCCATTTGGATTGACCAATTCCCCTGCCATTTTTATGTGCTTGATGAATAATGTACTCAACAAATTCCTAGACATATTTGTATTGGTTTTCATTGATGGTATCCTAATCTACTCCAAGAACAAAGAGGAGCATGAAGAACATCTTAAATTAATGCTTCAAGTACTAAGAGAGCATCAACTCTACGCTAAGTTTAGCAAGTGTGAATTTTTCCAAAAGCAAGTCCATTTCTTAGGCCATGTTATTTCTGAAGGAGTGGCAGTAGACACTAACAAGATCATATCTATGATGGAATGGCATACTCCAAGGGATGTATCTGATATCAGGTCCTTTATGGGCTTAGCAGGAGACTATAGAAGGTTCATAAAAGGATTTTCCAAGATTGGTTGTCCAATCACTACCCTCCAGAAAAAGGGGGTTAAATTCACTTGGACATTAGAATGTGAAGAAGGATTTCAAAAAATGAAATACCTTCTAACCCATGCACCCATGATGAAGATTACAAACCCTGATGATGACTTCCTCATGTGTACAGATGCCTGTAAGGAAGGAATCAGAGGATTCCTTATGCAAGAAGGGTGTGTAATTTGCTACGAATCCAGAAAATTGAGTGAGCGTGAAATCAATTATGTGACCTATGATCTAGAGTTGGATGCCATAGTGCATGCTTTAAAAATGTGGAGACATTACCTCCTGGGTAGGAGAGTTGTACTTATGATAGACCATTGTGGGTTGAGGCACTTGTTTGACCAACCAAAACTTAATTATAGACAAGCTAGGTGGATGGCTATCCTTAGTGAGTTTGATTTTGAAATCAATAACATCAAAGGAAAGGAAAATAGAGTGGTCGATGCCCTTAGCAGAAGTGTGAAAATGATTCACTTGGAAGCAATAAGCACATGTGAAACGGATGTTAGGGAGAGATATTCAGGAATGCACAAGGAACAGATGCATTTTTCAATACCGTGGCATCATACCTAAAGCAAGAGCCCACAGGGCTAAAGTATGAAGGCTATCATATGCTTGATGAAGGCATGTTGACCTACAGAAACAAATTGTATATTCCAAGTTATGACGACTTGAAGAGGTTCATAATGGATGAACTACACAAGAGACCATATACTGGTCGTCTAGGTTATCAAAAAATGATCACGACCACTAGGAAACAATTCTATTGGCCTGGATTGAAAAAGGACATAGTTGACTATCTAGCTAAGTGTCTAGAATGCCAGCAAGTTAAGGCAGAACACCGACACCCAGCAGGGTTGTTACAGCCTCTACCTATTCTAAAATGGAAATGGGAAACCATCTCCATGGATATCGTCACCGGATTACCAAAATCGGCCAAGAAGAATGATGTCATCATGGTAGTGGTGGACAAATTGAGAAAGTCTACTCACTTCATTCATGTCAAGTCAACTTGCAAGGCAATAGATATTGCTAACATCTTCACGAAGGAGATATTTAGATTGCATGGCATGCCTAGAAAGATTATATCTGACAGAGACAAAAAAAAATACTTCAAGATTTTGGAAGTCCTTAATGGCTGGTTTTGAGATCAAATTGTTGTTTAGTACAACCTATCACCCTCAAACTGATGGACAGACAGAAAGAGTGAACCAAATATTAGAAGACATGCCAAGGATGCATGCAATGCATCATCCTAAGAAGTGAGAAGACTACCTACCATTGGTAGAGTTTTCTTATAACAACAATTATAAAGAGTCATTAAAGATGAGCCCTTTTGAAGCCCTCTATGGTAGACAATGCAAGATTCAAATCAGCTGGAGTAATCTAGTGGATCGAATTACAATCGGACCTGACATGTTGAAATAAATGGAACAACAAGTGATTCAGATTAAGAAAAATCTGAAAACTGCTTGGGATATATAGAAGTGTTACACCGAAAAAAAGAAAACTCCCAAATATTTCAAGACAGGAGACCATGTCTATCTCAGAGTTAGGCCCCGGGAGAGCTCTCTGAGAATGGGAGCTTGTGCCAAGATGGCACCCCGGTATTGTGGACCGTTTGAAATCTTAGATAGAGTGGAACATGTAGCCTATAAGCTAGCACTTCCTCCCACAGTGAAGGAACATAATGTTTTCCATGTTTCATTATTGAAGAAATATGTACGTGATTCTAATCATATAATTGACTGGTCTGTGATTCAGGTGGAGTAAGAGGGAGAGTTCCTACCATAACCTCAATGCATACTAGACAGGAAGGAAACCTCACTTAGGAACTGAACCATTACACAATTCAAGGTGCGGTGGAAACACTTTGGCCCAGATGAGGCTACGTGGGAAATGGAGGATGCCATGAGACATGCATATCCATTTTTGTTTACTTTTGTATATACAGATCACATTGACATATAGAACATCGGGGATGATGTTCCTTTAAGGGGGAGGGGATTGTAACACCCTTGTCTCCCCCAGTTTGTAAATATAAATATATTGGACAAGAGACTATGGCAAACTCGATATGTGTGAATGTTTGATTTGATGAACCTTTGTATAAAGGTCAATGAATGTAATTTATGTTATTAATAGAAAATGGATAAGTGTTGCATGACTGCTGAAAAGGGGGGTTTTCCAAGATAGACCATGGATACTATGAAAGAGATGGTGAGGGGAACCAGGAATGGTTGAGATAAGCCCCACCAAACCAATACCTTGTTGGATTTAATTGCTCGGGACTAGAACAGTCCTCTGACCTAGGAATGAATTACTGTCAGGATGGTAGGTGGGAAGACCTCCTCAAGAGTTAATGAGGGGATGGGGCATAGCGCTCATCTAAAAGGCTTTCAGACCTAACCACAGACTGGGACTTCTAGCCACATGCAATCTTTCTAAGGAAGGCAAGAAAGGAAGGCGTGATGGGCAGAGGAAGACCTACAAAGAGAAGCATAGAAGAGAGACTAAGCTCTCGGGTTCAAGGAAGAACTGAAGGACAATCTTGTTCTAGTGCTGAGTGATTGAGGAAGTACTCAGGTAGGCCTCCTTGCTTGGTATAGAGAAAACTCGTTGCCAAGATCCTGTGGGAGGAGGAGAGTAACCTTCGTCCCTAACTGTTGTTGAGCCTGAAGACATAATTCTCTCTCAAGGCATCATGTTCTAGCTCGGGGGTGGCCAATGGTAAATCCGTTAGGAGTGACTAAGCCTATGGTTGGGTGGAAATAAGCACCCCTTTCAGCAATCGCATCACGATTTCTGGTTCTGATAAGTATTTTCATACTTTATACATTGAAATGGAATAATGAATGAATGTATGTATTTATACATCTAAGAATGGTCTTTGTATTGAATGATCAAGTTATGTGTATGCAATTATATTTTGATGGGCTTATGCTTTTGATTGATTGTCTATATGCCCTAGTTTAGCCTTCGAGACGTCTTGGGATGTAAACCTGTAAGGGGGCTGGGATAGAAAGTATTGCATCAATCTGACCCTGTCGATCTGAAAAATATATCTCCTTCAGACTCCTTGTTGTGCGACCAAGACACCATGCCCAAGTCCTTAGCAAGTTCACGATGAGGAAGATGTACTTAACTCACGAGAGTTTAGAAGGACCCATATGACCAACACCCAGGAACCCTATGCTAAGCCTAAGGGAGATAAGTCCTTTTGGCTTCAGAGCTCCAGAAGTCCAGGAATTCAGAGTATTATCAGCCTTAATAGTCACAAATCGGCCAAAGGCAACTGGGAGTTACGGTCACCTGCAAGGTTGACCGGAGTTGGGTGGTTTCCCTAGTGGTTAGAAGAACATGTCTTACCGACTAAACTAGGACCCAACACCCCATCGCAAAGTAGCGTGAGCCACTGATTGAGAAGGTTCGTGAATGCCCTCAGCCGTTAGATCTACACAGAGGCGACTTCGACGAAGTACCACTTTGGGAGAATGGATATGCCATATCATCAAACTCCCCGAACACTGAAGTTGCGAAGTAAAGGAGAGCCGTAGATTTAGGGGAGATCGTTAGGAGCCTCGCCTACTGTCCAATCAATCAGAAGGATGGAATTGCACACAGTACTTCGATGAAGTCCTGCTTCAGGAGGATAGGGGTGTTGTAAAGACAAAACCCTTGAAGGCCAGAGTTGTGAAGTGACCAGGACCGTAGATATCGGGTTCCTTCCTAGTCGTCGGATTTACGATGTACTCAGCCCGACGTTGACTGCTTCAAGAGGACAAGAGTGTTGTAACGTCATATTCTCCGAAGGGCGGAGTCGCAAAGTAATGTGGACCGTGGATCTAAGGATCCTTCGAGATCCCTCTCAATCGTCGATATACAGGGGACACGTGGCACCAGATCCTTTAGTATGGAGACTGGTCACTCTGGGAGAAAATAGGAGTTTGCATCGCAAAACTCACAAACGTCGAATCCTCGAAGTAACAAGAGATGTAGATCTATGGATCTACGTGGTTGGATATTGACTGTGAGATATGAGAAGCGTTAGAAGGTTGTCAGTCTGGTGTGATGTGGCAAGTGGACATCACAAGGGTAATGTGGACCCACAATCGTTGTGTTACGTGTTATCTTGATTCGTGTGTATCACATACCCTATAGACCCATTGGAACATGACATGTGTCACCCCGACCCCTCCTGCGTGCCAGTTCATGGTACATGCCCGCCTAGCCAAAGTGGTTGGCGAAGTGACCAGAACTCAAAGAGTCTGGGACTTCGGGACTCCGAAGGATTTTGGTGTAGCGTTATAGAGAAACCCAAAAGGTCCGAAGGACGAAACTATGTGGCAAGCTTATGGGACTTCAAAATTTTGGGACTCCGGAGGTTCTCGTGCGTAGACAATAAGGAGGTGTTCAACGTTGAAGCACTGAAGCGTCGAAGTGTCGAATACTCTGATGGTCTGTGTATTAGACGCATGTGTGTTAGATGAAGATTGAGTCCAGTCGTGAGAGGGGACGGTGGGTGGACTTCCACCATGGGTGAATGAACTTGGAGACCATACACGTGAGGTGGATTCACGTGGATGTCACATGGCCCTCAACCAATGAACGCCCGAAGAACTTTGGGAAGCCATAACTTGCAACCCAAAGCTTGGATTTGAGCCTGGTAGCAATCATTAGAATGCTACAAGTAAGTAGAAGAGGATAAATACCTCGGACATACGATTTGAGATGTTAAGGAGAGAGAAATTTTGATGCCCCATCCCTAGGATAAGATACTCAGGGGTCGGGTGTGTTACAATAATGTTGTGTTAACTTTCTTGAGCACTTTTTGTCAAGGATTAGTGTTCGTTAATGTGATTGATGTTCTCTATTAAAGGAGCTCATTGTGTCATA
>JZKD02S1784445.1:61855-80138 GCA_000966675.3 Picea glauca | reverse complement strand
TCAAAAGAAGTCTGGATGAAGGTTACAGGATCCCAACCAACAATCAATTTCCCACCTGATGTAATAGGTCTACTCCTCCAATGGGAATCCTTGTTCCCCTTTGTCGACAAGAAAAGAAACCAAACTCTCTTGATATGGGGATTACTTCCAAAGTTTTTCCTATGGAATCTCTGGTTAGAGAGGAATCACAGAATCTTCAAATAAAGTCAATTGAGTGAAGTCAGAATTGCCACTAAAATTCAAGCTATGCTGGGGGAATCAGCTTCTCACTTTTTCTCCATAGTAAAGCTACACAAGTTGTACGAAGAACAGGGGAGTTGGATAGCCCAGTTCAATATACCAGGATTAGAAAGTAAAAAGAGAAGTGATCCAATCCAAGAAAGCTGGGAGATCAGAAAAAGCGGGAATGAATTTGCAAAATGGAAAAGTAATATTAAAACACCTATCCTCTTCTTTGATGGGGCCTCGAAAGGAAACCTAGGCCAGGCTGCAGGAGGGGGCATCATCGAAAATCCCAAAGAGGACATAATAACACAATTTGCTATTGGACTCGGTATAGAGTCCAATAACAGAGCTGA
The DNA here is from genome assembly GCA_000966675.3 of Picea glauca. Lineage (NCBI taxonomy): Eukaryota > Viridiplantae > Streptophyta > Pinopsida > Pinales > Pinaceae > Picea > Picea glauca. The sequence continues at coordinate 79,560 of JZKD02S1784445.1, read as the reverse complement.
GGCATTGGCTCTCTGGCAAGGTCTGAACCAGGCAATTAAACTCAGAACCCATGACTTGACAATCATAGGTGATTCCAGAATAATAATACAGGCCATGATCAAACACTCCACAACTCAAATCACTAAGCTCAACAATCTCCTTGATAAAATTCGCCTCCTCTTAAGGAAATTGAACTCCTACCAATTCTTTCACGTGTTAAGGGACCTCAACCGAATGGTTGATAAGGAAGCCAACAAAGGCATGTTATTGTAGGTTGGGGTGCTGTCAGTAAATGGAATTATGAATAATGTGGAGATCCCATGAACCCACGTCGTCCTCTTGCACTCTTCCAAATGCTAGATCATGTATCGACCCCTTAGAGTTTGGGGAGAAGGAACCGTCCGGAGAGATCCTGTTAGAAATTGCAAATGTTTGAAATTTGCTAGAAAGGAACCCAAAGTGTAGGAGAGAAGTAACATATGATGAAACAATGTTGTATCATGCTGAAACACAGGGCTGTAACTTACGTTGAAACACAGTGCTAGAACAGATGTTGAATCACAATGCTGGAATAGATGTTGAAACTCAGTGCTGGAACAGATGCTGAAACACAGTGCTGGAACAGATACTGAAACACAGGGCTGGAATAGATGCTGAAACTTAGTGCTGGAATAGATGCTGAAACATAGCGCTGGAACCTTTGCTGAAACAGAGCTGGAACTTATGCTGAAACTTAGTGTTGTAACAGCTGAAACACAGTGTTGTTACATATGCTGAAACATAGTGCTGGAACAGATGCTGAAACACAGTGCTGGAAATTATGCTGAAACAACGCTAGATCTTATGCTGAAACAGTGTTGCATCACATGCCGAATCTCAGTGCTGGAACATATGCTGAAACAGTGCTGAACCATATGCTGAAACACTGCTGTAACAATTGCCGAAACAGNAATGTTGTATCATGCTGAAACACAGGGCTGTAACTTACGCTGAAACACAGTGCTAGAACAGATGTTGAATCACAGTGCTGGAATAGATGTCGAAACTCAGTGCTGGAACAGATGCCGAAACATAGTGCTGGAACAGATGCTGAAACATAGCATTGGAACCTTTGCTGAAACAGAGCTGGAACTTATGCTGAAACTCAGTGTTGTAACAGTTGAAACACAGTGCTGTTACATATGCTGAAACACAGTGCTGGAACAGATGTTGAAACACAGTGCTGGAAATTATGTTGAAACAACGCTAGATCTTATGCTGAAACAATGTTGCATCACATGCCGAATCTCAGTGCTGGAACATATGCTGAAACAGTGCTGAACCATATGCTGAAACACTGCTGTAAAAATTGCCGAAACAATGCTGAGTCATATGCTGAAACAATGCTGAGACTTATGCTGAAACAATGATTAGAGATTCGGCAATTAATTTTAGAACACATACAGGAACTAGGTCAGCTCACAAGTCTACAGTTTTAGAGTAGAATGGATCAGAAGGACAGGCCCGAAGAAATTCGAGGACATTTTGTATTTTGATCTATAGGCCCGAAGAAATTCGGGGCCATTTTGTAACTGAATCTGTGGCTTTTCCACCCCTCTAATATAAACTATAACCGTTTTTTAAAAAAAAAAATGTAGTCCCTGCCAGGTTGAAATGGGAATAAATGCACTGCTATGGCGGGACCAAGGGAGAAATAGAAGTCTGAAACAACAAAGACACGTGGGAAACAACTTGAAGTACATGTGGTATCCATGCATAGGATGACTCGTGGCAGTGTGTCACAGGCCAACCATAAGACATTGGGCTGGTAGATGACCCCCAAAGAACCTCCCGAATTAGTTAATCATAATATTATATTAATATGTGGTTAATATGTGAACGAGGCAGTTTTTTCTTGGGGTGTGTATAGTTCAAACATGGGACTTAGAAAATTTCTGTCTCAATGACTTGAAATAAAGGTTCCTAGAAAAAAGGACCAGGAATCACACACATTAAACATTCAAATATAATAAACACAATTTCTTGACATCCAACATAGTTGAAGGAAAAAAAATTAGCATCCGAAAGCAGCCCACAAAAATTGTTCTTGAATTAGTTTTCTTTGAAATTGATCAAAAATTAATAATGTCTATTACATATTTCTGGAAATGTAAATGATTTTGTCATATAGACTGGGATTGGGGCTCCCATAGACCATAAAATAAATAAGTACAAGAAATAGGACTGTAGAAAGAAAAAGTGCACGACGGTAGATAGGAAGACCTGAAAAGAAGAAATTGGAAGTTATGAGTCTTTGGTTAGAGATTTATATTTAAAGAGGTAGAATAATTGGATTGATAAAGAAAACAAGATGTGATCAGTATAGTATTACTATGAAGCTGGTGAGTTTTTGTTTCTCTCGTTGACGACCACTGGAATCGTGCCAACCGGTTGTTGCCCTTCATCGATGAGCTTGTCGATTCTCCTTTGGAGCCATCTCATGGGGTCCACATTGATTTCATCCCAGATTTCTACGCCTAAAATATCGTTTTCTAATTTCCTTAGATCCATAGAAATACTAGGCAGAGCCTGTTCAATTTATTCATTGTGTGTTGAATAGTCCACTAGCCAGTTCTCGACGTCATCTTCACCATATTCAAGGATGTCATAAAAAATTTCTAAAGACAACCCCTTTAAAATATCAAGTTTTTCATCGAAGGCTTGCTTGGTTAAGAACAAGGATTTGAGGATTAAGTTTGGGACTTGAACCTTGTTGGTACCAGGGATGATTTTAAGGATGGAAATTTATTTTAAAATGTAGAAACCTTGGTGAATATTACTAATCCTTCATGTGTTAGCTATAAATTTTTGGCGATATTTTTTTAAAAATATTCAAATTTATAAGTATTTTATATAGTTTTTATAAATTTTTGGCAATTTTAAAGGTAAAATAATTTTATCCTATAGAATTTGGGCGAATCATTTTTAAAATAGCGAATCTCGTTTTTGGAAAAACCATGGAAAATTAGCCCATGAGCGAAATTTAGCCCCTAAAATCATCCCCGGTTGGTACTTCCGGCTAAGTCTATTAGGGTCAGGTTCCTGAATAATAATTCTTTCTATGATATGGCTTGTTCACATGATTCGACAATGAGTTGTAGGTTCTTAACTTTCTCTTTCCAGCATGCTTTTAATTGTTTGATCTGCTTTGGGGTGGGGAGATCCTCTTGTCTTATTTTCAAATCCGAGCTATTGATGCAATGGTTGGAAAAGAGAATCATCGTCTGTTCATAGAAACATTATTCATTTTTTAAATTCGTCTGCAAATGTCCGTCCAAATCATTTTCCCTCTTTCGAAAGGAAGCTATATTTTGTGATGTTTCCCAAGCTTCATTAATTAGCTGCATTATTTTCTTTATGTTATTCTCTACATAGGCTCTACAGTATGTGAGAAGGCTGGAGGATCCTTTTAACTTGGCTGCAGGGGTAGCGGGCACAGTTTTTTCTAAAAGACTAGCAAACACTTGGGTAGTAATGAAAGTCTCCTCCATTTCCTTGATTCAACCGTTCAGTTTGGCATTCTCCGCTTCAATTCCTCCAATGGAATCATCAAGAGCATCAACAGTTGCGTGGTGAAATCGAGAGATTTGGGACGACTGCATTTTCCTAAAGTTAATCTCTAAACGATATTTTCCTTTCTTATTTGTTACATCTCTCTTTCCAATAATTAAATTTTTAGATTGGTTGTCAAAAACAACACTCTGGAATATAAAGGATTCATCTTCATAAAAAAAATTTGGTCTCATCTATTTCCATTGTGGAAGTATGGTGCATTGCATCCATGGGAGGATCAAATTTGTGGAACATGGAATCCACAAAATTTTCAAGTTTCATGTCCTCACTTTCAATTTCGGGTTCTTTCGCCTGCCCTACAATGTTTTTTCTCTTCTTCGTCAGGGGAATCTTGTTATAACTATCAATTTTTTTGTGAGGAGGGTTCTTATCTCGTCCTTCGTTTGAAGATTTTTGGGTTTCTTTCTTACTGGGGTGGTCCATTGAAGCAATGCTCTTTGATGTCACTCTCTTGGGAGTGTTGGCCGGGGATTGAACACACTTCTCACCAGAGCCTTTTCCCTGTTGTCTGTACAATTAAATTTCACTTTGCAATGTCTCTAGGTCGAAATCGTCAAAAGAATGAGTGTTGTTGTCACTGTCTCTGTCTTCGGTCAGGAGTCTATGGATAAAAGAGCTGCTAAAGCCAACTGATAGTAAATGTTCTCGAAAAATCCCATTAGGGTCTAACCCTTTTATCCTTTCAACATATTTTAGGTTCAATTTCTTCAAATGGCCTGTGAATTCGTCAATCTTGTTGAGGATTCTGAACATGAAGTCCCCGACTTTCTAGGGCAGAGGAATGAACTATTTTTTTCTCTTGCCATGGAAAAAATGCAACCAGTGGTTGTATTGTCTTTCTATTTTTGTAACAAACAACTTGTTCATGATGTGACATGTAAGGAAAGCAAGTTTTTTCTTGGAGCCAAAGATCATTATTAAACTGTAATTTTTATTTCGTTCAAGTGTCCCCTTACTGTCCAAAAACTTGGTTTCCTGGATAGACATCCGAGGAACATCCTTTCCTAACAATAAATCTTTGAAAACTGAGACAATGTCATTAAAAATCTCATAAAAACAATGGGAGGCCTTGTGCCTCCACAAGGCTTGGTACCAGAATGTTACTGGGTCGAATTCATAGTTTTATTTCGTGGACAGAGACAGTTTTGGAAACAAACAACAATACACTATTGCGAAAATCAAGTAGGATGACATATAAAAAAAATTATGTTCTTTGAATCGTGACAATTGTGAACAAATTTCAATGGAAATTAGCTTCCCCCAATCAAAAATGAATTGTTCCTTGACTGTGAAGTAAAAAGTATAAATAACTATGCGGGAAATGCTTGTCGTGGATTTCTATCCTGTTATTCTTATAAACATCCAAGAAATTTTCCGGAATGGATTTCTAAAGGAACTGACCTGCAACTTTGTGATATCTTCAGGAACTGTTGTCGGGTCTTCAAGGAACTCGGGTAAGAGGTCCAACCCGTTATCAATTTTTTCTAGGAACTGCTTGCAGTCTTGTCCTTTAAAGGTCAATGTTGGCTCCGACAATCTTAACATCTTGCAGAAGACCTGAGGTGACAAAGAAACATGATAATGGTCGTGCAGTGGAATAATTCTTTGGCTTGAAATATATTTTTCGGTGCACCAAGAGAGCACCTCCTTACAGTCAAAAACCTTAGGGACACAGCCTGCACGAGCAATTCCAGAGGTTCAAATCACTTTGTTCTAGGCAGAACAGGATGAATAGTAAGAGTATGCCCTGGACCACTAGAATATATGGTCCTCACATCCAGAGATATTCACTGTATCTCCACAGAACTTCTATCAATTTGCTGCCATAATTTTATGAGAACGTTGGTTTTCTCCAGACGATGTTTGAAATGAAGAGTTGGAAGGGATAATATAACATTGTGCAAATCTTGGTCCAATGTGTGTGACTGGGAGATCTCCTCGAGCCTTTTTCTCATTAATGACAATTTTGATGGTTGTTGCATGATGCGTTGTTAGCATTAAAGAGTAGTAATTGCATATATAGAAGTGCAAACATGGAAGGTACAACAATGAGCAATTAAGGATTGGATATTTCGTGAACGGGCCAACACGACGACCCGTGTTTGAGATGAAAAATCGGAAGGGATAATATAACTCTCCATAGATCTTGGTTTAGTGCATATTAATGAGAGATCTCATTGAGCGTTTTTCTCATTAATGACAATGTTGACGGTTCCTGCATGGTGAGCTATTAGCATGAAAGGTTACTAATTTCATATTAAGAAATAAGTACGAAGATCGCGGGGCGGGAAAGAGAAATTAAGGAGTGTCTAATTATCGAAAGTAGTCGAGCGGGCTTCAAAAGAGGGTTACAAGGTAAAACCGTTAGAGGTGAGGGCCCGAGGGTCAAATTTTATGTCTCATAACTTTTTGAGTGCAAAACGTATAACACGGAAGAGGGCATGATGGGACAATCCAGAGGGCAATTTGTATATCGTGGAACTCCAGGTACTGTTTGTAGGACATAGAACAATGGAAGTGCAATCGTGAGCCTGCCTGTCCGAGAACACACAATCGAAAAAGTGGCTCAAGTATGGAATAGGAAAATGGCTGGGCAGACTCATTTTCACTAATATATTGAAACTTGTAATATATATCCCATTATGTGGCAAGATATTTTATGTATGTCTCTGAGCAAGTTCTCTGGCAATAATCAATGTGACTGTCTCATCGAGACTTTTGCTTTTTAATGATGGTCTGTACGGTTGTTGCATGATGAATTGTTAGCATTAAACCTTGGTCGTTGCATACTTTGAAAGAAGTGAGAAGGTGGCAGGCATAGTAAACAATGACTAAGAATTGAAGATTTCGTGAACCCACCAACGCGAGGATCCACGAAAGAGATTCCATGAAATGAGAAAGTATGGAAAGCGGTCAGACATGCTTTATAATTAAGATGACAATGGTTCCCCAGGAGACGTGACTTCCCGAGGGTCAAATTGTATGTCTCAGAAATTGAGTGCAAAATGTGTACCACATAAGAGGGGATGATATGGGAGTTCGTCGGTCAATTTGTATATGATAGAAGTGTGGGAGATCTCCTCGATCCTTTTGCTCATTAATGACATGTTTAAGGTTCATGCATGACGAATTATTATCATTAAAGCTTGCCAATTACATATCTAGAAAAAAGTAGGAAGGTGGCAGGGACAAGGAACAACAATTAAGGAATGGCTAATTATCGAAAGCGGTTGGTGGCGCTTCAAAATAGAGCTACAAGATACAACCAATAGAGGTAAGGGCCCGAGGGTCAAATTGTATCTCTCAGGAGTGTTGACCGCAGAACGCGTAACACAGAAGAAGGCATGATGGTGCATTCCTATGGACAAATTGTATATCGTGGAACTGCGGGTACTGTTTGCTAGTCGCAAAACATTGGAAACACAATCCTGAGCCCACCAGTCCGGGAACCCGTAATCGAAAAAGTGTCTAAGTATGGAACAAGGAAACGGTAGGCCGAACTCAATACACAGTAAATGTACCACGTCATGGACATACAACCAAATTGCGGCTAAGTATTGAAAGGAACGACGGACGATCGAGCTCGTGATGGGGCATTCTAGCGGACAAATTGTATATCATGAAACTCCAGGCATTGTTTGCAATTCACAGAAGATTCGAAACACAATTTTGAGCCCGTCAGTCCGGGAACCCACAATCGAAAAAGCATCTAAGTATGGAATAGGGAAACGTTAGCCCAGACTAGTTTTCGCTAATATATTGAAATTTGTAATAGCTTTCCCATTACCTGGCAACATCTTCTCTGCATGTTTCTGGAAAAGTTGTGTAGGGATAGTTAGTCCTTGAGGATTTTGCTTATTAATGACGATCTTTATGGTTGTTGCATGATGAAATTTTAGAATTAAACATTTGTTGTTGCATATTTGGAAAGAAGTACGAGAATGGATGACACGGGAAACAATGACTAGGAATTGGAGATTTTGTGAACCCACCAACCCGAGGATCCAAAATAGGGTGACAAGGTCTCCCCAGAAGACGTGAGGCCCCGACGGTCAAATTGTATCGCTCGAAACATTTGAATGCATAATGTGTAACACGGAAGAGGGGACGATGTCAGAGTCTGGTAGTCAATTTGTATATTGCGGAGGTCTGGGTGCTATTTGTAGGTCACGGAACAATGGAAGTTAATTTAGAGCCCGAAATAATTAATGTGCATTGGGAAGGGCGCGATTGTGGTGGGGATGGAAGAGATCCATAAATGGCTTGAAACTTTTTATGAATTCGGGTAAAGTGAATCTTGCGAGTTGGAGGAGCCCGTGGTGGAATTGTAGATCAAGGAATTTTTTGGGTGCAAGATGTATATCACATAGCAGGTGGAAAAATTTGGCTAAGTATAGAAAGGAACGATGGTCGTTTTGATTACTGTAAATGGCAGTTTAATGTATGTTAATGGGCGGTGTCCTCAAGGTTTTTTTGCTTGTTAATGGCAATTGTTTTGTACCAGTGTGTTTAGTTGTCACTAGTAAGACCATAATTAATGTGCATTGGGAAGGGCACGAAGTTAGTGGGGATGGAAGGAAATGACAGATGCTTTGAAACTTTTGTGAACCCTAGTAGAGTGAATATTGCGAGTTCGAGGATTCCACGGTGGAATTGTAGATCACAAAAGTTTTGAGTGCAAGATGTATATCACAAAACAAGAAGCAATAGAGTTTGAAAGCGCTAGCCCCGACAAACGTGGCCATAAAATTGGCTAAGTATGGAATGGAACAACGATCGGTCGAACTCGTCATGTGAGGATATAGATGGAGATGAAGATCTGTCAGTACTCCAACCCGAGAACCCGCAATCATAGAAAGACGACTAAGTATATAACCAAAAAACAATAATAGACAGGAAGAAGAAAATGGAAAAAGGGCGAAGTATCTCACATAACATCTACTGTTCATTTATTAATCCCAATATTTTCGAACCCCTGGAGATTTCTCATTAGTAAAAGCATAAATTGCAGATCACAAAAGTTTTTTGGGTGCAAGATGTATATGACAGAACATGGGACATAAGTGTTGGATATCGCAAACCCCACACCCGGTGGTCAGATAATTGGCTAAGTATTGAAAGGGATCGCGGTCAGTCGGGCTCATGGTGTGAATATATAGATAAATATGAGCATATGCTAATCCACGAATTCGGGAAGTCGTGATCATAGAAATGCGACTAAATATAGAACCACAAAGGGATAATAGAGGGGAAGAAAACAAGGAAAAATTAAAGAGAAAGTGTTTATATTTATTCCAATAGTATTCATATTAATATATATTAATAGATTATTTCTGGTCCAAACATAAAGCATCTTCCAATTTGTAGTATGTTTCTCGGTTCAAAATTTTCGTTGAAACCCATAAGCAATAAAAAGTATAGGGCGGGCGCCACATAAGTATGGCCTATCACAAATTATTCTTCCATGTAAAATGTAAGGAGCGAACATAGTAGCCTTTATTTAAATCGAAGTGTTGGGCATCAGAAAGAAAATCTTGTCGTCCATGTTTAACCACACACACACACAAAAATAGTACAAAATAAAATAAAAAGCAATACCAGAGATTGGAAAACACCGTACAAAAACCTCAAATATTCTATATTCAGATAAACTGGGTTACAAAATATAGTTGAGATTATTTCCCAAAATAATTGTCTTGAAAATTTCCAGCAGGTATTCTCTGAAATTTAAATGCATTTTCCATAATGACTGGGATTGGGGCTGTCACCGACAAAAAAAAGCAAATATGTACAATAATGAAGCCTGTAGACAGTCTTTTATAGATTTCAACTTGATCATCAAATGCTTACTTGGTAAAAAACAATGATTTGAATATCAATTTCAGGTCTTGGACTTCATTAGTGCTGCCAGCTAGATCTATCCCAACTTTTTGAATAAATTGTCTCTTCTAGATATGGCATGCCTGCATTAGCTGGTTATTCAACATTCCATACTTTGCTAAGTGTTAATTTCCCTCTATTGTCGAAAACATGGGGTTTAAGGTGCCTTCCTTGTAATGTTCCTGGTCATCAACATCTGAGACAAATTAGAGATGATATTTGGGCCCAATTCAAAGACGAGGGAGTGGTTTTATCTGACATCATCTTTGGGGAAAAAAATCATGTTAGCCAACAAAAGCCGAGACAAAAAAAATTCAAGTATGTTGTGACTGTTATTCTCTCTGTATTCAATCATCTGTTTGGTTGAAAGGCATGCCTGAAGATTTGTATGTTGAATTTATTTGTTTTACTGTTGTAAATTGGAAGGGATGTCCAAGTCACCTGCAAAATGCTCCTCTGTTGAAGTACATAGCTTCTTCCAACAACACAGATCTGGAAAGTGTATTAAATGTTGCAGATCACATCAGAATAAATATTTCGTCATAGGGGTGGCAGACATCACGGCCCACACAATGGTCTAGAATATTCAGAAGTGACGCCAAATATTACTCCATGATAGAATATACTCAGAAGGAAATTATAAAATTGGATCGTCACGAACGTGAGAAACTGTATGCGTGTTTGAATCAACAGTCTAAAATTACAGAACGTTTTATGCCAAAGTTGTAACAAACTCGACAAACAAGCAGTTTCTATGTCAAATATTGTTAAGCGACCTCTAGATGTAGTAACAGACTCAACATACAATCAAATTTTGACCACTACTGATATTAATGTGAAGTGTAAGAAGTCGTGATCCCAAGCTCCAGGTAGTTTCACCTTCAGGCATCCACACGGGCGGTAACTCCAGGCTCCAGATACCTTCGGATTCAGACATCAACACTGGTGGTGGCAATGGGAACAATGCTATTGACTGAAGTGTGACAATGCAGTAAACAAGAAGGGTTGCCATTGTCAAAGAACTTAGACTGCAGAATTGTCAGACCTGCAAATAACATCAACTTTAGTGTTGCTTTGTCACGACAACTACAATGCTGCTCTGAGTTCAGAAATCTTTGGACATTGGGCGTCCTTTGTGATAATGACCTTGACATTAGGTACATGTCAGAAATCTATTATCTAAAATTGTGGTGTTAATGCAATTGCCATAGTGGACGACGGATCGATTGCATTGGCACAAGAAATATTAATTATGTGATTAATTAACATCCTTGAAGGACGTGAATCCCAAACAATGCCTGAAACTTTTCGAACAATCATGTGTTAAAAAAATACATTGTTCTATATTTTAAGAAATAAGAAATTGTATTTTCTATGTCTAACATTAGGTTGCACACATAAACCTTTTTAAGTTAACCAAAATTAATATATAGCCAACTCAGATTCCTAGAAGCAATCAAATTCCCTAGAGCTAGAGCTAGTTTATTTCCATCATGTTGGTTGGGATAGAAGGATCCACCATCGGGACAAAGAAAGAAGGTAGCAATAAAATCAGTTGTGCAAACGCAAGCTGGTGATGGAAGAACTCTATGACCATGAAGGCACTTACTTCAAGCATTGAGCAATTCCTTTTTTTTTTTCAAATATCGGATCCACTACAACATAAGAAATGCATTCTCCTTATCCAAAGCAAGGGAAACAACATAAATATTGATATTGGGTGGAAACAACTCTGGAATACACTACTACATCAAGGTCTCTTCTAAAGAATGAAACAAAATGATTACATGAAGGTGGTAGTAAAATGTGATTTTCAGAAACCAAATCATTACCTGAACACGCCCAACTTCTTGCAGAAGGTGGTAGTATAAAGTAATCTTCAGAAAGTGTTGCAAAGTCCATAATCCATAATTCCTTCCCACTAAATCTTCCCAGTTACATGTCGATGCAGGCATTAGAAACTTTTGAGAGCATCGTTCCCTGGTTATATACCCACATTCAAGTAGGAGGAGAATATCCCTACAAAGAGGGGCAAACTCATCGACCCAGATGCAATCATATGCATAGGAATAGTGAAAAAAATGTGCAGTAGCGATAGAAAATTGATTGTATGTTGAGTCTGTTACTACATCCAGAGGACAGTGAATAAACTTTGATAAATAATCTGACTTTCTGTCAACTCTATTACCACACCCAAAAGTCGCTCAACAAACTTTGAAATAAAAACTTCTGTAATTTTAGGATGTTGATTCAACCACCCATACAGTTTCTCACATTCATGACGATCCAAATTTATAATTTCCTTCTGAGTATATTCGTGAATGGAATAATATTTGGTGTCATTTCCGAATATTCCATACCATTTTGCAAGCCACGATATGTGCGACTCCTCTGATGAAATATAAATTCTTGTGTGGTCTGCAGAATTTGATACACTTACCAAATTTGTGTTGTTGGAAGAAGCTATATACTTCAAAGAAGGAGAATTTAGTAGGTGAACTGAAAGTCCCTTCCAATTCCCAGTAACAAAACAAAGAATTTCAACACACAAATCTTCAGGTAGGCCTTTCAACCAACCAAAGCATCGAATACAGGGAGAACACCAATCACAAGATACTTGATTTTTTTATTTTTATTCTTGTGTCTGAATTTCTGTTGGCTAACAGAGTTTTTTTTTGCTCAAAGATGATGTCACATAAAACCATTCCCTCGTCTTTCAATTGGGCCTGAATGGAATCTCTAAGTTGTCTCACATGTCCATGACCAGGAAAATTACAACGAAGGCACCTTAAATCCCAAGTCTTCGATGATAGAGAGAAATGAGAATAAGTATTTAAAATGAACGTTGGAGGATGATAGTATAATCTTTCGTAAATCTTGGTTTAATTCATTTTAATGGAAGATGCCCTCGATATTTTCACTTATATTTTCACTTATTAATGCCAATATTTTCGAATATGTGTGTTGAATAGTCACTAATAACACTAGTTAACATTCCCATATGCAAACAGATTCTCAAATATGACAACATGTAATATATGCACAATATTAAAGAGGGACACAACGTTAAGACCTCTGTGGATGACACGTTTCTGGATGGCAGCGCGGTGGTGCAATATTGCACTATTACTATGATGATGCCTTAAAAAAACTAAAATAACCAACAACTTTTGCCAATTCAAGATGGACGCAATTTTTTTTATCAGATCCCATAATATTTGCTTGTTAATATGTTTTAATGGGAGATGTCCTCGAGATTTTCGCTTATTAAAGCCAATATTTTCGAACCTGTCTGGTGGTTTGTCACTAGTAAAAGCATAATTAATGTTCATTGGGAAGGGCGGAAGGTGGCGGAGATGGAGGGGAGCGAAACATGATTTTAAACGTTTATGAACCCGGAAGTGCGTGAACCCGCGGAAATTTGAAGAACCCGCGAAACTTTGAAGACTCAACTAAGTATAGAATGGTGGGTCAAACAGACATAGTCATCATAGGTAGATTCAGGCTTGCGAGTTCGAGGAGTTCAGGGTCGAATTGTAGAGCACCGAAGTTTTGGGTGCAAGATGTATACCCCGAACACGGGGCACCAGAGTTCGATAGCGCCTATCCGCAAACCCATGTTCATAAAATTGGTTAAGTATGCAAACAAACAATGGTCGATCGGACTCATGATGTGAATATATAGATGGAGATGATGATTTTTCATTTCGCTACCCCGAGAACCCACGAGCATAAAAACGTGACCAAATATAGAACTAAAAACACATAATAGAGGGGAAGAACAAAAGGGAAAAACAGACAAGTTTAGAAGAGAAAAAAGAAAGGGAGACAATAACTTTATCCTTCACACAACAACACTTAGTCTCATAACTATGAAGCCATAGAAACACATTAACTATGGGAAAAAAAATTTTAGCTATGAAATATAGTTGGAGCTCGACAAACTCTGGTTCAAGTCAAAAAAGATGTTGTTTATATTTACTGCAAAATTTTGCATATTATTTTATCTTAATAGTATTTTTTGCAAAGTTGAATCAAACAACAATAAACAACATCCAACGAACCAACAAGCAAGCATCAACTAGTCAACCAGGAATGCCGGTGAAGAACAATATTGTCCAAGTTTACTGCAGATAAGATTGTATAAAAAAATCGAAGGAATATATTGTAACACGCCTATTAAGCAAACATTTCATGTTGTGAGGCCTAGCAGGTAAACATGTAAGACTGTAAGGACCTTGCAAAGGCCTCCCACTGTGCAAACATTTAAGGAAGTTGAATTTTTGCATTGTTGAAATTCGGTATCCGCAATTGGAACACTTCCATAACACCCACTGACATATAAAAAAAGAAATCGAATTTTCTCTCCGCATACGAACATGTTATGGAAGAGGATTTTGACTCTGGTTGCATTTCTAGCATTTAAATTTTTCACTTGCAAACTGGAAATAGAAAACAACAAAGAATGAACACAAACAAATCTAGCAATGAAACCCACCCGTCAATGGGGAACGACAACAACAATAACAACAACAATAGGCAAACAAGAAACCAGTCAACAAGCAACAAACAAGCAACAACCAGTGAACCAGTGACACCGCCAAAGATAATTCGCGAATGGAGTAATATTTGGTGTCATTTCCAAATATTCCATACCATTTTTCAATCCACGATATGTGTGACTCCTCTGATGAAATATAAATTCTTGTGTGGTCTGCAGAATTTGATACACTTACCAAATTTGTGTTGTTGGAAGAAGCTATATACTTCAAAGTAGGAGCATTTAGCAGGTGACCTGAAAGTCCCTTCCAATTCCCAGTAACAAAACAAAGAAGTTCAACACACAAATCTTCATGTAGGCCTTTCAACCAACCAAAGCATCGAATACAAGGAGAACACCAATCACAAGATACTTGATTTTTTTATTTTTATTTTTGTGTCTGAGTTTTTGTTGGCTAACAGAGTTTTTTTTCGCTCAAAGATGATGTCACATAAAACCATTCCCTCGTCTTTCAATTGGGCCTGAATGACATCTCTAAGTTGTCTCACATGTCCATGACCAGGAAAATTACAACGAAGGAACCTTAAAGCCCAAGTCTTCGATGATAGAGAGAAATGGGAATAAGTATTTAAAATGAACGTTGGAGGATGATAGTATAATCTTTCGTAAATCTTGGTTTAATTTGTTTTAATGGAATATGCCCTCGATCTTTTCTCTTATTAATGCCAATCTTTTCGAATATGTGTATTGAATAGTCACTAATAACACGAGTTAACATTCCCATATGCAAGAAGATTCTCAAATATGACAACCTATAATATATGCACAATATTAAAGAGGGCCACAACATTAAGACCTACGTGGATGACATGTTTGTGGATGGCAGCGTGGTGGTACAATATTGCACTGTTACTATGATGATGCCTTAAAAAAACTAAAATAACCAACATTTTTTCCAATTCAAGATGGACACAACTTTTTTTTATCAGATCCCATAATATTTGTTTGTTAATGTGTTTTAATGGGAGATGTCGACGAGCTTTTCGCTTATTAAAACCAATATTTTCGAACCTGTCTAGTGGGTTGTTACTAGTAAAAGCATAATTAATGTGCATTGGGAAGGGCGGAAGGTAGCAGAGATGGAGGGGAGTGAAAAATGCTTTTAAACTTTTATGAACCCGGGAGTGCGTGAACCCGCAAAAATTTGAAGAACCCGCGAAACTTTGAAGACTCAACTAAGTATAGAAAGGTGGGTCAGACAGACATAGTCATCGTAGGTAGAGTCAGGCTTGTGATTTCGAGGAGTTCGAGGTCAAATTGTAGAGAACCGAAGTTTTGGGTGCAAGATGTATACCCCGAACATGGGGCACCCAAGTTCGATAGCGCCTATCTGCGAACCCACGTTCATAAAATTGGTTAAGTATGCAAATAAACAACGGTAGATCGGAATCATGATGTGAATATATAGATGGAGATGACGATTTTTCATTTCGCCACCCCGGGAACCCACGAGCATAGAAACGTGACCAAATATAGAACTAAAAACACATAATAGAGGGGAAGAACAAAAGGGAAAAACAGGCAAGTTTAGAAGAGGAAAAAGAAAGGGAGACAAGAACTTTATCCTTCACACAACAACACTTAGTCTCATAACTATGAAGCCATAGAAACACATTAACTATGGGAAAAACATTCTCAGCTATGAAATATAGTTGGAGCTCGACAAATTCTGGTTCAAGTAAAAAAAGATGTTGTTTATATTTACTACAAAATTTTGCATATTATTTTATCTTAATAGTATTTTTTGCAAAGTTGAATCAAACAACAATAAACAACATCCAACAAACCAACAAGCAAGCATCAACTAGTCAACCAGGAATGTCGGTGAAGAACTATATTGTCCAAGTTTAATGCAGACAGGATTGTATAAAAAAATCGGAGGAATATATTGTAACACGCCTATTAAGCAAACATTTCATGTTGTGAGGCCTGGCAGGTAAACATGTAAGACTGTAAGGACCATGCAAAGGCCTCCCACTGTACAAACATTTAAGGAAGTTGAAGTTTTGCATTGTTGAAATTTTGCATCCGCAATTGGAACACCTCCATAACACCCACTGACATATAAAAAATGAAATCGAATTTTCTTTTCGCATACGAACGTGTTCCGAAAGAGGATTTTGACTCGGGCTGCATCTCCAGCATTTAAATTTTTCACTTGCAAACTGTAAATAGCAAACAAAAAAGAACGAACACAAACAAATCTAGCAATGAAACCCACCCGTCAATGGGAAACGACAACAACAACAACAACAACAACAATAGACAAACAAGAAACTAGTCAACAAGCAACGAGCAAGCAACAACCAGTGAACCAGTGACACCGCCAAAGAACAATATCACCCATATTCACTATAGACAACATTGCAAAAGAAAAAAGAAAGGACAAAAATGTATTGCAATAGGCCTATCAAGCAATGCAAGAATTCAACTGCAAAACTGAGACCCACCGGTGAATGGAGAAGGACATAAGTGCAACCCCTGGCCCACAATTTGTAACAACGGGTCCAACTATAGATGCATGACCTCAACCTTGCAAAGTTGAAACAAACAAGAGCAACCAACAAATAACAAACTAGTGAAGAAGCACCAAAAGGCCCAACTGCAGCTGCAAGACCTCAACCCTGCAAAGTTGAATCAAACAACAATAAACAACATCTAGCGAATCAGGGAGCAAGCACCAACCAGCTAACCAGGAATACCGGTGAAGAACAATATTGACAAAATTCACTGCACACAATATTGTATCAAAAAATTCAGAGGAAAATGTATTGTAACACATTTGTTAAGAAAACATTTTAGGTTGTGAGGCCTATCAGGTAAACATTTAAGGTTGTGAGGACCATTCAAAGGCATGCCACTGTGCAAGCAATTAAGAAAGGTGTAGTTTTCACAGTTGGTATTTTTCAATACTAGGAGTGATCAAAATCCTCTTGCAGTCCATCTTTGCATGTGATTACTACGATCAGAGAAGCAGGACTGTAATGTTGTCTTTGTCTCGTTCTTGATCGCCAATGTTCAACACAGAACCTACCTCCATTGCAGCCACAATGACGTATAGGAAAAGGACATCGTATTTTTTCCTCACATACAAAGATGTTTTGCAAGAGGACTTCAACTCAGGCATCCCCACTAGCAAAATTTCTCACTTGTAAACTGCAAATAGCAAAGGAAGCTAAACACAACACCGAAACCCACCCATCAATGGGGAACGACAGAAGGCCATTTCCAATCGCGGTTGCAGAATCCCAAGCGTACAAACTGCAACAAGACCAACATGCAAACAACAACAACAACAACATGCAAACACGAAATCACTGAACAAGCAAGGAGCAATCATGAACCAGTGAACCAGTGATGTCATTGAAGAACAATATTGCCCATATTCGCTGCGGAGAACATTGCATAAAAAAAAAACAAAAAAAAAAAACGGAGGAAAATGTATTGTAACAAGCCTGTTAAGTAAACATTTAAGGTTGTGAGGCGTGTTAGGTAAACATTTAAGTATGTCAGGACCGCGGTGTAAACATTTAAGAAAGAATGCAGTGTGACAGCTTTGTTATGTACGAAAAAACATTTATTATATTATTTTATAACAATAAAAAAAATTAGTAATAATAGTTCGAACAATAAAGGCTATGTAAGAAAAAAAATTATTCAAAGGACAAACTA
>JZKD02S1784445.1:34761-55410 GCA_000966675.3 Picea glauca | reverse complement strand
AGTATCGTGTTGCCACTAACAAAGTGTAATTGCTTTTGCAAGATTCGGGTCGCACAGCCTGGCCGGACATTCCAGAAGCTTCGGCATGCTTTCTAGTATATTTGAGTGACATCCTCATTATGAACGCTTTTGGCCATTATTGCACTATGTATTTTATTTACTTCGGTAGTCATTAAGGTGGTTTGACAAGATGATTGGGAGGTAGGTCTTGCACTCTTCTAGCTTTGGTTCAAATTTTTAATGAGACCTTGGCCAGTTGTGATAAGGCTATAAGGATAGGTGCCCATTGAGTGGGACCCCTCTAGCAGTAAGCCATAAGTTCCCTCTTAGGCATTGGTTGTTGGCATTAGCTTAGAGTTTGTAGTGACACTTAGTAAGCCATAAGTTCCCTCTTAGGCATTGGTTGTTGGCATTAGCCTAGGATTTGTAGTGACACTTAGCCATATTTGAACTTGAAATCTTAAAAAAAAACATAACCACTACTTAGTGTTTTTTGATATACCCAGGTATAACATAGCAACATACTCACTATAGATCCTCCTAGTTAGTATTGCATTGTAGACCTTGTCTAGCATGGTGGCTCCATGCTTTTGAACATTACTCACAAGATGCTTTTCCATGTATTCGAGAATAGATGAGTGACATGCTCACTATAAACCTTCATGGTGAGTATTGCATTGTGGACCTCATTTAGCTTGGTGATTAGTTAAGGAGAACCAATTCCACTACCCACCAAATGGATTAGTGCTTTTTAACATTCCTAGAAATAAACTTTCATGGTGAATATTGCATTGTGGATCTCATTTAGCTTGGTGATTAGTTAAGAAGAATCAATTCCACTACCCACCAGATGGATTAGTTCTTTTTAACATTCCTAGAAATAAACCTTCATGGTGAGTATTGCATTGTGGACCTCATTTAGCTTGGTGATTGGTTAAGGAGAACCAATTCCACTACCCACTGATGGATTAGTGCTTTTTAACATTCCTAGAAATAAACTTTCATGGTGAATATTGCATTGTGGACCTCATTTAGCTTGGTGATTAGTTAAGAAGAACCAATTCCACTGCCCACCAGATGGATTAGTGCTTTTTAACATTCCTAGAAATAAACCTTCATGGTGAGTATTGCATTGTGAACCTCATTTAGCTTGGTGATTAGTTAAGGAGAACCAATTCCACTACCAACCACATAGATTAGTGCTTTTTAACATTCCTAGAAAATAACCAACCAACCTACTCACTACAAACCCTGTATTGAACCACAAACATCGTTTAGCACTAATTTGAACCAATTCAATTATCCATAATAAACATTTTATTAATAAATATAATCTAATCTAAAACCATAACATTGTTAAATGTAAACTTGACACATAAAACTTTTTAGGCAAATTGTCTCTCCTCTCAACACCATTTCTTGTACAAATTTAAAGAATAACATTATTAAATGCAAACTTGACACATAAAACTCCTTAGGCAAATTGTCCTTCTTCTCAACACCATTTCTTGTACAAATTTAAAAAAGATCCACATACAAAAATCCTTGCAATGCAACACTACAAACTCACACATACCAAACTTCAATCTTAAAATGTAATAAGATTTCTAAATCAATCTAAATAAATGAAATCATAATTTAAACAACCAATTTCATGATTTCAACAATTTTGAGTTTCATGAACCTTGAAAATATATAAAAATAGAAATGTCAATTATATCGCTATTAAAATGAAAATATATAAAAATAGAAATGTCAATTATATCGCTATTAAAATGAAAATACATAAAAATAGAAATGTCAATTATATCGCTATTAAAATGAAAATACATAAAAATAGAAATGTCAATTATATCGCTATTAAATGAAGTGTATTCTCTCCCTCAAATTTCTTGTAAAACCAAAAATAAATTTAAATTAATATTTTATTAATAATAATTATATTTATTTTTAAATTAATATTTTAATAAATACACTCTTATCTCCCTCAAATTTCTTGTAAAACCAAAAATAAAAATTAATATTTTATTAATAATAATTATATTTATTTTTAAATTAATATTTTAATAAATACACTCAAGGATGAAGTGTATTCTCTCCCTCAAATTTTTTGTAAAACCAAAAATACATTTAATTTAATATTTTATTAATAATAATTATATTTATTATTTTTAAATTAATATTTTAATAAATACACTCAAGGATGGCSATGTTATTGTTTTGATSTTGTAAAATAAAATAAAAAAACAAAATAATATTATGTAAAATTTCAAATYTATATAATAATTTTCACATYCATACAAATTTCAAAAAGCATTTTTCATATAAAATTTTAAATTTATATAATAATTTTTACATCTATACTAATTTCAAAAGTCATTTTCCATACACAATTTCAAATTTATATAATAATTTTACATCTATACTAATTCCAAATCACATTAATGTAGGAAAACTTTGACATGTAAAATAACAAAAAAAAACAACAACAAAATTCTATAATAATTTTCACATCTACACAAATTCCAAACCATATTTCCCATATAAAATAAAATAACAACTAAATCTTATACAACATTTCAAATCTATATAATAATTTTTACATCTATACAAATTTCAAAACACATTTCTTATATAAAACACCCAAAAAAAAAAAAAAAAAAAAACAAACTTTCAAATTTATATAATAATTTTTCACATCCACACAAATTTCAAAACACGTTCCCATCCAAAATTTCAAATCTATATAATAATCTTCACATACATACAAACTTCAAAACACATTTCCCATCCAATAGAAGTATAACAATTTACAATGTATGTAAACTCTGGGAAATAGACATTAACCAATCATGAAAAAGAGCCTAAGAGCTCTTAGTGATGCTCCTATTCGAAGTTGAGGTTCTAAAAGGTTGCGCTCCACGATTTATTTCTTAAATGTGGCCGATCATAAGATTTTTGTAATATGTTATATTAAGTTTTTAAAGGTATAAGTTGTTAAGTTTAAATTCTTCAGTGTGAGAAGATTTGGAATGGTATTATGTTGAGAAGATTTGGAATGGTATTATGTTGAATGAAAGATGTTGTAAATATGTAAAGAATAAATTTTATAGTGGTAGTAGTAATTTTAAGATGTTACAAAATAGATATATTAGATTATTGTTTTACACATGTGTTTATACAATACATTTTACAAAGGAGGATGAAAAGGTTGAGAAAAGAAGCATATTCATCTTTCAACTAATTAAACAATATGTTAATAGGAGACGCACTTCTCTTGTGGCTTCTCCTATTGGTAAAGTGAGACATTCTAGTTCTCGGACTTTATAAGAGCCCTTAAAAAACCACGTGAATCTTATGAGAAAGTTTGACATACATGAAGCTCTTTGTTTGCACACCAAATTTCAAGAGCAAAGACTTATTAGGCATTGCATAGTTTGATGGACATACCAATCTTAGTTTATTAACTCTAATACCGCCACACTGTTGACCTTGGAATTAAAAAAGATGGCCAATATGACACAATGAGCTCCTTTAATAGAGAACATCAATCACATTAACGAACACTAATCCTTGACAAAAAGTGCTCAAGAAAGTTAACACAACATTATTGTAACACACCCGACCCCTAAGTATCTTATCCTAGGGATGGGGCATCAAAATTTCTCTCTCCTTAACATCTCAAATCTTCTGTCCGAGGTCTTTATCCTCTTCTACTTACCCGTGGCATTCTAATGACTGCTACCAGGCTCAAATCTGAGCTTTGGGTTGCAAGTTATGGCTTCCCAAAGTTCTTCGGGCATTCATTGGTTGAGGGCCATGTGGCATCCACGTGAATCCACCTCACGCGTATGGTCTCCAAGTTCATTCACCCACGATGGAAGTCCACCCACCGTCCCCTCTCGCGACTGGACTCAATCTTCATCTAACACACATGCGTCTAATACACAGGCCATCAGAGAATTTGACACTTCGGCGCTTCCATGCTTTGACGTTGAACACCTCCTTACTGTCTACGCAAGAGAACCTCCGGAGTCCCAAACTTTCGAAGTCCCATAAGCTTGCCACATGGTTTCATCCTTCAGACCTTTTGGGTCTCTCTATAACGCTACACCCAAATCCTTCGGAGTCCCGAAGTCCCAGACTCTCTGAGTTCTGGTCACTTCACCAACCACTTTGGCTAGGCGGGCATGTACCATGAACTAGCACGCAGGAGGGGTCAGGGTGACACATGTCATGTTCCAATGGGTCTATAGGGTATGTGATACACACAAATCGAGCTGACACGTAACACATCGATTGTGGGTCCACATTACCCTTGTGATGTCCACCTGCCACATCACACCAGACTGACAGCCTTCTAACGCTTCTCATATCTCACGGTCGAGATCCAACCACTTAGATCCATAGATCTACATCTCTTGTTACTTCGAGGATTCGACGTTTGAGAGTTTTGTGATGCAAACTCCTCTTTTCTCCCAGAGTGACCAGTCTCCATACTAAAGGATCTGGTGCCATGTGTCCCCTGTATATCGACGATTGAGAGGGATCTCAAAGGATCCTTAGATCCACGGTCCACATTACTTTGCGACTCCGCCCTTCGGAGAATATGACGTTACAACACTCCTGTCCTCTTGAAGCGGTCAACGTCGGGCTGAGTACATCGTAAATCCGATGGCTAGGAAGGAACCCGATATCTACGGTCATGGTCACTTCATGACTCTGGCCTTCAGGGGTTTTGGCTTTACAACACCCCTATCCTCCCGAAGAAGGACTTCGTCGAAGTACCGTGTGCGATTCCATCCTTCTGATTGATTGGACGGTAGGCGAGGCTCCTAACGATCTCCCCCAAATCTACGGCTCTCCTTTACTTCGCAACTTCAGTGTTCGGGGAGTTTGATGATATGCCATATCCATTCTCCCAAAGTGGTACTTCGTCGAAGTTGCCTCAGTGTAGATCTAACGGCTGAGGGCATTCTCGAACCTTCTCAATCAGTGGCTCACGCTACTTTGTGATGGGGTGTTGGGTCTCGGTTTAGTCGGTAAGACATGTTCTTCTAACCACTAGGGAAACCACCCAACTCCGGTCAACCTTGCAGGTGACCGTAACTCCCAGTTGCCTTTGGCCGATTTGTGACTATTAAGGCTGATAATACTCTGAATTCCTGGACTTCTGGAGCTCTGAAGCCAAAAGGACTTATCTCCCTTAGGCTTAGCATAGGGTTCCTGGGTGTTGGTCATATGGGTCCTTCTAAACTCTCGTGAGTTAAGTACATCTTCCTCATCGTGAACTTGCTAAGGACTTGGGCATGGTGTCTTGGTCGCACAACAAGGAGTCTGAAGGAGATATATTTTTCAGATCGACAGGGTCAGATTGATGCAATACTTTCTATCCCAGCCCCCTTACAGGTTTACATCCCAAGACGTCTCGAAGGCTAAACTAGGGCATATAGACAATCAATCAAAAGCATAAGCCCATCAAAATATAATTGCATACACATAACTTGATCATTCAATACAAAGACCATTCTTAGATGTATAAATACATACATTCATTCATTATTCCATTTCAATGTATAAAGTATGAAAATACTTATCAGAACCAGAAATCGTGATGCGATTGCTGAAAGGGGTGCTTATTTCCACCCAACCATAGGCTTAGTCACTCCTAACGGATTTACCATTGGCCACCCCCGAGCTAGAACATGATGCCTTGAGAGAGAATTATGTCTTCAGGCTCAACAACAGTTAGGGACGAAGGTTACTCTCCTCCTCCCACAGGATCTTGGCAACGAGTTTTCTCTATACCAAGCAAGGAGGCCTACCTGAGTACTTCCTCAATCACTCAGCACTAGAACAAGATTGTCCTTCAGTTCTTCCTTGAACCCGAGAGCTTAGTCTCTCTTCTATGCTTCTCTTTGTAGGTCTTCCTCTGCCCATCACGCCTTCCTTTCTTGCCTTCCTTAGAAAGATTGCATGTGGCTAGAAGTCCCAGTCTGTGGTTAGGTCTGAAAGCCTTTTAGATGAGCGCTATGCCCCATCCCCTCATTAACTCTTGAGGAGGTCTTCCCACCTACCATCCTGACAGTAATTCATTCCTAGGTCAGAGGACTGTTCTAGTCCCGAGCAATTAAATCCAACAAGGTATTGGTTTGGTGGGGCTTATCTCAACCATTCCTGGTTCCCCTCACCATCTCTTTCATAGTATCCATGGTCTATCTTGGAAAACCCCCCTTTTCAGCAGTCATGCAACACTTATCCATTTTCTATTAATAACATAAATTACATTCATTGACCTTTATACAAAGGTTCATCAAATCAAACATTCACACATATCGAGTTTGCCATAGTCTCTTGTCCGATATATTTATAGTTACAAACTGGGGGAGACAAGGGTGTTACAATCCCCTCCCCCTTAAAGGAACATCATCCCCGATGTTCTATATGTCAATGTGATCTGTATATACAGAAGTAAACAAAAATGGATATGCGTGTCTCATGGCATCCTCCATTTCCCACGTAGCCTCATCTGGGCCAAAGTGTTTCCACCGCACCTTGACTTGTGTAATGGTTCAGTTCCTAAGTGAGGTTTCCTTCCTGTCTAGTATGCATTGAGGTTATGGCAGGAACTCTCCCTCTGACTCCACCTGAATCACAGACCAGTCAATTATATGATTAGAATCACGTACATAGTTCTTCAATAATGAAACATGGAAAACATTATGTTCCTTCACTGTGGGAGGAAGTGCTAGCCTGTAGGCTACATGTCCCACTCTATCTAAGATTTCAAACGGTCCACAATATCAGGGTGCCATCTTGGCACAAGCTCCCATTATCAGGGAACTCTTCCTGGGCCTAACTCTGAGATAGACATGGTCTCCTGTCCTGAAATATTTGGGAGTTTTCTTTTTGTCGGTGTAACACTTATGTATATCCCAAGCAGTTTTCAGATTTTGCTTAATCTGAATCACTTGTTGTTCCATTTATTTCAACATGTCGGGTCCGATTGTAATTCGATCCACTAGATTACTCTAGTTGATTTGAATCTTGCACTATCTACCATAGAGGGCTTCAAAAGGGCTCATCTTTAATGACTCTTGATAACCGTTGTTATAAGAAAACTCTACCAATGGCAGGTAGTCTTCTCACTTCTTAGGCTGATGCATTACATGCATCCTTGGCATGTCTTCTAATATTTGGTTCACTCTTTCTGTCTGTCCATCAGTTTGAGGGTGATAGGTTGTACTAAACAACAATTTAGTCTCAAAACTAGCCATTAAGGACTTCCAAAATCTTGAAGTAATTTTTTTTGTCTCTGTCAGATATAATCTTTCTAGGCATGCCATGCAGTCTAAATATCTCCTTCATGAAGATGTTAGCAATATCTATTGCCTTGCAAGTTGACTTGACATGAATGAAGTGAGCAGACTTGCTCAATTTGTCCACCACTACCATGATGACATCATTCTTCTTGGCCGATTTTGGTAATCTGGTGATGAAATCCATGGAGATGGTTTCCCATTTCCATTCTAGAATAGGTAGAGGTTGTAACAACCCTGTTGGGTGCTGGTGTTCTGCCTTAACTGGCTGGCATTCTAGACACTTAGCTAGATAGTCAACTATGTCCTTTTTCAATCCAGGCCAATAGAATTGTTTCCTAGTGTTCGTGATCATTTTTTGATAACCTAGATGACCAATATATGGTCTCTTGTGTAGTTCATCCATTATGAACCTATTCAAGTTTTCATAACTTGGAATATACAATCTGTTTCTGTAGGTCAACATGCCTTCATCAAGCATCTGATAGCCTTCATACTTTATCCCTGTGGGCTCTTGCTTTAGGTATGATGTCATGGTCTTGAAAAATGCATCTGTTCCTTGTGCATTCCTAAATCTCTCTCCCTAACATCCGTTTCACATGTGCTTATTGCTGCCAGGTGAATCATTTTCACACTTCTGCTAAGGGCATCGACCACTCTATTTTCCTTTCCTTTGATGTTATTGATTTCAAAATCAAACTCACTAAGGATAGCCATCCACCTAGCTTGTCTAGAATTAAGTTTCGGTTGGTCAAAAAGGTGCCTCAACCCACAATGGTCTATCATAAGTACAACTCTCCTACCCAGGAGGTAATGTCTCCACATTTTTAAAGCATGCACTATGGCATCCAACTCTAGATCATAGGTCACATAATTGATTTCACGCTCACTTAATTTTCTGGATTCGTAGCAAATTACACACCCTTCTTGCATAAGGAATCCTCTGATTCCTTCCTTACATGCATATGTACACATGAGGAAGTCATCAGCAGGGTTTGTAATCTTCATCACAGGTGCATGGGTTAGAAGGTATTTCATTTTTTGAAATCCTTCTTCACATTCTGATGTCCAGGTGAATTTAACCCCCTTTTTCTGGAGGGTAGTGATTGGACAACCAATCTTGGAAAATCCTTTTATGAACCTTCTATAGTATCCTGCTAAGCCCATAAAGGACCTGATATCAAATACATCCCTTGGAGTATGCCATTCCATCATAGATCTGATCTTGTCAGTGTCTACTGCCACTCCTTCTTCAGAAATAACATGGCCTAAGCAATGGACTTGCTTCTGGAAAAATTCACACTTGCTAAACTTAGCATAGAGTTGATGCTCTCTTAGTACTTGAAGCACTAATTTAAGATGTTCTTCATGCTCCTCTTTGTTCTTGGAGTAGATTAGGATATCATCAATGAAAACCAATACAAATATGTCTAGGAATTTGTTGAGTACATTATTCATCAAGCACATAAAAGTGGCAGGGGAATTGGTCAATCCAAATGGCACGACCACAAATTCATAGTGACCATACCTTGTCCTGAAGGTTGTTTTGTGGATGTCTTCATCCTTGATTTGGACATGATGGTATCCAGAACTTAAGTCAATCTTTGAGAAAATGGAATCATACCTTAATTGGTCAAACAAGTCATCGATTCTTGGTAAGGGATACTTATTATTTATGGTTGTCTTATTGAGTTGTCTATAGTCTATGCACGATTAGAGTGTGCCATCTTTATTTTTCACAAACAAGACGGGTGCTCCCCATGGAGACACACTGGGTCGGATGTAGGCTTTGTCCATCATCTCCTTTAATTGTAGCTTGAGCTCAACTACATCTAGTGTACTCATCCTATAGGGCGTTCTAGACACTGGCACTGCTCCTAGTTCAAGTTCTATGGAGAAGTCAATGTCTCTTATTGGAGGTAGACCTAGTACTTATTTTGGAAACACGTATTTATACTCTCTTAATATGGGGTGGTCCTCTAGGTTTGGTTTTTCATCCTCAAAAGAATCCAACACCTATATTGCATATAGAGGACATCCTTTTCTGCAATACTTTTTCATTTGAAGGGTTGAGATTCGTCTCACTGAGACAGGCCTCTGAATCCCTTGAAGGGTTATTTTTCTCCCTTTTTCATTTTCACACTCCAAGGTTTTATGGTAACCGTCCAACTTGGTTTTATAAGTGGCTAACTAGTCCATACCAACTAACAGGTCATAAGATCCTAGAGGAAGTATGTTAAGGGTCGCTTGGGTGGGAAATTGATCCAGGTGGATATCGGTGGCCACCCACCTTTTCCAACTAGCTCAAAACAGTTTTTCTGACAATTTTGGTAATTTACTATTTTTAGCAGTTTTCAATTTCTGGGGCCATTTTGAGGGTCTAAATGAAGGTTTTTTGGGATTGAGCTTCTCAATGATAGTCAAAGGCTCTGATTGAACCCCTTAAATGAATCTCCTCGATGATACCTTTCCAACGAGCTATCATGAACCCCAAACAGAGATCGTATGCCAAAGTTATGCCCCTAGGAAGTTGATACACCAAACTACCCAAAACGGGGTCCACAAAACTATTGGCTTTTCATCTTCCGTGGTTAGGGTTTTGGATTTTCTTTATGATAAAAAGGCCTTTGGGGCCTCATTGTAAAATCATCTTCTTGTGAATGCAAGTAGCACACACATATCTTCTCATAGATAAGATGCCACCATTCTAGCGAGTCTTTCACTCTGTATTTTACAGTGTTTGTACATTTTCGCTCATTAATAGAAAATTGTGTATTACTGTATCTCTGTGTTTATGGTTTCATCTCTGATACATTTCTTCTATATTATTGGATATCCAAAATATCTCTGTACATTTCTTTATTATATCTTCGCTCTCATTTCGTGCCAAAAATAATCTAGATCAGTGGTATCAGTGCAGGCTGCTCTTGATCATTTTTTTAGTGCATGTCCCCAACAAGGTCTAAGTATAGCAAGTTGGGTCTTGATCTTGTCTCTCTTGAGGACAATCGTTCTCGCACGCCCAAGAAACCCTCCATGGCTGAAGAAAAGAAAAACGACGGAGTAGACAATTCTATCAATATGTTGCTTGAGCAAGCTCTCACGCGACAAAGGAACGAAATGATGGATAATTTTTCCCACATCCTTCAACGCCTGCCGATAGCAACAGGCACATCTTCATCAAACAACATCTTTTGAAGCACCTCTCCTTTCAAGGTACATGTTAATTTTGATATTCTTGTATTTGAAGGTCAGATAGATGCGGATGCCCTAGACAAATGGTTAAATATGTTAGAAGGTTATTTCTCGATTCATAATTTTTCTGAAAGGGAAAAGGTCACCTTCGAACTCCTTAAAGCTCTCCCCCATGTCAAACATTGGTGGGAAACTTACTGGGAGCAAAGTTCCACAGAGGAGTCTAGAATATATGGGGCCGAGCCCACTTGGGATTTTTTTTTGGATGCGGTAAATGAACAATATTACCCTGTTGGCAACTATGAGGACCAGTACATGAGATGGACCACACTGCGGTAAGAGAGGGGCCAAGCAGTTTCAGAGTTCACCAATAACTTCCATACCTTGCGCACCAAGCTGGGTATCAAAGACTTTGGATGACATTTGGTTCTTAAATATTGTGGGGCTCTACACAGATACATCCAAACTGAAATGGATTTTTTGGACATCTCATCACTCGGTGCTGCTTATCGATATGTTGTTAAAATCGAGCACAAATTTAAGCACCAGAAAAAATGGGAGTTTGGGTCTGCAAATCTGCAACAACCAAAGTATGATAAAGACAACCCTAACAAATAGTCTCCTGAAAACCAGTCCAAGCCACAGGAAAAGAAGGGTCACAGGAAGACAAAGAAGGACACCGGAAAATGGTGCAATTTCCATAAAAGCCCCTGGCACAACATCGATGACTGTCACTCAAAACAATCATTGGTGGTCAAGATCAAAGACAAGGAGTTGAACCCTGATTCAAAATATGATTATGAAAATACTGGTAAAAGACAGATCATCAACGCAGACCCCACTGCTATTGTCACGATTGCAACAATTCAACCAAAAGAACCAATAGATCCTGAAGAGGGGGAGTGCCTTTTTCATTCACAAATGTGGGTGAAGGGGACTCCACTGCATTTTATTGTTTATAGAGGAATCCAGAAGAACCTCGTCTCAGCATAGGTTGTCAAATAGTTGAGATTGTTGACAACACCACACCCCAACCATACAACATCGGGTGGCTTCGCCAGGGACGAGATCTTTGTGTCAGCCAACAATGTCGATTGTCATACGACATCCGACCCTTCAAGGATGAGGTATTTTGTGATGTTGCCCCACTGGATGTCTATGATGTTCTCTTGGGCCAACCATTTATGTGGAAGTGCCATGTTGTTTATGAGTCTCGACCCCGTAGTGTCATTGTTTCTCTGGGGGGTCATCTCTACATAATACCAGAGGTATTTCTGACTATTGTTCCACCTAAAAAATGCCGCAAGGTAGTATCTCATACTACAAAATTCAGCTTCTTCACAATCTGTTCAAAAGGTGAACAGAAGGAAACTGCAACCACTACAACCTCGACCTAAGCACCTTCTATCCAACATAAGCAAGTCGAAAAGATTGCAACAAAGTGTAAATATTCCTTCTACACACATGCATCTCATGTAGCCAGACTGGTTAAAAAGGTCCAACCCTTCTAGCCACATGTTCGTGACAACCTTCAACAAGCTAAGCAACACAACTTCTCCAACAAGGCAAGCAACTCATCAAGATGCAGATTTAGCAAACACTTTTCCCTCTCCCCTAGGCACTCAATGCAATGGAGACCATTTCTTCCTAAGGAGGGAGGATTGATCTAGGTGGATATCGGTGGCCACCCACCTTTTTCAAATGGCTCAAAATAGTTTTCTGGCAATTTTGGTAATTTACTATTTTTAGCAGTTTTTAACTTTTGGGGCCATTTTGAGGGCCTAAATGAAGGTTTTTTGGGATCGAACTTCTCAATGATAATCAAAGGCTTTGATTGAGCCCCCTAAATGAATCTCCTCAACGATACCTTTCAACGAGCTATTGTGCGCCCCAAACGAAGATCGTATTGTTCCGCATTTGTTTTATTTGATTGCTCTGCGGTCCTATTTTTCTAACAATGACTTTTGGCGTTTCAATTCCTAGGGTTAGGTTTTTGGATGTCTAGGGTTTTGACATTCATGTTTATCATAAAAAGGCCTTCAGAGCCTCATTGTAATCATCTTATTGCGAATGTGCATAGCCGTCACATCTCTTCTCATAGGTAAAGATGCCACCATTCTAGCGAGTCTTGCACTCTATATTTTTACAATCTCTTTACAATTATTTCATTAATAGAAATCAAGTGTTGTTGTATTTCTTTGTTTCTGGCAATTTTCGTGAGTATTTCATTGTAATATTTGTGCTTTCATTTTGTTCCGAAATAAATCCATATCAACGTAGGGGCTTCCAAACACCACACCACACATGTCAAGGGGTACTACATCTAACTCCACTTCATTAATAAAATATGCACTTATAGAAAACTTGATCTTACACTATTTAGTGACTTTGATCTTTGAATCCTTATTCATCCATCCCAACGGATATGGTATCAGATGATCATGAATCTCCAACAATCTTGTTGACCAAATCATCTGCTATGAGGTTGTCCTATGAACCATAATCGAATAAAGTATCTACCTTGGTATTTTTGACCTAGATCTTAATATGGAAGCATTTTTTCATCTCCTTCTCTTCCTTGTGATGAAGGATACTCAAATTCACCTCCTTATGTATTGAAGTGCATACAATCTTCTCATCCACATCCAAGATGATCTCTACCTGGTTTCATGAATCCATTCCCACCAAGTTCTTCTTCCTGGCATCCTTTTAACATTTTGTTGGATTCATCTCTAGATGTAGATTCTAACACTTATATTCAATGTGACCATCGATATTGCAATGGTTACAATGTTTAATTGGATCCTTTCACTAATGTGTAGTGGTTTTCATCTTCTTTTCTTTTTCTTTCCACTTCGTCTTCTTGAGCTTGGAAACATATTAGTGGTCTTTTTGTTTAGAACCACTTTCCCTTTCTTACAACCTATGTTCTCCACGTATTGTGGTTTCATGTAGGACTCATAAACGGTCTTTATTTTGAATATCATCACTTGATTTCACAAATGACTATGTAGACCCCCCAAATACTTGAGGAGTGCATTTGGGTTCTTCAGAGAGATTCCCAACATGATCATCATATTCCTGATTTTGATGTACTCTTGCATACTATGCCCTTTCGTCTGCCTAAAATTATGCGAACATATCCATTATCCTCTACATACTACTGCAAGGAGAACATCTTGTAGCAGAGGTCTTTACAGAACCTCCACAAAAAAATTATCCCTTCTATATTTATAGCGGAGGGAAGTGATTGGAGGTTTTTGTAGATTTTTTTTACCGACGCTCATGTAAGCACACTACACATTGATGTGCACCTAAAATAATTCCCTAGTGTTGAGATAGTAAGGTGCACCATTAGACGTTATAAAAAAAAATACACAGTATTTCTTCACTCTAAACAAAGAACATAGGTGCATGTACACATGACACCCAAGTGCATATAACTATCAGGCGCACCGAGGTAGGGTAAAATAAAAAAACTTTCCAAACCGATTTTCATTATTACATGTCATTTTGTCCTTCTGATCTCTCATACAAGCATTAATTCTCACTCTCCTTCCATGGCCACCACAGTTGAGGTGATTTATTGTAAGTTCTATTATTTAACCTGAACCTAGAACCCAACCACTAATTCTAAGAAAAACACATTTAATGGATAATAACACAACTAAGTTACTAATGATAAATCAGTGGAAGAAATAAATGGAAACCAAAACACATTACACAAGATGTTTCTGGATAACCTACCCCTGGAAAAACCCTCGCAAGAAAACCAGATCTGTGATGATTTTATTAAATAAAATCAAGGCT
Source organism: Picea glauca (assembly GCA_000966675.3). Lineage (NCBI taxonomy): Eukaryota > Viridiplantae > Streptophyta > Pinopsida > Pinales > Pinaceae > Picea > Picea glauca. The sequence continues at coordinate 41,086 of JZKD02S1784445.1, read as the reverse complement.
CTCGTCCTCGGAAAATGGCCCGTCTGAGGAAATACAAATGTTGCAACAAATAGCCTAGCCCACCTGGCTTCTATCTCCCTTGCACCTTGCACCCTCTCCTAGACCCTTGCCACTACACACCTGAGTGCTCACTCACTCTTTATGTACCATCATTGTGTCTCCTCCTGTCACCTAGGTTGTCTTTTATAACCTTGAGTTTACCCTAAGTCCAAAACCCTAGATCTCGTAAAGTGATTTACGAATGAGATCTAATCTCGCGTTCCCTTTGGATCTAACGACTAAGACTTAATTTAATTACTAATTCCAAATACTTAGGCATTTAATTAAATTAAACTCATTTTATTACAAAAGTACATTCACTTAAATAAAGTGAATCTCCTAAGCTTATGAGAGGTAATAAGGACGACTCCTACGTGTTGACACAAAACAACGTGGAAGTACCTATCTGATGTGACTAAAAACATCAACACTCCCTCTTAGCAAGGAATGCACTTCTACCACATGTAGGTGGATTTGTCTTTGCTATCATGTTTTCTACCATGGTTGCTCTCCAATCCACCTGATTGGCTTCTCCCTATGAAACATAAGCTATACATGCCATTTCTCTTGGATCCTTCTTTGAAGACTTGTTGACTATGCTCCTAGAAGCCTCCTACTTCTAAGCATCCTGCATGGTCATCTTGTATCATGCCTCCTCCTTGACATACTTGGAAGTATGCTCCTTCCTACTTGAACCTGAAGGTTGATTTACTTTGAGTTGTTCAACCTTTGGAGCTACATGTTCCTTGTTCTCTATCACTCTATTGCTTGTCATAGTTTGCAAGCCACTAAAAAAAAATTGTTTCCCACCGCCCAAGCTTGCTTCTTGAGGCTACTCACAACCTCCTGTCACTTCTCAGACACTTCTCTGGGCTATCTGAGCCCTTTCTAGGCACTGCCCATGCCTACTTCCTACTTCCTGGATAATTTTTCGGCTACTAGACTACTCGCTGAAAATTTCTAGGCACTCTTCCCACTGGTTGGACCTCCCTGGGCTGACTTGAGTTTTATGACCCCTGTTGGGTCTGCCCCATGACCCTCTATGGCTCTCTATGACCTGTGTTTCTTGGTTTTGGTGGCTACTTTCTTCTCAACCCAACAATCCTCTATAATCGACCAGCTGACACCCTCTCCCTACGCCTTTTCCCATGCTCTTATTGCAACAGATGGTTGATGGCTAGCTGTAGGTTGCAACCTCTTTCTCCTCTACAGCTGGTATACTTTGGTGGCTGGCCTGTTCGCTCCAACCTCCTCCAATCGCTGGCATTTTTTCTGCAGTCGTCAGATCCTTTTCACCTGTTGTGACGACTGGTGGGATAACGGCTTCAATAACCCCTTTCTTCTCTGCGCAAACTCAATCTCTTCAACCAACTATCTCTATTGCCTCCACCCTTGAATGCACTCACTGCTAGGTTGTCTCTAAATTTCTACTTTCGACTTCTATGGAAACATCCCAACCACTTCACACCTGAGCGGATCTAGTCTTTTGCGGCTTGACTCAACACAATTCGACTCCAACTCATGTGGTTCCACGTCTCCCATCCCACGGGTTCCACTGCAATTTCTATGGTGGAAAATTCGTGCGTGCTTCATGTTGTCCATAAATATCCCATGCAGAAGGTATCTCAGACTGGTGGCTGTGCTAATTTCAATTGTTGTGGTTGCCGACCACTCATGCCACAACTCTCTTCGTCTGGTGGTCCTTCATCTCTATTTCACTTCTGCAGGTTGTTACTCACATAGACCAACTCGTCCACAACCTGTCGGCTCCTTCATTCTACACAAATTTCTAGCCGTCATCTCTGATGGCCCGATATAAATCTATCATCACACGTCACACCTCTGCAGCTTTATTGCATCTTCCACGCCCTTCATATGTAGTTTGGTCATTATCTGTAACACAACCCATGATTCGTCTTCTTGCGCATCTAACAACTCTGCAAACCATCGACTTTCTCAAACATATCCATAGTCAGATTTACGTATGTACGTGGATCTACCCAAAAATATTGGTTTTTATGTGTGCATGATTTGGTTTCTAGTTTTTTTCTTTCGTTGCATGTTTAAAGTTGAATATTTCACCAATGTATTTTTGTTTTGTGAGCTGGTGATCTAATTTGCAGTAAGGAAATCATTAGATAACAAGATACCTCGGTCTGGAGTAAGAGTTTTCAACATGGTATCAGAGCATATGCTCTGAAGGGAAGCTAGATCTATCAGATCTACAAGAGATCTTAGCAGATACATAACCATTAGGAAGAAATCAAAGGAAAAATTTCAGGGAAACAGTCGTATTGAGGCAGAACTAGGGTTTTGCAGGTTTATGGAGTTGTACACAAGTTGCAAGAAGGGACATGCACGTACATACACGGGTGTAAGTGAACATAGGAACATACACACGCTGGTGTAATTGAGAACATATGTGTACACACGTGGGTGTCAGTGAGCATAGACACATACATACATGGGTTTTAGTGAGTAGAGGCGCGTACATATGCGGGTTCTAGTGGTGACATGTGTATACAATTTCGTACAGGTTAGTACAAGGGAAGTTTTCAACAACATGTTATTTCTAGGGAAGTTTATCAGGGCTTAGGGATGGCAACAACACCGTTGGGAGTTGAAGACAGATTGGATGGAGCATCCAACATCCTATCTTGGAAAGCAAGATTATTTTTGGCGTTGAAGGAGTATGACCTTTGGGAGTTAGTGGACAGAGTCGTTACTCCATCAATAGATCTGTTAGCTTTGGAAGCTCACAATAAGAAAGAGATCAAAGTAAAGAGGGTCCTCCTTGATTTGGTTAAGGATCATCTAATTCATCACCTATCCGAGAAGAAGACGACCAAAGAGATGTTTGATGCTTTGGTAAGTTTATTCCAGAGAAAGAACATGAATAAAAAGATGGTGTTAAGAAATAAAATTAGATTAGTGTAGCTTTCTAGATCTAATAATGTTGCTAGCTATCTCATGAGCATCACACATGAGTGTGATCAACATACAACCATAGGGGAGAAAACAGAGGACGTAGAGCTCGTGAATGTGGCATTGAATGGTATTCCCAAGTCTTGGGAACCATTTGTCAAAGGAGTTTGCACTTGGGACAATCTCCCAAATTTACAGACTTTGGGATGCTTTCATCCAAGAAGAGACTTGGGAGGAGTCTAAGAGTCGCAAGAAAGGAGGTAGTGAGGAGAACTTGGCTCTTGTCAGTAAGACAAAGAATGGAAAAGGAAAGAGTTCTAACAAGAAGGGTAAAAGTGATGGAGTATCATCACAACTAGGGAATAAGAAGGACTTGAGTAAAATAAAGTGCTTTCCATGTCATAAGAATGGACATTATGCATCTGAGTGTCCAGAGAAGAAAAAGGGTAAAGGAAATACGTAGACAATAGCATCAGTAGAGAGACAACTTGATGAGTTTGCAACAAATTTTGAGAAGGATTTCTCACTACTTTCTTTCCTTTCTACCAGCACAATTATGAGGAGTGTGTGGTTCTTGGACAATGGTGCAACACGTCATATGCCATAAGCATAGGATTTATTTAGCAGTTTGATGGAGAAGGACTCAAATGTTCATGTGTAGCTTGGTGTTGATGTCAAGTATGCATTGAAAGGAGAGGAAATGGTTACGTTTCAACTTGAGTGAGGAGGTTCGTTAGATTCCCAGGATGTGCTTTACGTACCAGGTTTGAAGAAGAATTTGCTTTCAGTATCAACTATGGAGGATAGAGGTTTTTCCGTTACTTTTAAGAGAGGGCATGTACTCATATGTCCAGAGAAAGATAACATGGACATCGTGGTTGTCATTGGGGTTAGAGAGGGAACTTTATATAGGTTAGAGGGAAATCTTGTCCAGGCTTTGGTGTATGATGACAACCTATGTGAGTTGTGGCAGAGAAGGTTGGGACACCTATAGTACAAGGCTTTTCCAAATCTAAGGGGGATTGTTATAGGTCTTCTAGAGTTTCGTATTGAGCAGCAGGGAGTGTGAAGAGGGTGTGCACTTGGAAAGAATGCCAAGGCTGATTTTCCGACCAACGAGAATAAGTCCAAGGGGATATTGGATCTTATCCATTCAAACCTGAGTGGGCAGATGTCAGTAGCATCATTATAGAGATTGTCATACTATGTGACATTTATTGATGTTTTTTCTAGTAAAACCTAGATCTTCTTTATGAATACCAAGGATGAGGTCTTCAATTGGTTCAGAGAGTTCAAGGCTTAGGTGAAGAACCAGACAGGTAAGAAGATCAAGGTCTTGAGGTCAGATAATGGGAGAGAGTACACCTCCAACGACTTCAAGGATTTCTACTAGCAGACATGGATCAAGTGGGAGTTGACAATCTCATACAACCCTCAACATAATGGGGTTGTGAAGAGAAAGAATTGGTCCATCATTGGTTCTGCCAGAGCTATGATACATGACCAGGAGTTGCCTATGTTTCTATGGGAAAAGGCATAATACTACAATGTATGTGCAGAACATGAGTCCTCATAGGATATTGGGGGACAAGACTCCCGAGGAGGCATTCTCAAGAGTGAAGCCAGAGATAAGACATTTGAGGATATTTGGTTATCCAATCTACATCCATGTGCATGTGGAGAAGATGACGAAGTTGGAGCCTTCAGGACAAAAGAGTATATTTGTGGGGTACAATGAGACCTCAAAGGCTTACATGATCTTCATTCTAGTGCAACGGAAGATAGTTGTGAGTAGAGATGTTAAGTTCATGGAGAACTTGTCATCTAGGAGATTTGAAGAGTCATCAGTAGTGACAGAGGACGAGGAGAATCAGGCTTTGAAGGATGAACAACAATCTGCAGTTTATAATTCAGGTGAGGAGGAGGAGTTAGCCCCTTCCAATCCTATCAGGAGACCCAAGTGGCTATTAAAGACATTGAAGGATGTCAGTGAGGATCCTAGGAGTGTGATCAAAGAGCGCAAGCCTCCAAAGAATTTTCCAAACTATATGGTGCTTATGAGTAGCATCATTGATGTTGAGCCTTCCAATTTTGAGGAAGCAATAGATCAATAGGTATGGAAGGATTCCACGGTAGAGGAGTACACCTCTATTATGAGGAATGATGTTTGTGACACAGTGCTGAGACTAAAGGGGAAATCAGTTGTGAGTTCTAAGTGGATCTATAAGATCAAGCATGTTGCAGATGGTAGCATCGAGAATTTCAAGGTGATGTTTGTGGTGAGAGGGTTCTTCCAAAAAGAGGGAGTGGACTATGAGGAGACGTTTTCTCCAGTCACCAAATATGTTTCTATTTGAGATGTTAGTTCTATTGCTTCAATTACAAGGTGGAGGATACATTAGATGGATGTGAAAATAATTTTCCTCAATGGGACCATTGAGGATGAAGTATACATAGAACAACCTCAGGTCTTTGAGGTACATGGGAGTGAGTCTCATGTGTGTAGGCTTAAGAAAGCCTTGTACGAACTCAAACATGCACCCAGGGCATGGTATTCCAAGATTGACGAATAATTGCAGAGTATGGGATTTACCAAGAGTGAGGTAGATCCTAACTTGTACTCCATACTTGTTGGAGAGGATCCTTTCATCTTGGTTATGTACGTTGATAATTTATTTCTCACAGGTCCATAGGAGATTATTGTTGGGTGCAAAGCAAATTTAGCTAGTGAGTTCGAGATGAAGGACATTGGCTTGATGCATTATTTCTTGGGATTAGAGGTATGGAAGGTATCATGAGAGATATTCCTTGATCAAGGGAAGTATGCAGTTGACATCTTCAAGAGATTCAAGATGGAGGACTATAAATTGATGGCTACGCCTATGGTGACCAATCTAAAGAAAGTGCTCACTTCATATTCAGAGTTGGTGGATCCCAGGACATACATATAGCTGATAGGGTCCTTGATGTATTTGGTCAACACCAGGCCATATATTTTTTTTTCTATGAACACCTTGAGTCAAATCATGGTAGAGCCGAGGCAGGTGCATTGGATAACAACAAAACATGTGCTCATGTACTTGAGAGGTGTAGTGGAGTATGGATTGAGATATCTTGGAGGAGATGGAGTGGAGTTGTAGGGATATACAAACTTGTATTTGATAGGAAGTGTAGTAGATAGAAATATCACCTTAGGGTGTTGCTTTAGCTTGGGATCAACAATGATTACTTGGTTAAGTAGGAAGCAAACTTTTGTAGCACTCAGTTTAGCAGAGGAAAATTATATGGCAGTGAGTATGGCTAGTTGTGAAGCTATTTGGCTTCACAAATTTCTTACAGGTTTATTTGATCAGGAGTTGGA
>JZKD02S1784445.1:0-11643 GCA_000966675.3 Picea glauca | reverse complement strand
GAATGACCCGTTTCACTGCATATGGATTGATTGACTTTATCCATGTATCCCACTTTCATGGACACCAAGATGTTCCTATAGAAATTAGAGAGTCGGCCAATTTGGAGATTACTCTGCTTATGGATGAGATGATGCCTCCATACTTGAGAATCAATAGTTATAGAGTTCCAATCATGAATCACTGACATGATTACTTGCAGGTACGTTGGTTTACTACACTTAGCCAATCCATTTCAAATGATTGAGTTCATTATCCGACGACGTTCACCTGACATCATACGATCGTGAAGTACCCGAACGAGTGGCGTGCTGTGATTTGACTATCCGTCGCTTTCCCCTACACGAATCATTGATTTTATGTATTGGAACATGTGACATTGGGGATTTTGCGAAAATGGTTTTAGGCATACCACCTTTCGCCCCGATGTTTCACATTTCACTCCTTCCACTACATTTCTGTTTTCAGGTGATTCAACTTGTTTATTTCTATCGAAAAATGGAAAACTTTTTTAGAAGTTTGGTAGTAAAGATTTCTTGCGCCATAAGGTAACCATGGCTGGAGAAACTCATCTAATGTAAAAGGACTCACATCTGATGCGGACATTGATTTGTTGCAACCCTCTATCATTGGTGAATTCTGATTATAAACCTTTTCCATATAATGTGTCCTGGGATCATGAATCACATGGAAGAATGTTTCCTTTTCTGGAGTCATGACATAAAAGTAAGCTTCCTCTACAAGTGTTCCCTTGCTGTTTCTAGTCTTCATAGGTGAAGTTTCAAAATATCCATCCATGTTTAGGTTGTTCAGAAATAGTGTCATTACATCATTTTCAAGGGAAGAAAGGGAACCTTGAAATACTTTTCCTTGTTGGGAATGTTGTTGAACATCTGCATTAGTTTTAGGAGAAGGGAAATGACATTCAACAACAATTTCTTGATTAGCTTCTTCTTTAATATGATGATTAAGTGTAGGTTCCCACTCCGAATTTTTGAAGTGATGATCCTTCAATGCTAACAACCCTTTCATGTAAAACTGTACTACTGTGAATACAGTCAGAACTTCCCGTTTTCTCTGAAGCTTCATGATTCTCTTTTAACCATTCAAAGGAAGAAAAACATAAGGGGAGAGAATTTTTATCTGTAAGCCCACTAATTTCTTCACTTTCAACTTCATGCTTGGATATTTTCTGATTTGAAATGCTACTTTTCTTCAACAACTCGAATGAGGAAAAACACAATGGCAAGGTTCTATTACCTTACTCAAAACCTTCTTCATTTTCTCTAGTGTTGTCATAGGTACATTTCTCCATCTCTTTGGATTGATGGACCTGCTCACTTTCAACTTTATCTTCGATCAGTGACTGCACTTCTATAAAACAAGAAATAGGATCATCGAGCGCCTGAGAAGAGTGCTCCAATATCTTGTCAATGTGTTTTGTTGGTTTGGTGTGACTTTGCATCAACACAAATTCGCTTGCTTCAACAATGATTTTAGAATTCTCTCTCAAAAATTTGAATGCAACAAAGCACAAGGGTAGAGAATTTTCTTCGGCTGATCCAATACTCTACCCTTTGTAATTGTTATATGCAGGTTGACTTATCTCACTGTATTGTTGAAAAAAAAATATTCAACATCACAATCTTCCTCATATTTGTCATATACAGACAAATCAACTGTTTGTGCAATGTCATCTAACAAGAATAGATTGGGAACATTAGCCTGTTCTTCAACAAACAGATTTGTAATATCATTCTCTTGACCGTCTATAAATGAATACATAAAACAATCATCTCCTTGCTTATCATGGGATGGATCAGAAGTTAAATCAACACCTCCTCTTTCAACAAATGGAATATAATTTTCTGCAAAATCTTTAGCATTAGAAACTTCAATAGGACCTATGATATTGTCACTCCTATGCTCCAGATTCCAATCAACTATTTTCTGTTCATATTCACTTTCATGTTGTTGAGAATTCAACCCCTCATTTTGGATCTGTTTACATGCTTGGATGTTGCGTTGAATGTCCTGAGCATCATTAAACATTTGTTGTAAGGACTTAGGTCTTCTTTCCATTACGAGGAAAGACAAATCTGGATGAAGAGTAGTTACATAATGGAGCATGGAAACAACTTCAGTGGGTTGAATTTCTTTGGACAAATTGTAATAGACACTGGAAAACCTTCTACTGAACATAGAAATAGTTTCATTGTTCTTCTTTTTTAAGGCATAGAACTCTATAAGTTGTAGATCCAAAGATTTCTTCTTGACCCAAATCTTTAAAAAGACATCCTTCAATTCCTCCCATGAGCTAATTGTTTCTGGCTGCAAATGTTTAAACCAGTCTTTGGTGTCTCCTTTCAAGGATTGAGAGAAGGTCCTCATACAAACATCATCATGGTCAATCTCAAACAAGTCTATAAAATGCTCAAACCCTTGGATGTGTTTTTCAGTTGAGATGGTATCAGGTTCCCCATCAAACATAGGTATGTACTCATAGTATTTTGGGGGAAATCATGAAGGATGTGGGGTAAMTTTAAGGGCMTGTACCTATGCTGGGTCTTGGAGGGTGTTGGATCAGATKCAGGAKATGAAATATCAACCCTGGTTTCATGAGGTTCATCAACTCGGTTATGGTCATTACATGGCCCAAATGGAAAATTTTCATCAAAATCTGTGATAAACTGAGGAGATGTTTGTGTAATTCTAAAAGGGGGATATATATTTTCTGGATTTTCATGGTCATTATTTGTATGCAGTAAGCAAAGAAGAAATTGTCTAGCCTTTTCGAGAAAGGACCAGAAACAGCTTATAACAAATAGCAATATGATTTGAAAAAAATCCCATCTTGAGCATTTTTCTTTCATAATGCCTTCTCATACCTCAACCAAGGGGCATCGTCTTTCAGTGAATCTTCTGAACTGCATTCTGTATTTGAAATTTGAGTGAAGTTGCCAATGGCGTCTTGGGATCTGGATTCTGCATTACGAGTGGAGTCGCCATTGATGTTTTGGAAGCTGGATTCTTCATTGAGAGTGGGGTTGCCAGTGAAAATTGAAATTTTCTGGATTCTTCTACCATTAGAATCGCCTTCAAACTGATTTTTTGATGTGTGGAGTCGCTAGAGAAGGAATACAGCCAATATGTGCCTGAGTGTCTGCATCTCTCAGACCTTAGGACTCAACCACGTCATTCTTTCCCAAGGAAAGTTTTCAATTTCGTCCCCGGCAACAACACCGAAATGTTAAAAGTCTATAAATTTTGCCCGATTGAATAGAAAAACGACAGAGGTAACTATTTCAACCTACTTTAGAGATGGGCACTAGCCTGCTCAACTCAGAGAGGGCTCTCTCGTGTCACTTGATATATCTATGGAAATCGATGGCTAGATTTGTTTTGTGTTGTGTTTTTTTGATAAAATAACTAGAGAAATGAAGATGACATTAGGGCTATGGAGTCTGGAATGAACACTGCATTGTCAGAACATGAGAAATATTAAGAGGAACAAGCTAATTGAGGCAGTGAGTCTGAATGTATATCTGAAAATTAGCATGGCATTAGAAGAAAAAGAAACATATAACTACATCAGAGCATTACAGGAATGAATTCTGAATTGGTTAAGAAGAGATAAACATAGTCAAAATTGCTAAGCCAAGAGCATCAAATAATGAATTCTGGGCCCCTAATTCTCCAATTTACACAGATGAAAGCGAAAATGAAATATGGGATAATAGGAATCACACACTATGAAAGAACACAAGACTCATATCACCACCAGTTAGAATCTTTTCATAAACAGTCCAAAATCTGCCTTTGCATTTATATATTCATTCTAGCCCCACAAATTTACAAAGTCTTCCTGCATAGAGGGCAGGCTCCTCTTTTATCCATGCTTTCCATATCCTCGAGATAATGTATATATAGAGGAATTTCTCATGGAATTCAAAACGTTCAGACTTCCCCATAATTCTAAAAATAGAGGTAAGTTACAAAAATGAATGATTTATAATAACAATTATCCTATTTTAAAGGGACCNATAAAATGCTCAAACCCTTGGATGTGTTTTTCAGTTGAGATGGTATCAGGTTCCCCATCAAACATAGGTATGTACTCATAGTATTTTGGGGGAAATCATGAAGGATGTGGGGTAAATTTAAGGGCATGTACCTATGCTGGGTCTTGGAGGGTGTTGGATCAGATTCAGGAGATGAAATATCAACCCTGGTTTCATGAGGTTCATCAACTCGGTTATGGTCATTACATGGCCCAAATGGAAAATTTTCATCAAAATCTGTGATAAACTGAGGAGATGTTTGTGTAATTCTAAAAGGRGGATATATATTTTCTGGATTTTCATGGTCATTATTTGTATGCAGTAAGCAAAGAAGAAATTKTCTAKCCTTTTTCGAGAAAGGACCAGAAACARCTTATAACAAATAGCAATATGATTTGAAAAAAATCCCATCTTGAGCATTTTTCTTTCATAATGCCTTCTCATACCTCAACCAAGGGGCATCGTCTTTCAGTGAATCTTCTGAACTGCATTCTGTATTCGAAATTTGAGTGAAGTCGCCAATGGCATCTTGGGATCTGGATTCTGCATTATGAGTGGAGTCGCCATTGATGTTTTGGAAGCTGGATTCTTCATTGAGAGTGGGGTTGCCAGTGAAAATTAAAATTTTCTGGATTCTTCTACCATTAGAATCGCCTTCAAACTGATTTTTTGATGTGTGGAGTCGCTAGAGAAGGAATACAACCAATATGTGCCTGAGTGTCTGCATCTCTCAGACCTTAGGACTCAACCATGTCATTCTTTCCCAAGGAAAGTTTTCAATTTCGTCCCCAACAACAACACCGAAATGTTAACAGTCTATAAATTTTGCCCGATTGAATAGAAAAACGACAGAGGTAACTATTTCAACCTACTTTAGAGCTGGGCACTAGCCTGCTCAACTCAGAGAGGGCTCTCTCGTGTCACTTGATATATCTATGGAAATCGATGGCTAGATTTGGTTTGTGTTGGGTWTTTTTGATAAAATAACTAGAGAAATGAAGATGACATTAGGGCTATGGAGTCTGGAATGAACACTGCATTGTCAGAACATGAGAAATATTAAGAGGAACAAGCTAATTGAGGCAGTGAGTCTGAATGTATATCTGAAAATTAGCATGGCATTAGAAGAAAAAGAAACATATAACTACATCAGAGCATTACAGGAATGAATTCTGAATTGGTTAAGAAGAGATAAACATAGTCAAAATTGCTAAGCCAAGAGCATCAAATAATGAATTCTGGGCCCCTAATTCTCCAATTTACACAGATGAAAGCGAAAATGAAATATGGGATAATAGGAATCACACACTATGAAAGAACACAAGACTCATATCACCACCAGTTAGAATCTTTTCATAAACAGTCCAAAATCTGCCTTTGCATTTATATATTCATTCTAGCCCCACAAATTTACAAAGTCTTCCTGCATAGAGGGCAGGCTCCTCTTTTATCCATGCTTTCCATATCCTCGAGATAATGTATATATAGAGGAATTTCTCATGGAATTCAAAACGTTCAGACTTCCCCATAATTCTAAAAATAGAGGTAAGTTACAAAAATGAATGATTTATAATAACAATTATCCTATTTTAAAGGGACCRTTAGGAATAGGTCTGTCATATCTKGGCCCCCTTTYTTCAACTGCCATCTGTCCAAAATTTGCTGGGATGTACTTATTCMCACCTGAGAATTCATTTAATCTTAGCGATCTCCTCCTTTAGAGTGTCCAACCAGGCCGATTGATTCTTCCCAATGCTTTCAGCCRTTTCGGCTATGGTTTCTGTCTTCCGTCGTTTGCTTTGKTTTTTTTTCACATCTTTMTTTTTGATGATTAGGTCCCTCRTGATRGGATTTAGAATGACTTCTAATTCTGGGTCTGTAGCAGGTTCCGTATCGAATTTKGTTGCTAGTATACGTGCAATTGCCCTTTCCTTCTTACTCGTAGATAAACCTGCCCTATTACTTGAATGACATGTTTCAATGGATATGGCTTGATTGAATTTATCCATGTATCCCACTTTCGTGGACACCAAGATCTTCCTACAGAAATCAGAGAGTCAACCAATTTGGATATTACTCCACTTATGGATGAGATGATGCCTCCATACTTGAGAATTGATAGTTATAGAGTTCCAATCATGAATCAATGACATGATTACTTGCAGGTACGTTGGTTCACTACGCTCGGCCAATCCATTTCAAATGATTGAGTTCGTTATCTGATGACGTTCACATGACATCATACGGTTGTGAAGTACTCGAATGAGTGGCGTGTGGTGATTTGACTATCCGTCACTTTCCCCTACATGAATCGTTGATTTGACGTATTGAAACATGTGACATCGGGGCTTTTGAGAAAATGGTTTTAGGCAGATCGCCTTTCGCCCCGATGTATCTCTGGAGGCGCCACATGTCCACTATTAAAACCACAATGGTTTTCCCCGATCCACCCTCGCATAATTAAGTTCCATTTTAGTTCATCGCCCGATACGGGCCTCAACCCTCGATCTGGGTTGCTTCGAGATCAACGGTCTGTAAGACTCCTTCCTTCGCTCTTCCACCATATTTGTCCATATTACCACCACATACGACTCAGACCTCCAAATAACGACATGTCTCTACACTGATTTAGTCACCTGCTAAATTTAAATTTATATTTGAAGCATGATTGTCATGGTGATAACATAATGCAACTCACAACTCAATGATTCACAATGCTTTTGTTTTCACATAAAAACATAATAATCACATAATAAAATCATTCTTTAGTAGATTGATCTTTGATATAAGGAAAGTATAGTTCCTAAAACCCTAAAACATTAATTCCCTCTAACATTCTCACTAATTTTAAAGAGAATGAAAGATGCCCTATATATAGATAAAAAGTGTGATGATCAACTTTGGCATGGTATGATCCAAATTATTTTTGGCACAAAATGAGAGAATATATAATAAAGAAATGTACANTCCCTCAAAATGGTCTCGAAAGTTTAGGACCCAAAAAACTACTAAAAGTAGTAAATTTACAGAAAACTGTTTTGAGCCAGTTGGAATAGGTGGGTGGCCACCATTGTCCATATGGATCAATCCTTATTCTCTCCATTGTGTTAAGTTCCATGGGGAGAGGGGGAAGCATTTGCTGAATCTGAACCTTGGTGCGTTTCTTGCCTTGGTAGAGAAGTTGCAATGCTTGGCTTGTGAAAGGTTGTCGAGAACTTGATTTTGGAAGTGTTGGACCTTTTGAACTAGTCTAGATATATTATATGACTTTGTGCAAAAGGAATATTTTTTCTTTTCTTTAATCTTGTCGACCTGCTTTTGCTAGATAAAATGTTCTTGGGCTGAGGCTGTAGTGGTTGCAGTGTCCTTTTGTTCACCTTTTGAACATATTGTGAAGAAACTAAATGTTGTAGTATGAGATATTACCTTGGGGCAATGTTTAGGTGGGACAGTAGTCGAAAATACCTCTAGTATCCTATAGAGATGACCCCCCAGAGTAAAAATGAAACTACGGTGTCAAGACTCATAAATAGCATGGCACTTCCACATATATGGCTGGCCCAAAGAACATCACAGAAATGCAGCAGTGAAATATCGCATAATACCTCATCCTTGAAGGGATTTATGTTGTATGACAAGTGGCACTGTTGGCTGACACAAATATATCATCCCTGGAGAAGCCACTCGATGTTGTATGGTTGCAGGTGTGTTGTTGTCAACAATCCCAACTATTTGACGGCCTCTGCTGAGATGATGTTCTTCTGGCTTCTACTATCAACAATAAAATGCAGCCGGGTACCCTTCACCCACATATGTGAATGAAAAATGTGCTATCCCTCTTTAGGATATGCTCGTTCTTTTGGTTGAATGTTGTGGTTGTGACAATAACAGTGAGGTCTGCGTCGCTGATCTATCTTCTCCCATTATTTTTTGAATTAGATTCTGAATCAGGGTTTGGCTCCTTTTCTTTGATCTTGACCACCAATGATTGTTTTGAGCGACATTCATTTGTGTTGTGCCAAGGGATTTTGTGGAAATCGCACCACTTTCCAGTGTCCTTCATCTTTCCGTTACTCTTCTTTTCCTGTGGCTTGGACTAGTTTTACGGAGGCTGGTTGTTAGGGTTGTCTTTACAATACTTTGGTTGTTGGAAATTTGTATACCTGAACTCCCATTTGTTCTGGTGCCTAAATTTCTGCTCGATTTTGACATCATATCGATAGGCATCTCCTAGTGATGAGATGTCCAAAAAATCCATTTTTGTTTGGATGTACCTATGTAGAGCCCCGTGATATTTTAGAACCAAATGTCGCTCAGAGTCTTTGATACCCATATTGGTGAGTAAGGTATGGAAAGTATTTGTGAACTTTGACATTGTTTGGCACCTCTTTTGCCGCANAAAGATAAAAAGTCAACAATTTTGTGGACCCCGTTTTGGGTAGTTTGGTGTATCAACTTCTTGGGGGCGTAACTTTGGCATACGATCTCCGTTTGGGGCACACAATAGCTCGTTGGAAAGGTATTGACGAGGATATTAATTTCACAGGATCAATAATTCTATTGGAATAAATTGAGGTGTCTTATCACCTAAAAAAAAAAAAAAAAAAAAAAAACGTCATTTAGTCCCTCAAAATGGTCTCGAAAGTTTAGGACCCAAAAAACTACTAAAAGTAGTAAATTTACAGAAAACTGTTTTGAGCCAGTTGGAATAGGTGGGTGGCCACCATTGTCCATATGGTATATCCTTATTCTCTCCATTGTGTTAAGTTCCAGGGGGAGAGGGGGAAGCATTTGCTGAATCTGAACCTTGGTGCGTTTCTTGCCTTAGTAGAGAAGTTGCAATGCTTGGCTTGTGAAAGGTTGTCGAGAACTTGATTTTGGAAGTGTTGGACCTTTTGAACCAGTCTGGATATATTAGATGACTTTGTGCAAAAGGAATATTTTTTCTTTTCTTCAATCTTGTCGACCTGCTTCTGCTAGATAAAATGTGCTTGCGCTGAGGCTGTAGTGGTTGCAGTGTCCTTTTGTTCACCTTTTGAACATATTGTGAAGAAACTAAATGTTGTAGTATGAGATATTACCTTGGGGCACTGTTTAGGTGGGACAGTAGTCGAAAATACCTCTAGTATCCTATAGAGATGACCCCCCAGAGTAAAAATGAAACTACGGTGTCAAGACTCATAAATAACACGACACTTCCACATATATGGCTGGCCCAAAGAACATCACAGAAATGCAGCAGTGAAATATCGCATAATACCTCATCCTTGAAGGGATTTATGTTGTATGACAAGTGGCACTATTGGCTGACACAAATATATCATCCCTGGAGAAGCCACTCGATGTTGTATGGTTGCAGATGTGTTGTTGTCAACAATCCCAACTATTTGACGGCCTCTGCTGAGATGATGTTCTTATGGCTTCCACTATCAACAATAAAATGCAGCCCGGTACCCTTCACCCACATATGTGAATGAAAAATGTGCTCTCCCTCTTTAGGATATGCTGGTTCTTTTGGTTGAATGTTGCGGTTGTGACAATAACAGTGAGGTATGCGTCGCTGATCTATCTTCTCCCATTATTTTTTGAATTAGATTCTGAATCAGGGTTTGGCTCCTTTTCTTTGATCTTGACCACCAATGATTGTTTTGAGCGACATTCATTTGTGTTGTGCCAAGGGATTTTGTGGAAATCGCACCACTTTCCAGTGTCCTTCATCTTTCCGTTACTCTTCTTTTCCTGTGGCTTGGACTAGTTTTACGGAGGCTGGTTGTTAGGGTTGTCTTTACAATACTTTGGTTGTTGGAAATTTGTATACCTGAACTCCCATTTGTTCTGGTGCCTAAATTTCTGCTCGATTTTGACATCATATCGATAGGCATCTCCTAGTGATGAGATGTCCAAAAAATCCATTTTTGTTTGGATGTACCTATGTAGAGCCCCGTGATATTTTAGAACCAAATGTCGCTCAGAGTCTTTGATACCCATATTGGTGAGTAAGGTATGGAAAGTATTTGTGAACTTTGACATTGTTTGGCACCTCTTTTGCCGCAGTGTGGTCCATCTCATGTTTTGGTCATCATAGTTTCCAACATGGTAATATCATTCCTTGACCGCATCGAAAAAAAAATCCCAAGTGGGATCGATCTCATATATTCCAGACTCCTCTATGGAGCTTTGATCCCAGTAAGTTTCCCACCAATTTTTGACATGGGGGAGAGCCTTAATGAGTGAATCGTTTGCTGAATCTGAACCTTGGTGCATTGCTTGCCTTGATAGAGAAGTTGCATTGCTTGGCTTGTGAAAGGTTGTTGAGAGCCTGATGTTGGAAGGGTTGGAACAAGTTTGGCTACATGAGATGACTGTGTGCAGAAGGAATCTTTTCATTTTTCTTCAATCTTTTCAACCTATTTTTTCTGGATAGAATTGCTTGGGTTAAGGCTGCAGTGTTTGCAGTTTCCTTATGTTCACCTTTTGAATAGATTGTGAAGAAGCCGGATGTTGTAGTATGAGATATTACCTTGTGACATTGTTTTTGTGGGAAAGTAGTCAGAACTACCTCTGGTGTCCTGTAGAGATGACCCCCCAGATTAACAATGACACTACGGGGTCGAGACTCATAAATAACATGGCCCTTCTACATATATGGTTGGCCGAAAATAACATCACAGATATCAAGGGGGGAAACATCACATAATACCTCATCCTTGAAGGGCTTGATGCCATATGACAATTGACATGGTTGGTTGACACAAATATCTCGTTCTTGGAGAATCCACCCGATGTTGTATGGCTGCGGGTGTGGTGTTGTTGACAATCCCAACTGTTTTATGACCGTTATTGAGATGAGGTTCTTTGGGCTTCTACTATCAACAATAAAATGCAGTGGGGTCACTTTCACTCACATATGTGAATGAAAAAGGCACCCCTCCCTCTTCTGGATCTGTTAGTTCTTTTGGTTGAATTATTGCGGCCACAACAATAGCAGTGGGGTCTACCCTGATGATTTGTCTTCTCCCATTATTTTCTGAATTGAATTTTGAATCGGGGTTCAAATCATTTTATTAGATATCAACCACCAATGATTGTTTTGAGCGACATTCATCAGTGTATTTCCAAGGGATTTTGTGTAAATAGCACCACTTTCCAGTGTCTTTCTTCGGCTTTCCGTTACCCTTATTTTCCTTTGGATTGGACTGGTTTTATGGAGGTTGGTTGTTAGGGAAATCTTTACCATACTTTGGTTGTTGTGGATTTGCAGACCCGAACTCCCATTTGTTCCGGTGCCTAAATTTTTGCTCGATTTTAACAACATATCAATAGGAAACTCCCAGTGATGAGATGTCCAAAAAATCCATTTCGGTTTAGATGAACCTATGAAGAGCTTGTTGGATTACTGAGAGGGGGGGGGGTGAATCAATAATAGTGTAATTATAATCATTTTTCTTCAAATGTTATATCAATGTAGCATTATTATCCAATAATGAGCAGTAAGAAATAAACAATCACACACATACACAATACACCAGTGTTTTATGTGGAAACCCAAATCGAGAGAAAACCACATAATGTTTTTTCTTATAT
>JZKD02S1784434.1:45221-56763 GCA_000966675.3 Picea glauca | reverse complement strand
CCAGAAAGAGGCCAGATCTTGAGGGAAGTTGGGATTCCTCATCTGAGCCTTGAAAACTATAAGAACCAGGCTTTTTGAAGCTTGTAGGAGACTTTTTGATGCAGGGTTTTGAAGGAGTAGTTTGTAAATTTTAGCCTTTTCTCATGTTTTGAGAGGCGTTTTTCTCATGTTGTTGAGAGGATTTTGATGGTGCATGCATGAATCTGAACAAGGAGGTCTTACACAGAAGACATGAAGCATGTAATGTAACAACAAAGAGCATTGTAAGATAACTTTGAGCATTTTAAAGAGCAATAAAGAGGTCCTCCACTTGGAAGCGGGCCTGGAGACGTAGCCAACGATTGGTGAACTCCGTTATCAACCTCTTGTCTCTATTTTTCTTTATGTTTTGTTGTTCTATTCTCTTCATCTGCAGCATGAATATTAATAGCTAATCTCTTTATACATTAATAAGCATCAAGTAGAAGTCACATTTGATATTCTGCAATCAAGATAACAAGTTTATGTATTTCACATTCTTAACGATCCGATGCAAAAAGTACATTAAACTAACTTGCGATTCATCAGTAATACCTTCGTTTTTGGATCAATCGAACTCCTCCAAGATCTGGATTCAACTCAATCACCTGCTCACACGATCTTCAATAGTGCTTAGGCTATTCCACACTATATTACAGCAGCAAACACCAATGTGTATACAATCTCACACAAACGAAAACTTCACATGAAATAATCACTCACAAAAAAATCCTACTCTCACACATTCTCGGGCACTCCCGTGAGGGAGTTACAACAAGATCTCCTAGCTCTGATATCAAATGAACAAATCAGCATGCACACAATAATTCTATATTTTATTATTCAATCAAGTAGATATTTATACAAAAGTTTTCCTCAACAACATAACAAACTCATGAGGAAATCTCTCAACCACACACACATAAATAAGATCTGATAGTTGGAGAAAATGTCTCACAACTAGCTAGATCTAACAAATCCAAACCAATCTCTACTAAAGTAAGCATTAATTCTAACAGGTTTATCTCCTCAAGCAACGTAAAGATGGCAAGAAATCCAAAACCTTTGTACTTTTTAACTCTGCTAAAGGCCGAAGTTATGTAGAAAGAAGGGAAAATATTATTAAAGAAAATCAAGTTGTTACTTTACATGAATATTCAACATTCTTTGTGTTCATACAATTGTTTGCCTCATTAGGGAATGCGGAGATTAGCAAGAAATCCAAAAGCTTTGTACTTTTTAACTCTACTATGTAGATTTTTAGGTGGCCTCTTGGATATTGGAAATGTTAGATGTGTAACTTATTTCTTATTCTATCCAACATGCCATGCTCTAAAAATAAGGCCGTGGTATAGAAATAAGGCCGTGTTTACTGTGATGATGCTTCAGATTCAAACCTAAATATGCATGGTCCCCATGTTAATACGTGTCTATGATAATGTGGAGTGAACAAACAAGGCCAAGTACAATCATGGGTGTGTATTGACCACATAGAAGCCCTTCATACATGGCAAGCTAAAATGAATAGTCCTTTGAGTTTGACAATGCGCTTTCATCTATTATTCCTTATTTAAAACTCCAACCCTCTAATGTATGATTGTTGTTCGTTATGCTTTGGCACACTTTAGACTCAAGTAACAAGAGATTTCCAAATGGAATGGATCTCTTCAACTATACTTATTTGTTTTAGACTAGTGGGGTGTTCAATATTTTCTTATTCCTAATATTTTTGAAATTTTAAAAGAATGCCAAGGGGGTCTTGCTAAAGTAGGTAAAAGCAAGATGTTGTTATTGTTACCACAAGGATTCAAGTCTCTTCAATGACATGTTTATCCATTACGGGGTGCTTCTGCTTGTGCTAATCCTTTGTGATTTTGGCGGAATAGAATCCATCCCCCTACCTATGGTCCTTGGAGATAGTCTTTGGAGATTTTGGAAAAATATAATCCATCCCCCTACCTATGGTCCTTGGAGATTTTGGTGAAATAGAATCCATCCCCCTACCTATGAGGCTATGCCTGCTTAGCTGAAGGTTTCAAGTTTGATAACATCATGTCGGGCACTTATAGGGAATATACCCAATTGGTATTGCAGAGTAATGAACAGAAACCAGCAAAAATTTATGAAAGAAATCTATAATGACTGTTTTCAATATAACTATAATAGGATGGGCTCTCCTCCCCACCAGATGTACTAGTAAACCTGCCCTTCTAAGTTCTAACATAATGATATTATGGTAACACACTACTTTGTCACTTCTTAGTGGGTTAATTCTAAAATATCATTCCAATTTGCTACCAAATTTTTACCTCTATTTCTATCTACTTTGCTAAAAAAAAATCCCATGGTGCTCTGTCATGCTTCCAATATTGCCACTATCGATGCCGCATTTTCCCTGAGTACTTTTACATTTTTTATTTGTCTTCGCTGCTGTTATCTCTTGTTTCTGTGTTTTTAATTCAATATTTTCATTTAATGTCTACATGTGTGTGTATATCTTTTGGCTAAGAAAATGTATACTGCTCTGGACAGACTGAGACGTTCACTTATAAGCCCCGAGAAAACCAGCACACCGTGTAAAATTAAGACAACCTAGATATGAAAAACTACAGGCAACTGGAAACGAAAATACTTTCTAGTATGTTTTTGTTTCAGATACAAATTTATGCTTTCAAATAGTATTACCAATAATCTCCACAAGAACACGATCCATTCTTGAAATGATGAAAACGACTGGCATCCCTAACAATAAGCTCTCGCCTTACAATCTTAGAGATGAACTTGATGGCTGTGTGGCAATCACCACAAACACGGAGGTTCTTAATGACCCGGATAGGTATCCCAGGGAATGTATTGAGAAGGCCAAAAGCAATCGCCAGTTTCTCAGAATGGCCACACAGGAAATTTTCCTTCTCCCCCCCTTCCAAGTCATGCAACACAAAGTCTGTATTTGGCATATAACCTGCTTCCTTCATCTGCCCGGTCAGATTATCCAGCATTCCATAGATTCTCTCTGTTTGGGGATGTGACCTGTCTCCTACAATAAATGTGTGGACTTTGTTCTCCACTTCAATCCAGCTGCATCCTGGAGTCTTGGATAAACCCTTTTCTTTCATCGTTTTTCTCACATTTGATACCTCATCCCACCTGCCCGCTGCAGCATAAATGTTTGAAAGCAATACATAATTTGAAGGATTGAAAGGCTCTAGATCAAAAAGGCGTTCTGCAGCACATTTTCCTAGTTCAACGTTTCCATGGATTCTGCAGGCAGCAAGCAAGGCCCCCCATGCACTTGCACTAGGCTTCATTGGCATCTTTTTAATGAAATCATATGCCTCGTCAAGGCAACCAGCACGACTAAAGAGATCAACCATGCAGGCATAATGGTCAGCATCAGGCTTAATATGATAATATCGATACATAGAATGAAAGAATTGCCAACCTTCGTTGACCAGGCCTCCATGGCTACAAGCAGAAAGAATGCCTGCAAAAGTGACGTGGTTTGGTTTCAAGCCAGCATCTTGCATTTCGTAAAACAGTGCAAGGGCATCCTCCCCATGCCCATGCATGGCAAGTGCCACAATCATTGTATTCCATGCGATTGTATCTCTTCTAGACATTTTCTTGAACACTTGGCGAGCATCCTCGATGCTACCACATTTCGCATACATAGCTACAACTGCACTTGCCACAACAACATCTGACTCAAATCCTCTTCTAAAAACGTAGTCATGGATTTCCTTTCCCTGTTGTAAAGCTGCTAGCTGAGCACATGCTGGCAGAATACTTGCAACTGTAATTGAGTTTGGTTTCAAGCCAACCTGCTGCATTTGCCGAAAGAGTTTCAAAGCATAATTGCCATTCCCATTCTGTGCATACCCTCCAATCAATGCATTCCATGAGATCACATTTGGCTGTATTCCCTCAACTTGCATTTGATGAAAGAGTTCCAGCGCCTCCTCGTGATACCCCCTCTGAGCATAGCTAGCAACCATGGCATTCCATGAAACCACATCTCTTTCAGGCATTTTCTCAAACACTCTACGTGCATTCTCTAAATGCCCACATTTACCATACATATCAACAAGAGCACTTCCCACAAAAACGTTCTCCTCAAACTCACCTCTGATAATGTAGCCCTGGATCTCCTTACCCCATCGAAGAGCTGCCAAATTGGCGCACATCGGGAGAACACTAGTCACTGTGATTGAATTCGGCTTCACTCCTTCCTTCTGCATTCGACGAAAGAGCTCAAAGGTTTCATCGGCACACCCCATCTCCACATACCCTGCAATTATGACCGTCCAGGAAACCACATCTCTCTTAAACATTTTGTCAAACACTTGGCGTGCATTCTCCATATCCCCATATTTTCCATACATATCAATGAGAGCATTTCCTACCAGAAGATCTGATTCAAACCCACTTCTCACAACATCATCATGGATCTCCCTGGTTTGTTCCAAGGCCGTGTCCAATAGTTCCGAACACATCTTAAGAATGCTAACGAATATGGCCTTATCAGGTTGCACTCCTTCTGCCTGCATCCGGCGATAAAGGTTGAGGGCTTCCTTACCCTGTCCATGTCTGGCATAAACCCCAATCATAGCACTAAACAAGAACGTATTTCGTTTTGGCATTTTGTCAAACACGTCGCGTGCATCCTCTAAACTTCCACATTTTATATACATGCTCACAAGTTTGGTACCTAAGATGACGGGCAGATTAACTCCGCTCCTTTGCATGTGAGTGTGGACTTGCTTACCTTCTTTGAGAGCTTTCATGTCTGTGCAGATCTTCAAGAGAGAAGCATAAGTGTTGGAGTCCGCTTTAAGACCTTGCCGATCCAGAACCTGCAGCACATCAACTGCCTCCTTCACCCGGCTTTCTCTAGACACTGCTGTCACGGCATCAGAGGCTTTGTGATTTGTTCTGGGTTTCTGCGTGGGGTGTACTTCTTCTTCCATGGTAACAGTAGAAATGCAAGTGATTTGGTTGCGATGAATGAAACTTATCAGCGTTAACATAGGCACCTTCTTGCGACATACAGAAAATGCCACTGGTATTCGCACTGCCATCGCCATGGTTTTGAAAGAAACCCAAGTCATTTTCCATTCGTACAACCTATGTACTGAAAACTTCAAACTGCTTTGAAATAGAGAATAGACACGAGTGAAGAAGTAGCAACCAGTCACATATGAGAGGAGAGAGGCCACAATTTTGGAACCTATAGGGTGTACTTTTGGGCTAAATCTTGAAAAACTGTGCTAGCAGGTGCAAATGAATAAAATTCCTTTAGTTTAAGGTCAAAGAAGAGTGGAATTTTGGGCTTTCTTACTTTTAGAGCAATCGTCCTATAGGTTTTGTATGTGAAAGTTATTATGTCAAAAATGTAAAGATATAATTATTCTACATAGCACTATGCGGCAACATTTTGATTCCCTCATGTGGAGTTACACTTTGATTCACCCATGTGGAGTTAGTAATGAGTGGAGTTACATTTTGATTCACCCATGTGGAGTTAGTAATGCGTGGGAATCCACTACATATCTTACACAAATCTTAAGAATTGAAAACTCTATGTGTAATGTTCAAAGAAACAGTATTAAAACATTAGCAAAATGGTGGGAAAGGGGTTAATTTCTCATTATAGTGATTTGATGTTAGTCTAGTGTAGAGTAGTTGATAAGAAGATTAGGGAGATAGTAAAGCAAAGGATAAACAACACTTTTTAGGGTACTATAGTAGACCATGTATGTCATAGCTCCATAACAAGCTTTAGAATCTATGTATTTTACATCACATTCTTCATTCATTAAGAAGAAAGGTACAAGGCTTTATTTTTTGTCAAGTTTTTTCATATTGAGTTTCCCTGGGTTGCTAAAAAAATTAAGGAGATAGTAAAGCAAAGGATAAACAACACTTTGTAGGGGATTGTAGTAGACCATGTATGTTATAACTCTACAACAAGCTTTATAATCTATGTATTTTAGATCACACTCTCCATTCATTAAGAAGAAAGGTACAATGCTTCATTTCTTGTCAAGTTTTCCCATGTGTGTCTTTGTTATTGAATTTTATTTTTATTTCACAGTAGTGAAAGATTGTGTATGGTCACGTGCTTTATTTTTTTGTTTATTCTATAAAAATACAAAAAGAGTAATCATGTAGTCAAGCAGTGGAGCATAAGCTCATTGTAACAGGGGTAGTTTAAGATTTGGTGTGTTAAGCTAACCATTGGAATATTCAAAGTGTCTTACATATCATATTGGTATCATAGTAGGTTTTATTTGGGAATTTGTGTAGTTTGAGTGCAATATATGCTTACCCGACTTAGAAATTCTAAATCTAAGGGAGAGTTGCACTTGATAGACCCTAAGATCGACACGAGAAGGATAAAGAAGTAGCCACAAGCCTCAGATATTGTGGATAAGAACAAGGAAAGACTTGTTGATTATGGGGAATTAAGATTTTCAAGGTTAGAATCTCGAGTAGCTAGCATTTATAGGATTATGTGTAATGTCCCCATTTTTGGGTTCCCTGGTTATGCAGTTGGGGATAACTTTTGAGGCTTATGCTAGCCCAAACAAAAGAGTGAGGTTATGTTATCGGGGAGATCGGAGGGTTTGGAAGAGTTAGATAAGGCCCAAACCAGTCCATTTACCACTTTTCATCATCAAGGTCACTTCTGCACAGTTCGTTCTTGGTTCCGTGACATTTCTAAGATTCCCATGAATTGAGCATAATTTAATTAAATGCACTAATGGTATTTTTTGGATCACATTATCTGAGGGAATACCTTAGTGTAATAGCTCGTTAGAACCGGAACGAAATGGTCTAAAAGTTGGGATGATGAGAAAGGGACTTCCTAAGTTTGGGAATGTCTTAGAAACTAATTAATCACTTTATGGCATTAAAAGGGGGTTAAAAAGGGTTATATAGTGATTTTAATCTTTAAGTGAAAATTAAAAGGGGAAATAAGGGTCATGTGGATTTGGTTAAAAAGAGGAAAGATCTAGAAGGGGTTTGGAGAAGTATAAAGGAAGGGTAGCACTTCACCTTCCTCATTATGATTTGATATATTGTTGAAGTGCTCTTGAGAGACAAGTTTTCGTTAGGGTTTGGAAAATCCCTTTCATTGTGGTTTGGTTTCGATGGTGCAACATCCACCCTAGCTAAACAAAGAGGGGGGTCCATATGGGATTCTCATTGGAGTTTCATCTTGTGTTTTGTCTTTAGTCTGGGGGAGCAATGATTTACTTGGGAGGTTCTTAACGCTTTCTTGGAGGTCAATTTACCTCTTTTTGTAGAACCGTGGTGAGCTTGAGGAGGTTGTGATACCTTCAAACAAGTCGTGGGGTTTCTTATGCAGGCCACGAGGGTTAGAGGAGGCCACAATTTTGTTCTAGCAGGCCCCGAGGCTTCGTGCACATGCCAAGAGGACTGGAGGGGGATGCGAATTGACCTAAGCAGGCTATAAGGATTGTTGGAGTAGGCCGAGGGGGATCCTGGGCATCTAGGGAGGCCGCAGGGATAGTTTGAAGAGGGAAGAGCCTCTCTTTTTGACAGGTCTATGATCTGTGAGGCAGAGGAGTCGTGAGGCACTTGGAGGGTCGATTTATAGTGGCAAAGGGGTTTCTACAATAGAGTTTGTCTACTAGAAAGGGTAATGGCATCATTTCCAGGTTCTTAGTTTGTTTCTCGTGTGTTTTTTTGTTGTAATACAATTGTTGTAGCAACCAATACAGAATTGTGTTGTTGTTGTATTTAATGATGCCCTTTTTATTTCATGTGTATTGGGGAATATTTGCAATTTGTTTAATGGAAACAATTTATTAAAAACACATGCAGATTGTTGTGGAAAGTTAGTAGCCAAGTTTTTGGCATCGAAACCTTTGTATGCAAACCATTTGACAAAAACACTCCATCATAATTCAACATAAGATATGATATCCTGGCCTATAAAGCATTGTGGATATTGCAGTGGTATCAGAGTTGGAGATCTTGCCAGCCTAAGGGGAAACAATGAGGATTGCATCATTAAGTGACCAACACTTAAATTTCAGTGGTGGTTAAGGGAAACAAGGATGGTGACCAATGTGGAACTTGGGGAAATTTTTTTGCCATTGTTGTTAGACTATCAAAAGAGTCTAACATATTATCAAAAGAAGCTCACAACATTGTTAGAGCATCCTGAGTTGTTTGAAGCCTCTATTTGCGAAGAAGAAGAAAAAAGGATTCAAATCTAAGGTAGTTGGTGAAGAAAAGACCTCACTTCATGAGGAAGGTTTGATAGTACGTCATGATGACATTTTGGATGCACATGATGAGGGGGTATCAACACCTAAATATGATGAAGATTTGGTGTTGGTTCATTTTCCCTTGGATGAAGAGGAAGTTGGGGAGCTTACACATGAGCCTCTTATGGAGTTGAGTTTGGCACATTCATCATCATTTCAAACATCTATGGTGGTTAGGACACATGAGGATGTTAGTAGTACTTATGGTTTGATGGAAGATCCTCTTGTGATGATCCAGCATGAGGGGCATTCAGATTTGCAGGGGTTTGACTAGAGGTATAGTTTAGAGACCTCTAATTATACACATAGTTTGCATCTTGGAGATCATGAGCCACTTCTTTTGGGAATCCCATTGACATCTCAATTCATAACTGGAGATAGGGGAGTTGAGCATATACCTTATGGACCATCCATCAGGTAGGTATATGCACCCACTTACTATGGGAATGGATATATTGAGGATGTGGACACATTAGTATGGGATTGTGGGGTGATTCCCTTAGAGAGACTTATTAACACAGAGCTTGGCATGGTAGTTGATTTACATTGTGGCCGGGTGATCAGTATACAGGATGTAAAGACACATCAGGAGGAGATCCATGACACATTAGAATGGCTCATAGGTATTTTAGCTGATTGGAAGTATCACCTTTTGGTAGAATATTCCAAGGACCATTTTGCTTGTGAGTTGATGGATGGTCACATTCAGGATGACAGGTACATAGTGGTGGATGACATCATCTACTACAGAGGTAGCATATAGTTGGTTCTGAAGTCCACACTTAGAGAGGAAATCCTGAGGGATATGCATGATATGCACTTGGTAGGACATCATTGGTACTTCAGGACTTACCCATAGTTCAGAGAGAGGTTCTCATGGAAGGGCCTCGGGGATGATGTGTTGAGACATGTGTGGGAGTGCAAGGCTTGTCGGTAGAATGAGTCAGAGGTGTATGGCAGGGGATGTATTTATTTCATTGATGGTTGAGGGACCAAGTTGGGACATTTCTTCGTGAGTCCATCAGAGTATGAGGCACCGCAAATGGTAGAGTTGTTTTGCAGAGAGGTGTCTAGACTCCTTGGTTTTCTTGAGTACATTGAGAGTGTTCGGGACAACAACTTTCCCAGTATATTTTGGTAGGGGTTGTGTAGATTATCGGGAAAAGATTTGATTCCTAGTACCTTGTTTCCATCAGTTGGATGCGAGACTTGGCATATTAGGTTCCCAGTGGTTATCAATGTAGCACAGTTGGAGTCAGTTGGTATGAGGAATAATGGACTTCTAGTTTGGATGTGGGTTCCAAGAACTCATATGATTAGTCTGTTTCATTTTTGGGACACTCCAAGAGGAGACGGTGGGATGCATGTTATATGGCAAGAGATATTTTCTTTGTCAATACCCAGGATTGGGTATGATGGTGGACTTGCAGACCTTGATTCCATTGAGGTGCATCTACACGATATGATCCATAGTAATGGGGTCGGGTCTTCTAGACATTACAACTTGGGATTCTAGGAGTGGAGGTTGTAGTATGGGCATGAGAGCCATGCACTTATGATTAGAGTGGTGCAACATCAACATGGTGGGTTCCTTTTGAGGCTAGCTTGGGATCCTAGGACTTCATGGGTTGACATTTTGGTAGTTGGTGCAGATGGGAAAGTCAATTTTTATTATTAGAAGTACATTTCTATAGGGAATTGGACTGGCTTGCTAAGAGGGTGATTCTATGTGGGATGGACTGAGTCTTTACAACATTTGATTGATCTCTTGATCGGTGGCCTTTAGGAGGTCTCTTGTATTATCACCTTGCAAATAAGTGTTATGTGCAGAGAGTGTCTCACATCATCCAAGCAGGCCCGAGAGAGGAGGGGCTTTGTGGGCGATGTAGGGAAAGATATGGGGGAGTGTATGACTTGTCAATAGAGTAGGTCAGGCACACTCATCCCATAGGATTGATGCAGTCTTTGACCATATATGGAAAAGAGTGGGAGGGCATGTTGACAGATTGCATCACAGGTTTATCAAGGGTACAATGGACAGAGAGTATGTATATAGCAATTTACCAATTCACGTACTTTCCGATGATATCTTTGGAGTATGGGGCAACACATGTGATAGAGATATCTAGTGGAGAGATGTCTAGAGTCCATAAGCAGCATGAAGTCATTGCCAGTGATCGAGACAAACTTCCTTTTTTGACATTTGATATCGAGTATGGCAGTCAATTAATAGGATGTGACTTCACATGTATGAAAATGCAGACCACTATTCATGATGGTAGGTATTTCATATTGGAATTCCAGGAGATGAGGATACATACTGAGCATAAGAATCGTATGGTTATGATCAGAGTGGCACAATTTCAGCGTGGTGGTCTTTTGATATTAGCTTGGGACCCTGGAATTTTTGTATTAGACAGTTCATCAACTAACACAGAGGTGAGAGCCAGTTTTTTATCTCATGATATTGGTTCCCTTATAGAGCAGTTCTTTGAGGGGTTGATTGAGTAGTTGAATTATTGAGTTTCTCTACTCATCGGTAATACCTTGTCAGACCACGCATTGAGTGAAGGATGCTTCACATCCTCCAGGGTGATTTGGGACCCTGGTATCATTTTCAATTTCAGGATGGTTCAATCAGTGGAGCATCATATTGTGATGGAATTGTTTGAGGACAAGCAATATTTGGGAAGGGAGGAATGTAATGTCCCCATTTTTGGGTTCCCCCATTCACCAATTGGGGATAAATTATGAGGCTTATGTTAGCCCAGACATAAGGGTGAGGTTATGTTATCAATGAGATCAGAGAGTTTGGGGGAGTTAGATGAGGCTTAGACTAGTCCATTTACCACTCTTCATCATCAAGATCACTTATGCACAGTTCATTCTTGGTTTTGTGGCATTCCAACGATTCCCGTAAATTGAGGTTATTATTGAGCATAATTTAATTAAATGTACTAATGGTATTTTTTGGATCACATTATTTGAGGGAATATCTTAGTGTAATAGCTTGTTGGAACTGGAACGAAAAGTTATAAAGGTTGACATGACGAGAAAGGGACTTCCAACGTCTATGTTAAGAACCAAATATCAATATAGCATAGAAAATCCTCAGAAAAAGTACTCAATGCCTTGAAAAAGAGATAATTTCAGATAACAAGCCTCTTCAAGGGGGCAACCTCCTTTTACCCCACTTAAATGTTCAAGTACAAGATGATTCAAAA
>JZKD02S1784412.1:75290-97924 GCA_000966675.3 Picea glauca | reverse complement strand
TAACATTACTAATCTAAATCACAACTAATGGCCTAAGCTGACATAAATAAAATAACATTACTAATCTAATATGCCCCAATTAAGTGGTAATGAGCCAATATTAGGGCTTAACAGGTCCTCCCAGGGTTGCCCTGGTTTCTATGGAATGTTGGGACATTGAAAGCTATCGATAATTCCCTTGGTAAGTTTATCGTGACAGATGAAGGAAATATTTCGAGGTCTACAAGAAAGGTTGGTAAGGTGATGGTGGAAATTGATGTTCAACACGAACTTCCTACTACTTTAGAAATCGAGTGGAGAGGTAGTGTTATATTGCAGAAGCTTGATTATTTAGGGGTTCCTTTCCGTTGTAGCCTTTGCATAAGCACTACTCACCTTCATAGAGAGTGCCAAGGAAAGAAACAAATTGAAGAGTCGATGGAATCTCTTAGAGATTACTACACCCAACCTGATGAATCGATGGATACAGGTTTTGAAGGTTTTGTTGATTACCATTCACTGACTTCTGGGGAAAGAGAATTGGTGTTATCTTCTGAATGAATTAAACAAGTTATTGTTGATGTCGTTTCACCACCTTTATATGCGAATGGGCTTTCGAGAGACACTGTTGAATCCGCTGAAGACTCGGAATCACCTTCTACTTCACAGACCATTTTTAGGGATATGGATCCTGTGGCCCTGATGAACCGATAGGTTTTGTCAACTGATTTACTCACTAACAGTACCCCTACTATAGAACCCTTCCCTCCAGATATGTCTTCTCATTGCCCTGGCACTAGTCAACCTGTTCCAGATTCACCCTTTGTTCTTCCCGATTTCCGTGAACAAGAAGATGAAGAGTCAAATCTGACTGCGGTACTTGATTCACTTATCCCTTTTTTTCGTGGTAATGATTCTTCTGTTAAACTGCCAGTTTTTATTGGTAATCTAGAAATGGTCACAGAGACTATTACTGGTGATTACAGTGGTAAAAGTACAGAAGTGGGGGAGACTGGGAAAGAGTTTTCATGGTCATGTGGTTTAGGTATTGAGCACTCTCTGGTGAAAACTCGAAGTGCTAGGAAAAAATCATCCATTGAAAATGTTGTTGAACCTACTTTACGAGTTTCCACTGATGGTGGGGCCCTTAGAGTATTGAAGGCTCTTGCTCGTTCCAAATAATGTTATTACTATCACTCAATATCAGGGGAACGAGAGGCGTCCTAAAATTAGCCTATGTCCGGGGATTTCTTGATAAAGTGCGGCCTAATATTGTTTTTCTTCAGGAGACTTTAGTTCATGCAGAGAAAGCTCGTGCTTTTTTTAATTTACTAAGACCTAGATGGCACTATTGTGCGGTGAATTCTATGGGTAAATCTGGGGGTTTATTAGTCTCATGGGACCCAAATTACTTTGAGTTTATTCCCTATCTCACTTGTGGTGGAATGTTATTGACAGGTTTGGATCTAGAAAGTAAGAGACATATATATTTTCTTAATATCTATGGGTCGTGTTTGGAGCGTAAACCGTTCTGGGAAAGGCTGGAGAAGTCTGGACTCTTAGCACAAAAGAATTTAGTACTTGCTGGTGATCTCAACTTGACTCTCTCATATGGGGAAATTTGGGGAGGAACACATACTTTGGGTACCCTGGCCAGCTTTTTTATTAATTATTTCTATAATAATAAGGTGATAGATATTGTTCCTGGAACTTTGGTACCAACCTGGAGGAACGACCGTGTTGGTACTGAGTCTATTTCTAAGCGACTTGATCGGGAACTCATATCAAAAGATCTTTTAGCATCTGTGGGATTTTACAGGGCATGGGTTGCGTTTCCCTACATTTCTGATCATGCATCATTTGTTTTATAGCTTGATTCGACTTTGTCTTTTAAAGATTTTCCTTTCAAATTTAATCCATTGTGGTTGAAAGAAAGTCTCTTTATTGAGATAGCACATGAACTCTGGAGATATCCTAAGTATCTCTTGGAGGATGGAAGATAAACGAGACTTGTTTGGAAACTTAAGGAGTTGAAAATTTTAACAAGAGCCTGGCAAAAGGAGGAGATGTATCGTAAAAGTTATAGACTTATGGAGTTGGAAAGGGAGATAACATTTAGATTACAAAATCCAACTGATGATGTCTATAATAATTTTGGTGATCAGTCTCTTAAGTCACTGGAACATGAAAGATCAAAGATTCTACTTGAAATAGAGGAACAATGGCATCATCGCAGTCGGGCCATTTGGTTATAGAGTGGAGATCAAAATACTACATTCTTTCATAGTTATGCCAGTTTTAGGAGGAATAGAAAATATCTTTGGGAGTTAAAGGATGAGGAGGGGCAGACACACAATGACCAGGAAAATTAAAAAAAATCTTCTTTTCAACACTTTAAATAATTTTATGAAAATGGGATGGGTCCTTCGGTAAGAGAGCAAGTTAAGGTGGTTGCCTTATTTAAAGATATGATAAATAATTTGGAAGAAGAGGCCTTATTCAAACCAGTTGACTTGAAGGAACTTCAGAAAGTTATATCCAAATTCAAAGTTGACAAAAGTCTGGGCCCGAATGGTTGCACTGTCGAGTTTTTTAAGGATTTTTTTGATATTGTAGGGGAAGACCTGCTCGGAATGGTGGAGGAGTCTAGGAAAAAAGGATTTATAGTAGGAGCTTTAAATTCTACCTTTATTACTCTAATTCCGAAAGTAAATAACCTCATCTCTTTGGAAACTTCCATCTGATTTCTCTTTGTAACTTATTGTGACCCTAACTTCATGACCTTGACTTCGACACCACTTACTAGCTCTTGGGTACAGGAGTGAATGTCATAGATTTCCACCTTCAGGATGGACTGTTATGCCATCTAGGCAACGTCTATGCTCCAACAAGAGAGCGTGAAAAGATGAGTTGGGAAGCTCACCACAGTCGGATGGTAGGTCATTTTGGCATGGAGAAAATTGTGGCCATTCTACAGAAGCATTTTTATTGGCCAAAACTTCGACAGGATTTCAACAAATATATCAGATCTTGCACTTCCTGTGCCATTTCCAAGCCAACAATCAAGAAGCAAGGATTATACACCCCTATGTCTTCCCCCGAGAGGCCTTGGGAATCCATCTCGATGGATTACATGTCTGGCCTTCTGTCCACCAAGAAAGGAAATAATTATGTCTTTTTGGTGGTTGATCGGTTTTCGAAGATGGCCATTCTCACAACTTGCAAGAAGAGCATCACAACGACAGATACTGCCAATATCTTCTTCGAACGGGTGTGTGTCCATTTTGGGATACCACAGACCATCATCTCATATTGGGACAATAGGTTCCTCAATGCATTTTGGTCGAGTCTCTGGTCATTGTTGGACACCAAGCTCACCAAATCCATTATGTTCCACCCCCAAACCGATGGCCAAACTGAGGTCGCCAATCGGATGATTGTGCACATCCTGCGCATGTATAACTCTAAGCATCCATGTACATGGGATGAGATTATTCCCTATGTTCAACATAGCTACAATAAGGCTCTCCATAGCTCCACTGACCATAGCCCATTTCAGGTGGGGCTGGGATTCCAACCCTTGAGTCCCATTGATGTTACACTACCTTTGGAAACCACATAGGCAGAATATTCCCATGTTCAGTTTGAGGCCAACAAAGCTATCATATTCATTGAGCGGATTGAACACATCCACCAACAGGTCCATGAGATTTTTCAAAAATCCAATGCTAAATAAAAGCAATGACATGATCAACACCGAGTACCACACAAGTTTCAAGTGGGAGACAAGGTATGGTTACATTTGCAAAAAGAGCACCTTACAGGGCCCCATCAGAAGCTTCTCCGACTTATCTATGGGCCTTACACCATGACCAAGGTTGTGGGTGACAATGATTTTGAGTTGAGTATTCCCCCCTTCCTTGGCCTGAACCATGTGTTTAATGTGGACCTCCTTCAACCATAATTTCCACCCTTGTTGGATACATCCGAGATCGCAGAACAATTGAAACCAACTGAGATGAACCCTGATTGTATGGAGTGTAACACCATGGATCAGATTAGGAACAATTATATTAAGGGCACTCGTAAGCAATGACTCCATCTTTATCGGGTTGTCAAAGCAGGGCAGTTCCTGCACCAAGGAAAATGGTTCACCAGGGGCCAATTTCAGTAGAAATTTCCTCACCTTATGGGGGAAATCAATGCAATGGAAACCATTGCTTGCTAAGTTGGGAGGACTAATCTAGGTGGATATTGGTGGCCACCCACCTATTCCAATTGGCTCATCTTAACAGTTTCCAGTTTAACACATTTCTCTGTAATGATGACATTTCTTTATAATTGTGGGTTCTCCACTCCTAGGGCTGTCTTGGATCCCTACACAGCATCCAGGTGGATATTGGTGGTCGCCCACCTACTCCAACTAGCTTATTTTGGTAGTTTTCATGTCAGTACATCTTTCTATACTTCCGGGGCTGTTTTGAGGCCCTAAACAACGTTTTTTGGGCTTGCCACAGTTGAACTATAGACAAAGTCAAAGTTTGAGGGAATAATGTGTAGCTCTCAAAAATACCTTTCCAACGTGATATCACACACTTAAAACAAATATCGTATGTAAAATCTATGACCCTAGGAAATTGAGGTACCAACTTACCCATTGGGGCCCACATACCTTTTGGCGTTTCATCTCCTAGGGTTAGGTTTTTGGATGTCTAGGGTTTTGGAATTTATGTTTAATGTTAAAAATTCCTCTAGAACCTCATTGTACTCATCTCCTTAGATGAATGAACATAGCCATCACATCTCTTCTTAGATATAGCTACCACCATTTGAGCAAGTTATTTTTCAGTTCTGTAGTTTTACAGTTTCAACCTATTTTCTATATTCAATAGAAGTTATTGTTCACTAGATATCTGTTGTTGTTCTCTATATCTCTGTGTTATTGTATTCAACATTTTATTCATTTCGTTCCACTCATAAATCTAGATCAAAGTGACCTTTCACCTTCCCCATCCCTAAATCCAATGGCCGAGATCTAATCTTTCCATTGCAAGATCAAGTTATGATTCATTCCCTCCAAAATAAATCACTTAAAATATTAAAGTAAAAAAGCACACTTTATGAAATAAAGTCACATTAATATTAGAAGGTACAGTTTATAAAAAGTCACTTTAATAAAATAGACACTTTATTACAACTTTATAAAAAACCTATTACAAAGTCAAGTGCCTAGTAGTGCTAATGTAAGGGAACTTCCGCATACAAGAAAAAACATGTGAAGTACCTCCCGAGCAATAAAATATAACACTCCCTCTTAGTGAGGGATGTACTCACTGTCATCACCATCATCCAATCCCATCACATTGTTCGTAGTAGAAACTCCCTCTGAACCCCCCAACACCTGCATAGAACTTGAACTAGAATACATCCTCCTAACAACTACCCTGAACCCTGAGCTCCTTGGAGAGTCCATCCTCCCACTCTGAGCTTCTGTTCGATCACACTAGCTGAGCCTCCTGCCAATGCTCATAAGAGACTCCCTCTCTTCCCTCGGAATGAAAGAATGAATCCTTAGGCACACCACAGTCTCAAGAGCCTCTTGCTCCTCATCTGACTCTGAATCATATCCTGTAGGTTGTCCTCGCACCTTGTACAACCTTTCCATGCGATCACCAATAAACTGTGGTTCTATCAGATCCACTCCCTCGTAGATAAATACATGTCCCCTCTTGAACAATGTAGAATATACAACATCTTCCAAGGATGATACTGAGGGCAAGTTAACCCTCAATCCTGGAATAAACAAAACTCCATCAACCTCCAGGTGTCCTCCATACTCAAGTTGGAATCTAATCCAATCCAAGTACATCTCTTTCCATACCTCCTTCACTCTCCACCAGCCGATCAGGACCAGTCTCTGTGATACTAAGGAATATATGTCATATTCTCATCATGTGACAAGAGGCTCTACTGTCAACAATCCACCTGCTATCACCCACAAATCCAACACTACTGACACTGGATACTAGAGTGACCAAAGAGAACTGCATATCAAACTTGTATGAAAAGTCCTCCATCGTTGTCATTGTTGCTGTATCAGGCCCCTGCTATTCCTTCCTCTTCTTCTTCTTCTCTAGACACTAAGAAGCAAGGTGCCCCAACTAGTTGCAGCAGTAACATCTGACTTTACTCAAGTCCTTCCCGGAACTTCCTTTCTTCTTCCCCTTTCCCTTTGCTGCAAGAGAAACGTTCTCATTAGTTCTGTCTTCCTTCTATCCACTACTTTGAGATCCCATCCAGATCGTCTCCTGAGTGAAGTCATCCCACAGTCTACTCTAATATGGAAAATTCTCCTGACCCACCACACACTTCATGAAGACATCCCATTCCTTCATGAATCCTTTCAAGGCTATCCTTCCCAACTCTAGTTCTGAGATGAACTCCCCTACTACAACTAACTTATCCTTAACCTAAGCTATCTAGGTAAGATAGGATGCAACACCCTCACCCATAGCCATCTTCATGTCATGCAATTTATCCTTCAAGGCCATCTTCTGGTTTTCATTCTTAGCCTCATACAAAGTTTTCAATGTATCCCACATCTCTTTGGTTGTCTTCTTCTTAGCCAAATGTGGGATGGGTGGGTCCTTTTCTCCATCTAGAATGATCCTTTGTGATTTGGCCTCCTTTACCTCATGAAAATCCAAGGTAATAGGATCTACTATGGGAGCTACAACAATAGTGCTGACATAACTCCAAATCTTGTTCTCCCTAAGAATAGATGATATCCGGACCTTCCAGCACAAATAGTCAGAAATGCCTTCCAACCGATCCTCATATCTGATGCATGCAGTCATTTCCCTTTCAATTGTTTAAAGAAAAACAACCAACAAATTCCCCCCCTTCAAATATTTCCAAAATTAACACTGCTCACTGT
Organism: Picea glauca; assembly: GCA_000966675.3. Lineage (NCBI taxonomy): Eukaryota > Viridiplantae > Streptophyta > Pinopsida > Pinales > Pinaceae > Picea > Picea glauca. The sequence goes on along the minus strand of JZKD02S1784412.1, from coordinate 91,008 downwards.
AATGTAGAGCCCAAGCTCTGATACCATGTAGAAAATCAGTGACATAAGCACACTAACAAAGAGATAATGTCACACACTTAGTAAAAAATTGATTACTTTCTTAAATGAAAGTAACCCACATCACAGTTAAGATTCATAAGTAGAAACACACATTACTAAGCACATTTGCAGTGGAAAATAACAATGAACAACAGTCACAAATCCATGTAAAACTCAGAGATTTTGGCAACCCATCCATGGAAAAATCCCAATGTGGGGAAACCCAACAAGAGAGAGATTTTATTAGAGCTTCAGGAAGAAATTTTACAGTAGTAATGCATTTGACAGCAAGAGAGGAACTTACAACACCCACAATATGTCCCAACTTTCTACCTTGGAAAATGTGCCCAGAAATTTTGTATTGCTATACGACCCCACCTTCTTCTAGGACTTGAAAACTGTGTCAAACAACAACTGTACGACCCTGCTGCAACAAGAAAAACCTAGAAAATTTCCTTGAAAACCATGCCAAACAGTGCCTCGATTTTGGTGCCCTTTTCCATGATGTACGGATTGTACAAATCCTTATAGTACGACCTTCAATAGTAGAAATATCAACAACACCTCTCACACAAAAAAAAATGACTTGGGAAATGTTCCCAAAGTCTATTGGGAAAATCACCTAGTTTGATGCCCTCACTTTCTTTCTTCAAGATCTCTCAGAAATCTCTCAAACTTCTTTTCTTGTCTTGCATACTACACTAGGAATACTCTTATAATCTGAAAGTGACCTTTCACCTTCCTCATCCCTAAATCCAATGGGCAAGATCTGATCTTGCTATTACAATATCAAGGGATATGATTCATTCCCTCCAAAATAAATCACTGAAAATATTAAAGAACAAAAACCCACTTTATGACATAAAGTCACATTAATATTAGAAGGTACATTTTATAAAAGGTCACTTTAATAAAAGAGAGACTTTATTACAACTTTATAAAACACCTATTACAAAGTCAAGTTCCTAGTAGTGCTAATGTAAGGTCATTTCCGCATACAAGACAAAACATTCATAGTACCTCTCGAGCTATAAAATCTAACACATATCCTTCCAATTACCCCTCAAACCAGAACCTTTAGTGTCAAAAATATATTATAGGCTCTTAAAATCAGTATTACTCAAAGCACAGAAGTGACCACTCTATCTAATAAAACTATTATTCCCAAAATGCTACCAATTACATCACAATATAAAATAGAATATGTAGTGCCAAAACCCCCTGGGCCACCATAATCACCATTTCTCAAAAGAAAATATTCACTACCACATCTAACAAAACCATTATTCCCAAAAACGTGTTCCTCTTCAACCATAATATATTTTCTACTACCTTCCATATTCCATATTTTTGGATTTCCAAATTCATTTGAAACAAAATCATTGGAATCCCATCACAAAATGTGAATTTGTTTTCCAACAAGCATGGAGGAATGTTTGATGACATGCTTTCTATAGATCATGATAGAAAAAATGTTAGAAAAATCATTCAAATTGCATTAAACTATATTTTCCTACTCCTTGATGACCATTATCATGTATTGTTTTGTTGTTGATGAATCTGCACAATTTGGTTGAACAACTGTCCAAAATTATTCATGCAAACCAAGCTACTGCATGGGACATGGTGTAATCTGCATAGTTTGGATAAACATATGGTTGAATAAATTCATGCAGACCAAGATTCTACACGTGACATGGTGTTTGAAAGATGAATGAACAATTTAGCTAAAAACTATTTCGATAGAAACGTTTAAAATAACAAACCAAGTTGAAACTTCCTCCTGTACTCGCTGTTATCCTGCCATAGCTAGCGATAACTAATGAGATGATGTCTTGAGGCCCACAGGTTGCGGAGATGGAGTTCTGAGAGCCAAATGAACCGACAGAGCCAATCTTCTTGCCACACATCACCGTTGATCGATAACAACAATATTCGCCGCACCAACTTGGCCCACATAGGAAAACATGTCTTGCTTTAGGAGGTAACAAGTCTGGTGTCATGGTAAGTGTCATTTTAATAATTGAAGCATTTGAACATATTGCAACGGATCCTTTCTTGATTTTGAAGATGTTTGCTTGGAAATTATTCATTTTTCCTCATTTCACCTTGGTGGTTGACATGTTGTCCTAGTAAGTGGGTCACCCTCGAGAAAATGGTTGCTACTAGGGGGTCTCCTTGAAGGGTCATCGTACCATTCTTGCACATACTTATCACTTTCCATACTTCTTCCCTTTCATTTCCTCATCTTTTGGGTTTTTGGGCATATTGACACAAGAAGGGATTGTACCTCATTTCATGGGAAGAAGGGGCTACAGGCCCAGAGGCTTGTAGCTGGAAAAAGATAAAAGCTAATAAATTATTCTCCAGATGCTTGCCCTAAGGTCATGAGAGAAATGCAAATATTCTCCACAAAATTGAAGGACCTATAAAATAAAATACATAACTAAATGTCTCGCATTTTTAGGGAATACATTTGTGATGCCTTTTAATTTCCCTGCACATGGCACTCAATGTGATCCTAGCTTCAAGTGGTATTGCAGGACTCTTTACTTTCCCTTGCATATAGTGCTCAATTTTTGAACTAATCTGGATTTAGGAGCAGAACGAACTGATTAACAAACTGGATACAATAAACACATAGATATGAAGAATAACACAGATATCCAATGAACAATATCTTCTATTGAATAATGAAATAGGCCAAAACTGGAAAACTGCAGAACTAAAACACTTGCTAGAATGGTGGTAGCTATATCTGAGAAGAGATGTGGCTGCTACATGCATCAGTCTGATCAAAATGGATCACAATGAGGCTCTAGAGGCCATTTTGATATTACACAGGAATTCCAAAACCCTATACATCTAAAAACCTAACCCTAGAAGGTGAAACACCAAAAGTCATGTGGGCTCCTATGGGTAAGTTGGTGTAAGTTGGTACCTCAACTTCCTAGGGTCGTAACTTTTGCATACGACCTCTGTTTTAGGCATGTGATAGCTCGTTGGAAAGGTATTTCAGAGAACCACACATTCCACCATCAAATGCTAACTCAATCTATAGTTTGACTATAGAGAGCCAAAAAAACAATGTTTAGGGCCCCAAAACGACTTTGGAAGTACAATAAGATGTGCTAACATGAAAACATACAAAATAAGCCAGTTGGATTAGGTGAGAGGCCATCAGTATCCACCTGGAGGATGTGTGGGGCTTCAGACAACCCCAGAAGTGTAGAACCCACAATTACAAAGAAGTACAGAAGAATGTGCTAAAACAAAACATGAGGAACCAGTTGGAATAGGTGGGTGGTCACCAATATCCACCTGGATCAATCCTCCCCCCTTAGGAAGAAATGGTATCCATTGCATTGAGTTCCCCCATCAGGTGAGGAAAATTCTACTAGATTTGGCCCCGGGTGAGCCACTTGCCTTAGTGTAGGAGTTTCCCTGCCTTGACAACCCAATAAAGATGGATCCTCTACTGGCGAGTGCCCTTGACCTGTGTTTCCACTATCTGATCAGTGGATGCTTGTTCCATGCAATCAGGGTTGAGCTCTGTTGGTGTCAGTTGTTCTGCGATCTCTGAGGTTTCCAATAATGGTGGAAAATATGGCCAAAGGAGGTCCACATTGAACACTAGATGCAGGACAAGGAAGGGTGGAGTGTTGAGCTCAAAAGAATTTCTACCCATAGCCTTGGTGATAGTGTAAGGCCCATAAAAAAGTGGTCAAAGCTTCTGATGGGACCCCGTGAGATGCTCCTTCTGCAAATGTAACCAAAATTTGTCGCCAACCTGAAACTGGTGTGGTACCCTGTGTTGATCATGGTTTTTCTTGTACTTAGCATTGGATTTATAAAAAATATCCTGGACATGTTGGGGATGTGATGAATCCTCTCAATGAATCTGGTGGCTTTATCGATCATAGAATGATCATGGGAAGATTCTGTTTGTGTGGTTGAAAGAGGAAGTGAAACATCAATGGGTCCCAAGGATTGGAATCCTAGACCCACCTGAAATGGGCTATGGCCGATGGAGCTATATAGAGCCATGTTGTAGTTGTGATGAGCATAAGGGAGACTCTCATCCCATGTACATGGATGCTTAGAATTGTACATGTGCAGGATGTGCATAGTCATCCAATTGGCGACCTCTGTTTGGCTGTCGGTTTGTGGGTGGAAAGCAGTGGATTTTATGAGCTTGGTGTCCAACAATGACTAGAGAATCAACCAAAATGTGTTGAGGAACCTACTATCCCAGTCAGAGATGATGGTCTGTGGTATCCCAAAGTGGACCCACACTCGTTCGAAGAAGAGCTTGGCAATATCTGTCATTTTGATATTCTTCTTGTAGGCTATAAGGATGGCCATCTTCGAAAACCGATCAATGACCACAAATACGTAGTCATTTCCTTGCTTGGTGGACGATAGGATAGAAATGTGATCCATTGATATGGATTCCCAAGGCTTCTCGAGAATAGGAAGATGGGTGTATAAGCCTTTCTTCTTAATGGCTGAATTGGAAATGGCACAGGAAGTGCAAGATTTGATATACTTGTTGATGTCCTGTCAAAGTTTTGGATAATAAAAGTGTTTTTGAAGAATGACCATAGTTTTCTCCATGCCAAAATGTCCTGCCACCCGACTGTAGTGGGCTTCCCAAATCAGCTTTGCACGCTCGCTTGTAGGAACAAAGAGATGACCTAGGTCACATAAGAGTCCATCTTGAATGTGAAAATCAATTATAGTCGCACCTGTACCCAAGAGCTTATAGGTGGTGGTGAAGTCCAGATCTTGCTGATAAAGTCGGGGCCACTCAGATGCTTCATGTCCATAGGAATAGAGCACATTGGTAAGTGCAACCACATGAGGCCGACTGAGGCAGTCAACAACACGATTTGAGATATTTGTCTTATACTTGATGTTGAGATGGAATTGCTGCAGGTAGGTTGACCACTTCTGATGGTGGTCATTCTACAATTTCCCCTGTGTCTATATGAACTGCAGAGGCTTGTGATCAGTGTGAATGATCATCTCTTTTCCCATAATGTAATGTTTCCATTGACGATAGGCTTTTACAATGGAATAAATTTCCTTGTCATAGGTGGGTTATTTTCGGACAATGTCAGAGAGTGTCTCACTATGGTATGCCACTGAATGCCCATGCTAAGCGAGAACTGTGCCCACAACATAGTAAAATGCACCAGTCTCTATCTCAAATGGTTGCTACAGATTGGGAAAGGAGAGTACTGGAGCTGAGCACAGGTGATGCTTCAAATCATCAAATGCTCATTGTTGTTCCTTCCCCCACATAAACGTGTCCCTACCACCGCCCTTGGTCACTTGGTTGAGGGTCCATGCAATATGGGAGAATCCCAACATGAACCATTAGTAGAAGTTGGCTAGCCCTAAGAAGCTCCAAAAATTGGTCAAAGTGGTCAGGGCTATCCAGTCATAGATGTCTTGGATCTTAGTTGGATCAACATGTACCCCATTCTCATCAACAATGTAGCCCAAGTATTGGACCCTGTTCATGCCAAAAGAGCATTTTTCCAAGTTGGCATATATCTTGTGCTGCCACAAAGTGCTCAAAACCTGTTGAATATTCCTCATGTTCTCCTCCCACGTTCTGTTGAAGATGAGGATGTCATCCAAATATACCACCACAAAGGAGTTGGTGAAAGGTCTCAATACATCATCCATCAACCTCACGAAAGTGGCTGGTGCATTTGTTAAGCCAAAGGGCATGAATAGCCATTCGAAGAGACCTTCTTTAGATTTGAAGGTTGTATTCCATACATCAGTTGGTTCGATGGAAACTTGGTGGTATCTATACTTTAGGTCAATATTGCTGAAGAAAGTTTCCCCCTTGAGTTGGTTAAGAAGGTCATCAATCCTAGGAATGGGGTACCAGTTCCTGATTGTGATTTTTTTAAGGCTTTGTAATCAATGTATGGTCACCATGTCTCATCCTTCTTCCACACCAGTACAATCGGGCTTCCGCAAGGGGAGGAGATGGGTCTAATGTGCCCCTTTTGAAGCAGCTCTTGGATCTGTCACCTAATTTCGTCACTTTGCATCAACGAGCAATGATAGAATGATCTATTAGGTAGAGGTGCACTAGGAGTCATATCAATTGGATGATTGACTTGGCAGTGTGTCGATACTCCTGTAGGTGAGGAGAAGATGTCTTTGTATTCTTCCACGATCCCGTCCACTTTCTTCTGCTGCAAAGAGAGGCTCTGTGTATAGGCCACAGATGTGGTGGCGATCTTCTTCTTACTGTGAGAACGGATCACAAAGAAGAAAAAATTCCCTGTCTGTGAGATGACCTTACTGCATTTCTTAGTAGATATTAAAGAAATAGCAGTAGCCGACGCTACCTCTGGTATCTTGTACAATTGTCTACCCAAAGTAATAATAACACTACAGAGTCTAGACTCATATACAACATGACGCTTCCACAAATATGGTTGTCCTAAAAGAACATCACAAATGTCAAGGGGATCAATATCACACAATACCTCAATTTTGAAAGGCTTGATGGCATAGGGAAGACGACAGTGTTGGATGACACGAAGATCTCTTCCTTGGCAAAGCCAACCGATGGTGTAGGGATGTGAGTGTGGTGTCATTGGCAGGTCCAACCACTTAACGACCTCTGCTGAAATCAGGTTCTTCTGACTCCTGCTATCGACAATGAAATGAAATAGAGCTCCCTTTACCCACATCTGCGAGTGAAAGAGGCATTCTCCTTCCTCTGGTTCTTCTGGTTCACTTGGTCAAACTTTGGTGGTAGCGATAGTGGAATAGTGTTCAACATTGATAATCTGCTTCCCTCCTTTAGTATTTGATTCGGAATCAGAATCGGTGTCTAACTCGAAAGCCTTTAGTTTGGCCATGAGTGACTTCTTGGAGTGACATTCTTCGGTGTTGTGCCAAGGGATTTTATGGTACTCACACCATTTTTCCGTATCCTTCTTCATCTTTTCATTTCCCTTCTTGTGTTGTGTCTTGGAATGGTTGTCTTGAGGGCGACCATCTCAACTTGGTCCCTTGCTGTGTGGGTTGGGGCTTCCTTTTCTCTGCTTAGGCTGTGAGGGGTTTGCAGATCCAAACTCTCACCTTTTTTGCTCGATCTTGACCGCATATCTATAAACCATGCCCAATGAGGCGATGTACAAAAAATCCATTTCTGTTTGAATGTATCTATGCAAAAAACCTCGGTATTTGAGCACCAGATGATGCTTAGAGTCTTTGATACCCAATTTGGTGTGTAGGGTATGGAAAATATTGGTGATGTTTGGTACTATCTAGTCTCTGTCTTGATGTAGGGTGGTCCATCTGGTGTACTGGTCCTTGTAGCTTCCAAAAAGGTAGTACTGTACTTTAATGGAATCTCGAAAGGAATCCCATGTAGGGGCCACCACGTACATTGCAAATTCCTCTATGAAACTTTTCTCAGAGTAAGTATCCCACCAGTCTTTAAGATGGGGAACGACCTTGAGGAGTGAAAAAGTGATCTTTTCCCTATCGAAAAAATTGTGGACTGAAAAATACCCTTCGAGCAGATTCAACCATTTATTTACAACATCCGCATCTATCAGTCCTTGAAATAATGGAATATCAAAATTTACATGTACCTTGAAGGGGGTTGCATGGCCTCTTGATGAATATGCTTCTCCTGTGGGAAGCCATCAAAGGATCTGCATGAAGTTGTCCATCATTTCATTCCTTTGTCGTGCGAGGGCTTCCTCAAGCAACATCTTAATAGGATCTCCTACTCCATCATATTTCTTTTCATCCCCCATGGGTTTTTGTTGGGTTCGACACGACCAATATTGCAATGGATCGATTGGTTCGAGTCCAACTTCTTGTACCCAAATCTTGTCAGGGACATGCCCGAAGAAAAATAAATGAAGAGCATACCGCTCTGATACCACTAATCCGGATTTAGGAGCGGAACAAATAGATTAGCAGAATGAATACAATAAACACAGAGATATGAATAATAACACATATATCCAGTTAACAATATCTTCTATTGAATAATGAAATAGGTTGAAACTGTAAAACTACAGAACTGAAACACTTGCTTGAATTGTGGAAACTATCTCTGAGAAGAGATGTGGCTACTACACGCATATGTATGAGCAGAATGGATTACAATGAGGCTCCATAGGCCTTTTTTATATTACTCATTAATTCCAAAACCCTAGACATCCAAAAACCTAACCCTAGAAGGTGAAACTCCAAAAGTCATGTGGGCCCCTATGGGTAAGTTGGTGTAAGTTGGTACCTCAACTTCCCAGGGTCGTAACGTTTTCATACGACCTCTATTTTAGGCACATGATAGCCCGTTGGAAAGGTATTTCAGAGAACCACACATTCTGTTGTCAAATGCTGACTTTGTCTACAATTTGACCATGGTGAGTCAAAAAAACAATGTTTAGGGCCCCAAAATAGCCTTGGAAGTATAGGAAGATGTGCTGACATGAAAAAATACAAAATAAGCTAGTTGGATTAGGTGAGAGGCCACTAGTATCCACCTGGAGGATGTGTGGGGATTCATATAGCCCTAGAAGTGTAGAACCCACAATTACAAAGAAGTACAAAAGAACGTGTAGAACAAAAATGAACAAGAGGATCCAATTGTAATAGGTGGTGTTATCGGACTAATCGGTAGGTGTGGACACTAACAGATCTCCCTAGATCCACCTGGATCTAGAACAAAACAGGATAGGACATGACTCTTTCCCTAAGTTATGACCATTGAATTAGTTAGTAGGGAGGAACAAGTGACATACCTTTGTATCGCTTCCTAGGGTCTCTGTTGCTCCTACTTCACTCCGGTGCTCTCGTGAGGTCAAGACCAAGACAACACAAACCAACCAAAGTGAAGATAGAAAAATATATTCAATCGTCAACTTATGTGTATGATCAAGGAATTACACAATAAAGTAAGAATGACTTTATGGGAAAAGGACATGYCRYTGTATCATATTAATCGAAAGTAGAAGATACAACCTGATCGCCTTGATGTCGCAAGCTTCCTTTCAGTGGCTCTTGGTTCCAACACACACACTTGCTCGATCCTTGTATGAAGAAGATCCAATTCCTCTTGATACACTTGCTAAAGTCTCCAAGCTCCTATTCAAGCTAGGTATTTCACACAATTGCTCCACCAATTCTCCAATTAATCTTGCTTAACCTTTTCCATGAGAATCCCATCAATATATAGGAGAGGATGAGATGGTTACTTGGATAAGAATGATCCCACAATATCAAGGAAACTAGTAAAAAGATAACCATTCGAATGCCAACCCATTCTCTAGAAGATTCCCTTCTAGAACCATCGAGACCTCATCTTTTTCCAAGCTTGAGAACAAGTTCGCACCCTAGTTGAAGGCAACCTACGAGAATGGGTCATTCTCTCACCCTAGGATATAAGCAACCTACGAACTCTCTTCAAAAATATGTTTTCTGGGAAGAGATGAATGCCACTTTTATCAGGAGAAAGTTCTTATTAGGAGCTTGAGTACACCATCATCAATACACCATCAAGATGACCAAAATCATGGGTAACAGGTGGGTAGCCACCAATATCCACCTGGATCACGAAATCTAATTAATTAATGGAAAATAAAGGTCTTGGAAAAATGTTTCATTGAAAACGAGGATGCAACACACCCTCTACAAAGGAACCCATAAATGAGACAATATTGTTGATGATTGCAGCTACGTGAGGCATTCTCTAGGATAAAAACCTGAGAGAAATCCCCTGAGAGGGGTGTGTGGTTCCTATCTGAGACATAGATGGAAAGTAGAGATGGCCTCCTCCTTACAGTGAGTTGAGAAGAGCTCCAGATGATTCTCCTGTGTAACGCAGTGAGAAAGGAGATCTGTAGAGTTGGATGTCCCTGTGGCTGAGCACAAGGTGAATGTGTAAAATCCCAAAGTTCTAGGTGCATCGTCATGAGACATAGATGAAGATGATGTATTAGCCTCCTTTGAGAAAAGAGTTGATGAAGAACTCTAGATGACTCTCCTATGTAATGCAGCAGGAAAGAAGATCTGTTGAGTGGATGTTCCTGTGGACGAGCACAGGTGAACATGATCCTAGTGGCTGAGCACTAATGAGAGTGGTTCTTCTGTGTAATGCAATGAGCCATATATATGGACATTTGTATGGATGTGCCCCTAGTGGCTGAGCACTAGTGGGTGTATGAGATCCCTTGCTATATTGTTCAAGAGTCAGACTTTCCTGTAACCCTAATTGTAATGTAAAGGGTACAAGTCAGCCCCACCTTAATGTAATTGATAATTAATGTAAAAGATAATTAATCTGGTTAGTAGTAATTACATTATGAGATAGAGAGGTCAGCTCTGTTCTTCAAATAGACACTTTTATTGACAGGTCAAGTCTAATATAAGTAAAGGTAAATTCACCATTGAGGAATCATATCTTTTGTGTGATTTTGGAAATTTCAGTAAGTACATCTTCTTGGGAAAAGTTCTCACCTATCTTGGGTGCTAGTCTTCTAGGGTTTGCAAGCACCCTCTTGTGTGCTAGGTTTTCTTGATGGTGAATGTCTTTCTCTTGAAGAATATAGCAAAGGATTTGGCTGAGTTTTCTTCCCTTGTTGAGAAGGGTTTCCCATGATACTTCTTGTGTTCTTGTGCATGGTGTTTCTTCTTGTGATCTTGGATGCTGCAACATTATTGGTTATGGTTAAGTTAAATTCTAAAATGGAATAAAATTCATGGTTAACCTTGTCTATTGAAAAATCAACAAATATGATCCCTTATATGTCAAGAAACCCCATGCCAAAAAGTCACACCCACATCCACCTCATACTCTTTTACAAGCCTTAGAGAGGGTCTTCTTAGGAAACACTCCTTGACTTGGGAAATTATCTACCCAATAGGGCACCGTGACAACCCTCCCATACTTAAATTTGGAAAGTTGTATAAGGTATTTGAGCATTTGTTTATTTTGAAAAGGGGGGATTTGATGCACATGTTTGGGTGGTTCTTTTATTAAATATGACTTACTTGGAATGATACTTATGGCTTGTGGACCCTTGGAGGGCATACTTGTTTGTCTTTGCAGAACCTTGCTAGGTGAAGGCTTTTCCATGGAGGCGCAAGGTTGCTTGGACCTTCACAAGTTGGTTGATGTGCCCCCTCTCATTGGACACTTGAGAGGATGAGCATTGCCTTTGGAGGCACCTGGACACCATGAGATGATCACATTCTATCCCCTTGCACCTCAACGTTGGCCTTGGGAGGCCCAAAACATCACTTTCTATGCCCTGGATGTCACATGGAGACTAGGGTTTTTGATGGGGTTCTCATGGTTGATGGTGATATGACGTGGTTTGATGGAGATAAAGACACATGGCATGCACTAGAGCACTTGGTGTCAAGGCACATGGCCTTTGAAGACCCAACGATATTCAGCAAGAGGCTCAACGCCTCTCCCTGAGGCCTAACATCACCCTTTAGGGCATGACATCACCCCTAAAAAGGGAATTAATTTATGTGTTTTGTAATTTTAAGTTGTAAAGGGAAACTAAAGGAGGTGTTCCTCTCTAATTTGTTGTTACATTTTAAAAATTTTACAAATTTGTTTTAGGTGACCTCATATAAATAGAGGTCATCTCAATGTAATTTTATCATATTGTGCTTGAGAATTACATACTTTCTTGGCTGAAATTTTCGCCATACTTGGGAAAATCGATCTCTCTCTCTCTCTTGGTGTATTGTGGATGATATTTACTTGTCTACTAGAAGGAAGGCTAGCACTATCTCTTGATGCTCATTTTGTTGGTGATTTGATGGAATGTTCTTGATAAAGAAGGGTTTTTCTTGCTATCTCTTGGAATTGGTAAGGAATTTATGCATAATTATATTGTTTCTTCTTGTTTCAAGGTTAATTGGTATAAACCCTTGGAGGAGTATAGAGGCATACACCCTCTATCAATATCTATCTGTATTGTCATTGAAAGAGCTATTTTGCAAAGGTTGCGACAAGGAGTAAAAGGGCTTACACCCTTGTAGATTTACCTTGCTAAATATAGTTTTCCCTAGGGAGTAAAAAGGCTTACACCCCTAGAGAAGTAAAAAACTTTAGCTTATACACAAGAGACTCCATTAACCCAATTGATAATGAACTAATCTACTTGCATTGGAGATTGTATATTCATGCATTGGTATACATGAATTCTTGAGATATTGCAATTGTTTAAGTTGGATCTATTTCTACATGCTATAGGATTTTTTGTGCCCTATGTGCATCTTGATTGGAAACGTAATTATTATTTTTGTTATAAATTGATGCTACAACCAATAGTACTGCAACAAACTCATCTAAATCTCATTGTTTACTTACTATTCTACCACTAAAATTCACTTGCAAACTAACATAATTAATCTACTAGTTATTAGATATCTTTTGTGTGGATTCTTTGTTGATTTTAGTGGCTAGAATTTCCTTCTTAGAAATTAATTTCTACATCCATTAGGATGTTACATAACTTGTTGATAACACTACATAACAAGCCCCTAATCACCATCAAAATATTGCTTTAATATATGGAAGTTTAACTAGTCATTGCTCCCTTTGTTTCCAACATCTTGTACTTGATTTTGGATGGTTAAATATGTAGTTATTATTATAATTTATTATTGATATATATATATCCATACTGCTGCAATTTGGGACAGAAAAGTTACTTGTTGAATCCCCCTTGGTTTTGAAGCATCTATTGCTATATATTGTCTTGTTCTGGGTGGGGCTAACATTGTTTTGTAGGTACATCATCTTTGAAAACCATTTCCCTTGTCACAAGACTTTATTCCAAGCTTCAACTCGACATTTGACCTTGACCTATAGGGGCACCATTCATACATGATCACTTTTCATTTCAATCCCCCTAGGGTCACCCGATATTCCCCCCTTCTGGTGATTTCATCACCGCTAAAGTGAGGGGAGTATTTATCTAAGGTGACAATGGGTAAATACTCCTACAATTGTCACACCTTTTTGGTTTGGGTTGGGCTTTGCCCAAGCTACAATTTTTGCGATAACATTCCCAATTGGTTTCAAACATACAATACATTGATTGAAAGTCAAGTACAATATCTATTACGCCATGGAATTTTGCTTGTACTTGGAAAAGACAAGTAACATAGATTTGTTAGTTATGTGGATAATAACCTTGTAATGTCACCAACCGTAAGGATCTTTTACAATAATCATTAATTTTAGTGAGTACTCACAATAAAATATGCAAGGAAATGATAAGAGATATGACATTTCTTTGTGACTCATTAAAAAGATAGTCAATAAGTGTAAGAAATGCAATAACAAGCCTTAGGGAGTGCTCACAATAATTGCCAACATTAATAAGTCATCTCAACAAAATATATGAGGAAATGACAAGAGATATGTGATTTCCTTGTAAGTGAAAAAAACATATCATTGATAAGTGTAAGCGATGCAACAACATACATACTTATACATGCAAACCATGGTTGTAACAATTACACTCGTCAATGATTTCTAGACAATAATTGGTATGAGTTTGAAATCACCAAGCTATATCAATAGGTGTACTATTGCACAAAATGTATATTGAATTTAAGGGATTATGGACAACAACCAACAATTTCTTTGCACTTTAAGATAAATAGTAAATAAATGTAAAATCATTTTCTTGCCACTTTACACAAGAGACATGCCTTCAAGTGGTGCATTAGGACCTTATTGAAACTACTTTGGTCGATATAAAGACACTTGGTTGTTCAATTATTAACAATAATAAAAATAATTACAATGTTTTTGTCTAGACAAAAATATGTTGTTATCGTGTATGACATATGGAAATGATTTATATTATGATTCATTGCTCAATATATTATTTGTAACATCATATACTTGTTATTATACGTAACAATTCCAAAGAGAATGAAATAATAAATTTTATTATACGTAATATTATACAATTGTTATTTATGTTAAAAAATATTTTAATAATTTGTAAAATTAGATTTTTTTTAAAAAATTAAATAAAAATAGTTATAAATTAATATAAATTATATGAAAAAACAAAGTATATAATAAATTTTATTAATTTTTATTAATTTTACATATTAATTATACGATGATGATGATGATGAACATCCACTAAGACCAATTGGTCTATCGTACCTTAAGAAGGTAAATGATTATTTCGATTTCTTTAAAATTGTATTTCTATGCTAAAAAAACATTGAGATAAGTGTTCCAAGATCACCATAGTTTTGATAACTTAGGAGGTTAGGAAGGTCTATATTGTGACAAATATTTTTAAATTGGGATCTAATTTGGGAATAGGTAGGGAAATTTAAGAGGAAGTGTTTTTCATCTTCAACCCTCTAAGTGTCTCAAAGATGGTAGATTCTTTCATTCCATAGTGTTTTTGGAATTGTCCAAAGCCCATTTTCACTATGTAGCTTGTGAGAGTTTGTTCTTATTTTAGCAATGTTGATTTTCTTATTTTCACTTCTCCAACCTGAGAGGTACTTTTTATCTTCTAAATCAGGGCCGACCACCTCCTTGTAGTATCTTATTTTCCTTTAATCCAGTAATTCTTTATCACACCACACATTCTCCTTAAATTTAGAAGTGATAATATTTGTAATATTATCGGTATCCTACATGATGGGTTTTTCTTGTATTCCCCAATGATTTAGCCAAGATTTGACATCTTTATGCCTTCCCCACTTTAGTTGTTGTTGGTTTTGGCTAGTGTTTGAAACAATTTTGGGGAGCCTCTTGTTGTCCATGTTGTTTATCTTGTTCTTGTATGTTAGATATCTAATCATAGAAATGCTCTCGATGGGGGGAAGGATTGTTTCTATGAGGAGGATTGGATAGGGTGTATTTCCCTTAATTTTGAGATTATAAGTTATAAAATTATTTTGGATATGTTCTATCTTTCTCCGTGATTCTCTAGATATACTGCAACCCCAAACTTCACATACATATAAGATAACTAGAGTGACGAGAGTCTCAGATAGGAATTTTTTCTTATCCCAAATCCAAAGGTCCGATGATTTACCCTTGTTTTCAAGCCCATAATAAGCTTTCCACCCTCCATTTATCCTTTTCTCAATTGTATAGTTCCAATTGAGCTTGTTTTGGATATTTATTTCAAGATATTTGTAGGAAGGCACTTCATCCAAGATATTGTTGTCATATACAAAAGTATTGTAGGTGATATTTTTGAATTTGATTATTATAACATTTGTTTTGTCAGTGTTCAAATTCATTCCCATACTAGAGAAAAAGTCCTTGAGGATTATAAGTTGCTTACCTAGGTCATAGGGATTCTTTGTCATAAGAACAATATCATCAACATAAAGAAGAAGGATGATGATTATACTAGCAAGAGTTGGGCCAACACAACCTACATCCTCAAAAAAATATTCTAACTTATCAACATAGATGCCAAAAAGGGTAGGGGATAGGGGGAAACCTTGCTTGATGCCTATATTATAATTAATTTCTTTCGACCAACCTTTAATGCTCCTAAACTTGGCAATAAATTTCTTATATAGCCTCACTGCAACAACTCTTAACTCAAAAGGGAATTTAAGCTCTTCTAACCTATTCCAAAGGTTAGTCATGTGCATAGTG
>JZKD02S1784412.1:60174-72087 GCA_000966675.3 Picea glauca | reverse complement strand
AGTGCCCCCGAAGAGAAATATTGGGAAATTGTCTTGTAAAATATTGTAATTTCGTAGTCAATATGGACCATTCATTATAAGGTTGCATATATGATGGTAGAATTTATTTTTAGGGGTTTTTCCCTAGAAGGAAACCCTCTCTTATGAGGGAATTTTATTGCAGATGGTACTATCACGAATGTTGTATTCTGAGAGAGGAGACTGCGAGAGAAAGAAGAGGACGTTATAGTGGGTGTGTTGTAAGTTGTATCCTTTCATTTTGCTGGATAATAAAAAGGAAGGACCTGACAATTTCTTTGGTGGACGTATCCCACACTGAGTGAACCACGTATATATGTGTTTGTATTGTATTGTGTATCTTCTGTGTTTTATTTCCGCATTTGTTTTATTTTATTGCTTCACGATCCCATTTTTCTAACAACTAGTATCAGAGTGGAACGTAACTCACAAGAAAAGAGGGTTGTTGGTTTGAGTGGGAGCAATGGTGGGATATGGAAAGTTTAGGGTCCAAAAATTTAATGGCCAAAACTACTAGTTATGGAAGATCCAGATGGAAGATTATTTATATCAGAATGATCTATTCCTACCATTGGGTGGAATAGCAAAGAATTTGATGACCATGAAGGATGAAGAATGGGAGGTTATTTACATAAAGGAACTAGGAATGATACGGTTGAGCCTGGAAGCGTCGATGGCTTTCAATATTTCAAAAGAAAAGACAACGAATGAGATGATGGATGCATTGGATAAAATTTATGAAAAACCCTCGGCGTCCAATAAGGTATTTATAACGAAGAGATTATTTAATATGAATATGTTAGAAGGTGTGTCTATTGCATATCATTTAGATGAATTTAATACGGTTACTAATCAGCTAAGTTCTGTAAAAGTGGACTTTGATGATGAGGTAAGGGATATTTTAATCTTGTGCTCATTTCCAGAAATCTAGAATGGCTTGGTCATGGATGTAAGTAACTCTGTCTCTGGTTCAAACACGCTATGATTTGATGATGTTGTTGGTGTTATCCTTGGTGAGGAAATGCGATGGAAAAGCACAGGTGAGACATCAGGTAATGCGTTGACTGTGGAGAACAGGGGAAGTCAAAAGGATAGAGGAAATGGCTCAAGGAACCATGGGAATTCTAGGAAGGGTGGATCCAAATATAGACTGAGAAATATAGAGTGTTGGAATTGTGGGAAGAAAGAACATTTGAAGAAAGACTGCAGAGCTCCAAAGAAACAAAGAGATGGAAAACAAGAGAAAAATCAAGAATCAAATGTAACAGGTGATGTGTTACAAGATGCCCTGATTCTTTCTACAGATAATATTTCTGAGTCTTGGGTCATAGATCAAGGGCTTCATTTCATGCCACACCCCATAGGAAACATTTTCTAGATTATGTTCAAGGTGATTTTGGACAGGTTCATTTGGGTGATGATGCACCATGCAAAATTGTTGGAATGGGTAAGGTACAAATAAAGAAAAAGAATGGAAACAAATGGTTATTGAAAGTGGTAATAAATGTACCAGATCTAAGGAGAAGTATGATTTCAAAAGGGCAGTTGGAAAATGAAAGTTTTATATCTATATTTATAGATAAGGCATGGAAGGTCACCAAAGGATCACTGGAAATAGAAAAAGGAGAGGAGGTGGGTACATTGTATTTGTGTACTAGTAATACTGACTCTTCTATCTCTTTATCTTCTACAGGAGTGGATATAACATTGTGGCATCATAGGCTTGGACATATGAGTGAGAAGGGGATGAAAATACTTCACAAAATAAATTTATTTCTAGATCTTAAACAAATTGATTTGGATTTCTGTGAGCATTGTGTTTATGAAAAACATAAGAGAGTTAGATTTCTCAAAGTCAGAAAAGAAAAGAAGAGTGAAAGGTTAGATCTTGTGCATACAGATGTATGGGGATCAACTTAGGTATCATCTCTTGGTGGGTCTTGTTATTATGTTACTTTTATTGATGATGAAACTAGAAAAACTTGGGTTTATTGCATTCAACAAAAATATGATGTTTTTTTTTATAATTTTAAGAAATGGAAAGATTTGGTTGAGAATGAGACATGAAAAAGGTTGAAGTGTCTTAGATCGGAAAATAGAGGTGAATATTGTAGCAAGGAGTTTGATCATTACTGTTCATACCATGGGATTCGTAGAGATAAAATTGTTCCAGGAACACCACAAGAAAATAGTGTGTCAGAAAGGATGAACATGACAATCATGGAGCATGCAAGGAGTATGAGATTGCATGTTGGGTTTCCCTTACAGTTTTGGGTAGATGCTATAGATACTTCTATTTACTTAATAAACATAGGACCTTCAAGCTCTTTGGATGGTGGAATTCTAGAGGAGGAATGGACAGGTAAAAAGGTAAACTACTCTTTTTTGAATACTTTCGGCTGTGAAGAATTTTTCCATATTGATAAAGAAAATAGAACAAATCTTGAGGCAAAATCCAAGAAGTGTACCTTTATTGGATATAGTGTTAATGATTTTGGTTATTGCTTATGGGATTATGAAAATCACAAAATCATTAGGAGTAGAGATGTCATATTCAATGAGAAAGCCATGTACAAAGATCAGTTGCAAGGAAAGAAACAGGAAAAAGAAAAATTAGAATTCACAATGCTTGAAAAGATCACTGAAAAATAAATTCCAAAGGTACCAGAAAATCAAAATGTACAACAACAGGAGCAGAAGGTACCTCAAACTCCTAAAAGTGTTGTTAGAAGATATACGAGGTTAAGTAGATGTGTTGAACGATACTCTCCTTCATTGTATTATTTATTGTTGATTGATTCTGGTGAACCAGAAAGTTATGAAGACACAATGTAGGTAGACACTAAACATAAGTGGGAGAAAGGCATGAAATAGGAAATGAATTCCTTGGTAAATAACCAGACTTGGGATTTGATTAATTTGCTTGCAAGAAAAAAAGCATTGCAAAATAAATGGGTTTACAGGTTGAAGGAAGAAGATGGAGGAAAAAAACGGTACAAGGCTAGACTTGTTGTAAAGGGGTTTGCACAAAAGAAAGGTATAGATTTTGATGAAATAATTTTCCCTGTTGTTAAAATGACTTCAATTAGGACTATTTTAAGTATTGTGGTATTGGATGATGTTCATCTTGAACAGTTAGATGTAAAAACAACTTTTCTCCATGGGGATTTGTATGATGAAATTTATATGCAACATCCACATGGGTATGAGGTCAAAGGGAAGGAAAATTTGGTATGCAGGTTGAAGAAGAGATTGTATGGCCTAAAACAAGCTCCAAGGCAGTGGTATTTGAATTTTGACAGGTTTATGATAGAACAAGGTTATAGTATATGCCATTCTGATCACTGTGTTTATTTTAAAAGGCTAGAAAATGGAAGCTATATTATCTTGCTATTGTATGTAGATGACATGATTGTTGCAAGGTCTTATATGTAGGATATAAATGTGCTCAAGAAGAAATTAGATAATTCATTTGCGACGAAGGATTTTGGTGCTGCAAAGAAAATCCTTGGTATGAGAATAACAAGAGACAGAAAAAATCACAAATTGACATTATCTCAGGGTGAGTACATAGAGAAGGTGTTGAAGAGGTTTAGAATGCAGAATGCAAAAAAAATTAGTACACCATTGGCCAACCATTTCAAATTAAAAAAGGAAATGTGTCCCAAGACATCAGAGGAGGTAAAATACATGTCCATGGTCCGTTATTCATCAACAATAGGGAGTTTGATGTATGTGATGGTTTTCACAAGACCAGATATTGCACATGCAGTGGGAGTTGTGAGAAAGTATATGAACAATCTAGGTAAATAGCATTGGGAGACAGTAAAGTGGATTCTTAGGCATTTGAGAGGCACTTCTACTCAAGCATTATGTTTTGGAGGTTCAGACAATGTTCTACAAGGATATGTTGATTCAGATATGGCAGGTGATAAAGATAGCAGGAGGAGCACCACAGGGCATGTTTTTACTGTAGGTGGAACAACAGTGAATTGGATTTCAAAACTACAAAAGGTTGCTTCACTTTCAACAACAGAAGCAGAGTATGTTGTTTCTACATAGGCTAGTAAAGAAATGATTTGGTTACATAGGTTTATGGATGAATTGGGAAAGAAGCAGGAGAATAACAGGTTGTACTATGATAATGAGAGTGCCATTCATCTTGCAAAGAACTCAACCTTCCATTTATATACTAATCATCTATAGCTCAGGTACCATTTCATACGATCTGTCTTGGGAGATGGACATTTGAAGTTGGAAAAGATACATACTAGACATAATTCTGTAGACATGTTAACAAAGGGAGTAACCAGGGAGAAACTAATTTCCTACTTAGTTTCAGTTGGTCTTCAAGCATGAAGGTAAAGACGAGAAATTTTCCAGGTCCAAGTTCGATCATAGTTCAACATGTACAACAATAGTGGAGTTGTTGTGATCAGTCTCCAAGTGGGAGATTGTTGGTTGTGGAGCCTGATTCTCTTTATGATTCATATATTTGTTTCAACCGTGCTTGGACCCCATTCCCTAACTGAGGGATGTGGGGGGGGATTTACCCCCCACAACTGTCACCAGGGTGGTCTAGGGGGGGGGCGGGGGGGTGCAACGACAATTTTTTTTATTCCCCCCCCCCTTGGAGGGGGATTAGGGGGCAGTGCCCCCAAAGAAAAATATTGTGAAAACTTTCCTTGTAAAATATTGTAATTTCGTAGTCAATCTCAACCGTTCATTATAAGGTCGCAAATCTGACGGCATAAGTTATTTTTAGGGTTTTTTTTCCCTATATGGAAACCCTTTCTATGAGGGAATTGTATTGCAGCTATGTATTATCATGAGTATTCTATTCTGAGAAAGGATACTGTGAGAGAAAGAAGAGAAAGTTACAAAGGGTGTGTTGTAGGTTGTATCCCTTCATTTTGCTGGATAATAAAAAGGAAGGACTTGGAAATTTCTCTGGTAGATGTAGCCCACACTGGGTGAACCACATATATCCGTGTCTCTATTGTATTGTGTATTTTCTATGTTTTATTTCCACATTTGTTTTATTTTATTGTTCTACGATCATGTTTTTCTATCAGGATGTTCATTCTTGGTGATTTAAATATTGGAATTTAAATACTCTTCATTTGGAGGCTTTCCCCTCCTTTCCAGATCAATTCATCATGCATTGCTCACATGCTATGGTGTTGATCTCCCTTAGGTCTGACTGGCCTTTGGTTATCTCTAATGCAATTCATTCTCACTATCCCGTGAATCTCTAGTCATAAGAATTCACAGGGACTTCACTTAGTAAACCTATGACATAGCGCCTTCATTCATGGGATATTAAATAATACCCTTAATTTCACTAGATATCGATAAATACATTCCAAAATCCTTTTTTTGAAACCCCCTCCCAATACATATTTTCAACAAAAGAAACCCATAGTTTTACTAGATACCCCTTTTTACACCCCCCATTTCCTATAAACCCCCTAAGACCCTATTATCGCTCTGTAAATTCCCAGAGGTTGTCAGGGTAGAAGAAATTTTCCAGAGGTAACTTTATCCAACCACTTCAAAACTGGGATCTAGCCCTACCAGTTTCAGAGAGGGATCTCTCTGTAAGATTTAGATATGTTTTAGTTTTGAGATATTAGGCTAGTTAAATAGAATAAGGCTGAATTGTTTATTTTTTGTAAAGTTGGCTGAAATAGAGTTTACACATCCATTGGGCTATGGGGTCTGTATTATAAGGATAGAGATCAAAATAGGAACTAAAAGATTATTTTGAAAGGGCAAGGTAATGCATTCATTGGATTCTTTAGCAGTAAAGTGATGGATAGCAGAAAAGATGAGAATATCAATTAAAGTAAATAAGAATTTAAGAATTTCTTCACTATAACATCAGAAGATAAACATTTATATCTTTAAATTCAGAAACATGGTATACAAAGATAAATCCTGCAACATGCGCTACTTTTAAAACATTAGACTAGAAAACAATATGAAAACTGAGTGAGAAAAACATTTAACACAGAAAAGTAAACATCACCAATGAATAACATGCGAGAATCCTGTGAAACGTCCCTTTGTATTATTGGAAGAACTATTGATAAACAATTACAGTCTTCATGGCTTACAGGGAGTAAAGATCAACCCTTGATACTTCAAAGTTCGAAGTATTTATAATAAAAAAATTACAAACGATCCTGTCATTAATGATCAGGACGTGGCCGATTCTAAATTTAACTAACTAACTCAATAAGATACAAAACTTTAGGGACTGTCAATGATGTGTCGAATTCTTCAAGCTGATTTTGGGGAAAGTCGTTGGTGAGTCATCTGCATGACTTTGTCTGATCTGATTGCTGACTACACTTGGACACCTCATCTCCTACTCGATCAGATTGCATAGGTCTTCCCATCGTAGCTGACTGGGAATGATGACTTTGAGTATTCTTCGGTATATTTCATCCATCTCTGTGTACTTGGAAAAAGTGGGATGACGATGAAAATATACCAGATCTTGTGCTGTATGCTGATGTCTGGCTACAAAGTTTCTAAGAACGTCTTGCCCATTATGATGCCCTATATTCCCGAAAATTTTGAACTATCTTTGGCAACTTTGGCCAGATTCTGTTTATAATCAAGCAGGGTCATTAACTTGTCATTTAGGACCCTTAATCTAGGGAGACCTTTCTTTTGCAGAGCTTCGATCTTGCCGAAAAATATTTGAACTCCTGTGTCCATAATCTGGACTTTCTCTTCCAACTGTAGCATTAGTCCTCTCTTGGTCAGAACCCTCTTGACTTCGAGGATGGTTTCCGTACTGCCTTCAATCTTCAAATCCTCTAACTCTTCCATGGTTTTTGAATTCAGGAATTTAATGATCTCAGTGGCTTCTGTGGGCATTTCTCCCAGCTCTCCTCTTATTTTCTCAATAGCCTGCCTACTCCTTTGTACCAGTTTATTTTGCTTGAACATGATTTGCACCATAGGCCATATTTCATTTATGGATTTGGAGATATCCATCCAGATATTTTCCTTGGCCTCAACAAGTGTCTTGCCTGCCACTATTTTCTTTTGAAGCTGCTGCAATTCCTGTTTGAGCTTGTCTGATGTTTGTTTCTCCACGGAGTAGCTTGTTTGGTAAGAATATTTGAGCACCTGAATGTCCTCAACCTCCTTTTTAAGTCTGCTAATTTATGTCTCTTGCAATTTCATCTCCCCCATGGATTTTGCTAGTTCTACTGTCTTTTCCAGAGCTGTTAGTGGAGTTGCTAAGGGGGTTTCTGCTATAGATGTTGTGCTTACTCTTGTGAGTGGAACTGCACTCAATGGAATGACTTCCATAAGCATTGATTGTTCCTTCTCATTCACTAACCTTTCCAGTTCTACTTCCATCTCTTTCAACTGTGAATTCTGCTCCATGATCAACTTGAGCATCTCATCCTTCTCATCTTCTGTCTCAACTATCTCCTTTGTTTATGCATCTTCAGTTGGTGGAAATTTCACTTGTTTCCTCAGAGATGCTATATCAACATTTTTCTTTTTTAACATCTCCTCAACTGCTTTCACATTTGAGGGGTCATACCCGATCTTGAGGACCAATTCTTCCAAAGTTTTAATTTTGTTATCTTTTGCAAAGGATGATATCTTCTCTAACTTTAACTGTGTCTGAACATTGCTTAGAGAGACTTGTAGTTTAGTAGCCATAGTAGAAGCATTTGCCAAAGTGGAGAAAACCATTTCTCCAGTTTGCCTGTGTAGATCCATTTGATCAGCCGGGTGCACATCTCTAGTGTGGAACTTGAATGTTGCCCTTTTGTAATTAGTGATTGCCTTTGGGTCGGGCACTTGTGCCTGCAAAAAATCCATGTGCATTCTACCCTTCTCTGTATCAAATGCAGACAACAATCTGTGCTATTCCATGGATGTCTGTTTCCAAAACTGAGCATAAGTGCTGCTGGTTAGAGTCTGATTCCTCTTCTTGATCTGGTCATATTTCTAAAAAATACTCAACTTTGGACCTCCTTTATTCATCTGGTCAACTAGTGAAGTATCAGTCGGCTTCTTGGAAGAAATGGTAGACATGATCTACTGGTTTCTTGTGATAAGAGGTGACTGATCACCTTTTATAGTTGTAGTGGATTGGGCTTCCTTTTCACCAGCCATGTCAGTTGTATGACTGGATTTTGTCCTTTTGGTGTGTAATTGGAAATCTTCGGCTGAGACTTTGGTGAAAGAAGGTGAAGTATCCTTCCTAGGCCTTTTCTCCTTTGGAACCTATGGTGTGGTTGTTTGCAAGATAGTAACTGAAGGATCCTGCTGTTCTATCTCTTCCAGAGTGTTCAGCTCCCACTCCGTTTGATTCGCGAACCTTTCTATATCGGGCTTGGGTGTATGAACATATGGAACATTTTTATTCTTAACCCTCATCTCCGAAATTATCCCGCACGGATCATAGTGCCACAGGAAACTAGCGTCGAACTTCATTTCCTTCAAAAGTTTGTCTGCCTCTTCCCCGACGCCTCAGCTATTGCAGATAAAAGACCCTATTTTCCCTTTAATCCTGAGTTGTTGTTTCTTCTTCAGAGACACAAAGTGTATGTCGTCTGAGTTTATCATTTTTCTTATGTACTCCAAGGAAAATATCCTCATGGGTAAATACTTGGGCAATTTGTATGGAGATAACTCGCACCCATATATTCTGATCTCAGTGTGATTTTGGTAAAGATACCAATCTCCAGTTTTTGCAAGGTCTGAGAGGTGTAAGATCCTTTGAATTTCCTCATTTATTCTTGGTTCTGGTCTTCCACTGAGCATGCTCACCACTGGGTGGTAAAACTGCTCGATGAACTGTTTGAAACTGAACTCTGTGGAATTCCATCTGAGCAGCGAAGTCCAAGATGTTACCGCCTGCAGCTTCCCGTCCTTGTCCATTTTCCACATCGAGAAGGAGAACCTGTCCACTTGAAAGAAGATGAACATGTAAGCCAATATGGAGGAATACCGGAACATGCCCTCTGTGGTGAATTTTGAAAGATGCTCGTGAATATTCTCCACTAGGAAAGTATTGTAGTTGAACTGAGTGGTGGGATTTTCATGAGTAGAGAAAATGGGCAGAAAACCCAATATAGGTTCATCCACCCATTCGTCTGAAAAATAACCAAGCAGACAATAGAGCGATGAAATGACTTGGTTTCCCTTTTCTGAGAACAAGGAGGAAGGATATGGGGGATTTGACTTGGGGAGTTGAGCGTCCTGTGGGAGGAAAATTTCAAAGATCTGGGCTCTTTGAGGAAACGATAGTTTCTGGTATAACTCTGTTATGATTTCAAGATTGAAAGGGGAGGTAGATTTGGTTCTGGGTATCTGCATCATCTGATCAATGGCCTCTAGTGTGATGAAGAACAAAGTTTCCCTCGATGATGAGACTATGGCTCTCTGGTTGAGAAGGTAATGAGCCTGGCATTTGAGGGAAAATTCAGGGAAATGATGGACCCGGGGGAAAAGATATAGAGGAAGATTTGACTTCCAGAGCCCAATTTCATCGCTCTAATCTAAGAAAGTGTCTTTGATCCATGACTGCAAATCCGCGAATTCAAATTCATACTTTGTATCTGAGATTAAATGGTCTTTGTCGGCCAATGGGATCCTATCGAGGTCGATAGGAGGTGGGAGGAAAGGATTCTCCTCGGCTTCTACTTTCTTAGATTTTGGTGCCATCACTGTGAAGAGTACCTGCAATTCAAACAAAAATGTTAGTGGTAATGGCAGTGGTTGGGCTGCTGACTGAATCAGAGAGGAGACAAATAAAACTTTCTAGTGTGAGGATAAGATGAGCAATGGGTGAATGGAGGAGCAGGGCTAGTTTTGAGTGAATGGATACCCATTGGGCGTAGGGGACAGATTAGTTGGCTAACAGATAAGTTAGCCTATAATAAATGGCCAACAGGTGATTTGGAACGTGAGATGGTAGGTGAAAAATGGGTGGCGAGTACGACCGGGTGACGTGGAGGGTGTTGATTGGAGACCAACAACAGTGAAGGGACCTGTGATGGGTGAACAGGGGGGATGGACTGACATAGTTATGAGACGGGACCTATAAGGAAAAGTAGTGGAAAGTGATGTCATGGGACGACAATGGTATGTCAGAAAGGTGGTAAATGGTAAGTGGTAAAATGGTTTGCGGTAAATGGTGGGAGTCTAGTGCAATAGATTCCTTCCATGTTAGAGTAGGGGGACCACTAGAAAACCATTCCATTCCGGATGCCCCCCCACCATTAAAAGAAGAATGGTCGAGGGGGTCCAAAATGTATTGTTACCCATCCATCCGCGTGCCCACTACTGGACCGTAGATCTGAGCGCTTCCTTTAACGAACTTTTTGGACATCCCCCCCCCCCCCCACCATTAAAGGAAGAATGATCGGGGGGGGGGGGGGGTTTGAAAAATCTTGTTGACTGTAGATCTAAGCATCGGTGTCTCAGTCGTTCATCTGTGCAGTCTCTTTAATCAACCAATGAAAAATCATATTTGCACCAAAACTTTCAAATTTATTCACTAGCTAACCTACCTACTTGGTTAAGATTAAATAATTTAGCCAAGCTTATTCACTAATCCTATCAACATCAATTTCAAAGGACTTGCCATGCTTAAACTGTATGGACCAAGTCATTGTTATTGCATGGGGCTTTATTCAATTTCTTTTATGCCCTCTTTTATTCCTTTCTTTTTTATTTTCTTTCTTTTTCTTTTTCTTTCTTTTGTTTTTCTTTATTTTCTTTCTCAAATTATTTACAAAATGGAAAATTATTTGCCAACCAAACACAGTAAAGGGATAAAATTTCAGTCACCAATTGATCCTATAAATTATAGGTTTATAACAGCGGCTCCACCTGGGGATGGTACTCTCCTTGTGAAGTGACAAGAATCCTTCTTCCTGATGTTCTGAAAAATTTCTCCACAGTTTCTTCTGTTGTTTGATTTGTTTTATTTTTGAAAATTTTGATGACAATGTTCAGTGGCTCAGGGCCTTCTCTACGGACTTCAACCATCTGATCAAAGTTATCCACTCAAAAACTTGTAAGTAAAAGTAAATGGTTTGTACAATGGAAAGGTGTGACGGAAGGCCTCTACTAAGGAGGTGAATAGTGCTTCAACGTTCTGTCATTCACTGGTCCTCCTGGTAGATTGGTCCCATCACTGTTGTTGAGAAGGAAAGCGTTATTTCCTTTGAATGCTTGAATCATGTAAGGTCCCTTCCACAGACTGTTGAACTTTCCATGCTTCCCCTTATCTTCATTTCTAGCATCCCACCTTAGAACCAGATCACCTAGCTCAAAGTCATCTTCTTTAATTCTTTTGTCAAATATCTTTTTTATGCTCTCCTGGAAAACCTGAGTTTTGTTGTATACTTCTTCTCTAGACTTCTACAAGTGGATCATTTGGTTTATCATTCTTTGGGAGTCTTTAGCTTGGCTTGCATCTCTTGCAACAGTTTCATGACGGGAACCCCTAAAGAGGTAGGAAAAACTGCTTCAGTGCCATAGACGAACTGATATGGAGACATACCAATTGACCTCTTAGTGGTTAGTCTGTCAGCCCAAAGTGTGAAAACCAGCTTGTTATGCCATGACTTTTTGTTTTATTATAGTGTCTTCTTAATAATGTTCACCAAGGTTTTATCGGATGACTCAGCCAACCCATTTCCCTGAGGGTAATAAGCTGTGGAGTGTCCAAAAATGATATGATACCGGTTGCAAAAATCTATGAGCTTCTTGGATCAAAAATTAGCTGCATTGTTGATCCAGGTGGATATCGGTGGCCACCCACCTTTTCCGACTGGCTCAAAACAGTTTTCTGGCAATTTTGGCAATTTACTATTTTTAGCAGGTTTTAACTTCCGGGGCCAT
>JZKD02S1784401.1:80548-102824 GCA_000966675.3 Picea glauca | reverse complement strand
CCCCTTTACTCCATATGTGAGTCTGGTCGGCAAGCTATCGTCAGCCTACATCATCAACCATCATGTCATATCATGTCAACAACATATCATAAAATCAATAGCATATCATCAAAACGAAACAATATCACCGTAAATGAAACACCCCAATAGCCCACTCCCTGACTCAATTCGGAGTCCAAGGGAGTTCCACCGATGCCTCTGCATCCTCAAGGTCCAAAACCCTGCACACTCAATGAAACTGAGTCAACAACACCTGTCTACATCAAAGTAGTAAAAACATCCTGTCATCTAACTTAACGCATCGTAATGAAGGAAAAGTTTTATCATCATAAAAATCCAGATCACTTGCGAGCAAGTGTCCTCAAAAATAAGTTAGGTAAGTGCGCCAGAGTGGGATGTTACATGAAGTCTGACCAAAATATGACTTCTTCTCTTTGACTTGTAACTTGTGTTCTCGGAGGATTTGGAGAACTTTTCAGACATGTTGCATGTGGGTGTCCCATGTTCGGCTGAATATGAGAATGTGATCCAATTAGATGACCAAAAATCAACCCAAATGTTCCCTGAATATGTCATTGATGAGCCTCATGAAAGTGGTTGGGGCATTGGTGAGGCCGAAGGGCATAACTTTCCACTCTAAAAGACCAAATTTGGTCTTGAAAGATGTTTTCCAAACATCATATGGGTTCATTCGAACATGATGGTAGCCAGATGTCAAATCCAATTTAGTAAACCACTTAGCTCCTTGGAGGGTGTTGAGTAACTCCTCAATCTTGTATAGGGGGTAACAGTTTTTTACTATCGCTTTGTTCAAGGTTGGGTAATTAGTGATAAGGCGCATTTTTGATGTATCTCTTTTGGGGATGACAAATGCGACAGAAGAACATGAAGAAGATGACAGCTGGATCTGACCAGAGTTGATGAGTTCGGTCAATTTTCTTTCCATTTCCTTTGTTTCTTTTGGGGCCAACCGATAAGTAGGGGCGTTAGGTAATACAGATCTAGGGATGAGATGAATGGAATGGTCAATGTGTTGGGAGGGGGGGAGTCCCTCCTAAGGTTTAAATACATATGCAAACTCTTGGAGGAGGGGATTCATTGTTTCAGGAACATGGTGAGTGGTATTAATTTGTGTTATTGGGCACACCAAACAAAGAGAGACACATTGATTTAAATGTATGTGTGGGATTTGTTCTTTTGTAGCAAGGGGTTTGGGTTTTTTTGCAGTTAAGATATAAGTGTGGCCTTCTTTGGTATGTTTTTACTGGCATTATTTGGCCATATATATATCATTCCTTTGGTTTTGGTATGGGATACCTAGTAGAAAATCCAAACAATCCAAGGGGGAGACATCACAGAGGATAGTATCTTTGAATTGGCCTATGGAAAAAGTGACCAGACAACGTAGAGAAAATAAGAGGTATGGGTTGTCCTTATAGACCCATCTGAGATGATAGGGTTCTAGATGGGGAGTAGTAACCATATTAAGGTGGTTGAAAAGGTCTTGAAACACCAAATTATTCTGGCTTCCATTGTCCATAATCAATAAAGCTAAGGAGTTTTTAATTTGGCAGTTATGGGTGAAGAAGGGTTGGGTGGAGGAGTTCAAATCTTCATGGGTCATTAGGATCAACGAGGGATCCAATTTTGTGGGATTTTCCATAGAAACTTCTTCAATATATTCCACTTGGCGGGGTGCAATGAGATTAGTTAGCAGGGTTTTGTTGGTCTTTATATTTTGGAGGATTCGATAATCTAATCAATTGTGTGAAGTAGTCTTGTGGAATGAGCACCAGGGTGTCCTTGTATTTGTATTGGGTGTGGGATTTTGAGTCCAAGGGGGTGGAAAGTAGGCTGAAGGATTGGATCTTGATGGTTGAGAGGAAAAGGGGTTGGTGTAGGGGCGGGTCTAAGGAGTATGACCCCTTGGAGAAACTTTCCTTTCTCTATCCAAAGCTCTCTGAAATGTTTTGTCTAAAGTTTGATTTTAAAAAAACTCTACTTATTGATGAAACTAAGTTAATAGACCAAAAACAAAGTTTAAAATGAGTACCTCTTCCGGATCTGGAATATGACGTAAGAGGTGTATATTGGAGAAGAAGTCTATGTAGCCTTATACTCATTATGAAGAGAGTTGTTGTAGATGGTTCCATTCGATCCACAAGGATTGCACATACCCAATTGGGTAGAAGCAGTTTCTCAAGGCCTCGGAAAGTCGAGCCCAAGTTCTGATAGGTTTGGAAGTAGAGGATTCCGGAGCATCCCCAATCTCTATCACAAATGTGGTCTTTTCTTGCTCTGTATCCCACCAAGTTTGTGCAATTCCTTCTAATTGAAAGGCTTCAATCTGGAGCTTTCTCTCCTTGGTAAAGCATGTACATGTATTGAAATGGGTGGAGAGGCAATGGATCCAGGAATCCACAAATTCTCCATTAGTTTGACCAACAAATTTTGGTAGTTTGATTCGAGTGTCCAATCGAAATGGGTCTGTATTGTTTTGTTGTTTCATTCTGAGCAACTCATTGAGGATGGAGGAAAGATCTTGGACGGGATTTGAAGTGTTGGAATCTGAGTCTACATTCAAGGTATATTTCATGGAGGCATTGAGAGGCCAACTAAATATTAAGGAAAACTTAGGTTGTAATACTAAAAAATGGGCCAGGCTCAGTTTTGTGAATAAAGTACCCAAAACCCTAAAGCAATGAAGATGAAGTGGTATAAAGGGAGAGATATGTATTGTTTTAGATCTGTGGAAATCCTCTATGTTGTAGTGGAGATATGTGCTCCCTTGGGACTATGAGATTTGTTGATCTTCTTGCATGAATATGTAAACCCTAAAATGGGTGAAATCTGGACTATTTCATGAAAAACCCTAAAAAACTTTAGGCTCAATCTTCAAGATCAGAAGCTTTTCCATGGATCTTGAGGCTCTGATACCAATTGGTCTAGCTAATAAGGTGATCTACATGACAAGGTGACCAAACAAGCTGTTGGGATCTAAATATGTCCTAAAAACAACCTCTATGCATCAACCAAAGGTAGGCACTGGCACAAGTGTTTTAATTATCGCCTATGTAGGTTCTTACCTTCCATTTTCAATACCCAGCCTCCAAAGATGCAACACCTGTAAAGGAACAACAATCGTAAAGGGAACAACAGTTGTTCTATTCAAAGGAACAACACGACTTGAAAAAGGAACAACAATCGTTACATTGGGCCGAACGAATGTTGAATTAATTCCATTGTAGTATTTACCCAACTATCTAATTTGTCAACCCGGGGTTCGTAAACTGACAAAGCACATGCAAAGTATATGCAAGATTGAAGCGAGACCAATCTAATATAATGTTTAAGCTATGACTGAAATTGAATCATTAATCTAACACACGAGTGAAATTGAATTAATCTAGTTGCATAAATGAAATTAATCTAGGAATGGGAAATTGCGTGAATGAAATTAATATAGAAATGGAGAACTACATGAAGGAAAATCAAGTACAACATGTGAATAATTGAATGACACAACAACATATGTGAGCTCACTCTAATGAAACACTCTTATATTAAAATAACCAAATCAATCTTCATAACATAATAATGAAATCATGAAAACCAAAACCATGAATCAAAGCTAAGAATCCCTTTCTCTTTCGAATCCTAATGACTACTCTAACTCTCTACTTACAACTGATTGAATTCGAATTTCGCCTAATTGAATAATCTAATTCCTCTTCTACTTGAATCCTCATGAACAGAGAGCACTCTCTTTTATACATGAGATCCTTGAAGATAAGATAATCATCTAATTATTATAGATCCACTTTTCTCTCAACCTATTTCGCATTATTACAAAATATAATATCTTTAAATCCTCACACATATCTCTCATATATATTAGATAATATATTCCAACCAAATCTCCATGATATTCTCCTTGGAATGGGCTTGAATTACCTCCTCAAATATTGAAATGGTGGAGGAAGTATTCAAGAAGTCCTTTGAATTAATCTTTCACATATTCCTACACATTACAAAGCTCACATATATTTGAGATATATATGAAAACATGTTGATTTTCTAACATTTAATCACAAATTCCTTTTAAATACTAAAATGAATAAAGTGGAGAACAATACAGTGAAACCCAAGTATATTTATGGAAATGATATTGTGAAAGGTTAATGGGGTGATGAAATGTGAAGAATGATGAATGGAAAGGTGGCTGAGAATAGGACATTTCTGAGCCCCAAAACAAGCCATAGCTCGACCTTTGACCAAAAACTCCTTAGGGGTGCAAATCAGAATAGAGGCGCACCATTGGTTTGGGTAACCAACAATGGGGATCCAATGCTGGTATGACCTGAGAGTAGGCAAGAAGATGTGACTATCTCATTGTGAGCCCCGGGGATCAATGGTAGAAGCTCAATCCAACCATAGAGGAGGGCATACTTACTTCATCCTAGAAAATGAAAAAATAACAAGGGCGCAAACCCCAGGTTGGTGCGCCCTCCTTTCTATCTCAGAAACTTGCAAAAAATTTATTTTCTCCCTAGGAGATTGGGTAGTGAATTGATTAATATCTCTGTCAGAGATGGAAGCATGGAAAATGGAGAAACCAAGATGCAACCATGAAGAAAGGCACACTGGTTACCTTGAGAACCCTTAAAAATGAAAATGCAGCAAACATGAAATGTAAACTCGGAAAAAAAAAATCAAATGAGAAACATAGCTTCAAGAAAATTATAGGAATGCTTTATTTGAGTCTTGTTTCACCCTAAGTACTGAGGGAACTATTTATTTACATGTGCATAGTTAAATAACATCAAAAGGTGAAAATTTTTGTGCCTAGGTGGTTGACTTGTGTGCCCCAGGTGGGCGTTCCCCTAGGTGGCCTCCTTGTCCCAGTCTACATCAATTATCTGTCTGCTTTCAATATTTTATGGATAGGATTCTGAATCAGGGTTGGGCTTTGTGTCTTTGACTTCAGCCACAAATGACTATTTCAAGTGACATTCGTCATTTTTGTGCCACGGGATTTTGTGGAAGTCACACCACTTCCGAGTGTCATTCTTTGTTTTCCATTTACCCTTTTTTTGTTTTGTCTTAGAGTGGTTGTATAAGGGATGTTGGTTAGGGTCATCTTTATCATTCTTTGGTTAGTTCATATTTTCAAAACCAAATTCCCATTTTCTATAGTTCCTAAATGTCTGCTTGATTTTAACAACATATCGATAGGAAGCTCCCAATGATGAGATGTTTAGGAAATCCATTTTAGTTTGGATTTACCTATGTAGAGCCCCATGTTATTTCAGAACCAGATGATGAGCAAGGTATGGAAATTATTTTTTAACTCTGTCACTGTTTGGTTCTTCTCTTTCCGCAATGTGGTCCATCTTATGTACTAGTCTTCATAGTTATCAACATTATAGTACTATTCTTTGACCACATCCAAAAACAAATCCCAAGTGGGATCGGCCCCATAGATTCCAGATTCCTCTATGTAACCTTGATCTCAGTAAGTTTCCCACCAATGTTTGACATGGGGTATATTCTTGAGGAGTGCGAAGGTGATCTTTTCGCTCTCAATTGTTTTTTGAACAGATAAACAACCTTCTAATAGATTCAACCATTTTTATAGGGAATCTGCATCTATATGACCTTTAAATATGGGAATATCAAAATTGACTTGTACCTTGACCACTTGATGAAGACACATCTGTAGCTATCGGCAAGAGTTGAAGAATGTGTGAAAAATTCTCCATCATTTCATCCCTCTATCGCGAAAGAGATTTCTCAAGAAACAAGTTAATATAATCTTATGCTCCATCACCTTATTTTTCTGTTTCCATCAATGGTTTCTTGGTTGTGTAAGAGTGATTGTCCTCAAGAGAGAAAAACTTGATACCCAACTTGAAATACTCGGACCTCGTCGGGGACATGCACTGAAAAAATGATCAAGAGCAACCTTCTCTGATACCACTAATCTGGATTATGTTTGGAATGAAATGAAGGAAAGGAAGTTACAATGAAATACTCATGAAACTTTCTAGAAATAGAGAATTACAACAATACTATATTTCGATTAATGAAAGAATTGTAAAGAGACTATAAAAATACAGAGTGCAAGACTTGCTAGAATGGTGGTAGCTTTATCTCTAAGAAGAGATCTACGGATATGATCATTCACAAGAAGATGATTACAATGAGGCTTTGAAGGCCTTTTTATGTTAAACATGAATTCCAAAACCATAGACATCCAAGAACCTAACACACAGAGATGAAACACCAAAATTCATGTGGCCCCCATTTGGGTAAGTTAGTACATTAACTTCCTAGGGTCATAACTTTTTCATATGATATTTGTTTTATGCGCGTGATATCCCATTGGAAACGTCTTTTCAATAACTATGAATTACACTATCAAACTTTGAATACGTCTATAATTTGACTATGGAAAGACAAAATAATATTTTTTATGCCCCCAAAATGGCCCTAAAAGTACAACAAGATTTGTTGACATGAAAACATACAAAATAAGCCAGTTGGATTAGGTGGGAGGCCACTAGTATCCACCTCGAAGATGTGTAGGGCTCGCGAAAACCCTATAAGTGTAGAAACCACAAGTACAAATAAGTACGTAAGAATGTGTTGAACTAAAATTGGAAAAATGAGCAAGTTGGAATAGGTGTGTGGCCACCAATATCCACCTGGATCACCAACCCTCACTTTCACACATCTTAACGTTATTTTGTTACCTTGTCCAAATAACAATTTTAAAGTTGTTTCCTCCCTTCTATCGACCCATATCCACCCATCTCCCCTTTTGTTATAGCCTTAATTTCCACCCTACATTGTGAGAAGGGATAGGAAAAAATATTTAAGCCAAAACATATCCTTCAACTCAAGATTTGGATATATTTTTAAGGGTGTCATTGGTCATCTATGGGACAACCAACAATAGGTCACTTGTCATCAACTCAAAACAAGATACATCACCTATAATATTCTATATTCACAAAGTTTTAAAGAGATGGGAGAGGGATGAGTTGTTTCTTCATGGAATGAGACTTGGAGCTCACTTCGTTCGAGTCTCCATTGGTATATATAAGATATAGAAGCTCTATTAAGACTCTTCTAAGAATCTAGAAAAAGGAATGTTATTCTTGAGTATGGGAGGGAAGAATGATTTATATATATATGCTTCCAAAATTTAGAGGTGCTTGTCCATCTACATCAGTTGCAATCAGGATTCCTATCTTGGTTGAAGAGATAAGGAGGAGCAAGGGGAAAGGAGGAGTGCATATACACCTTGAGTTAATTGTATTGATGCAACTTTTTCGTTTCAATCAATAGATTATTTGTTTTCCCCTATGAATATTTGTATTACATTTCTATATGTTTAGATTTGGTTTATTTCATCATAGATCAGGTTATATCCAAGATATATCTAATATTCTAACACTAGGAAGAGAAGTAGAATGGTATTGTCTTGTATCTTGTGTGTAGGAAGCAAGTTATAGGAACTAGAGATGGAACTTAAGGACGACAACAACCAAGACATATGAAGGTCAACCTTTAGAATAGGCTATTCCATTCTTCCATTTCCTTGTGTAATTGTGAATATGATTGATTATTTCTAAGGAAAGCCATAGAAGTCTATCCCACTATTTGTCTAGGATCATTTTGAGGTCACAACAACTCCCTTTAATTTTTATTTTACAACCAAAAGGAAAGGGTCACCTATTACAATATAATCTAGGAATGATCATAGAGATCTAGGAGGATCTAGAATGCTCACAGAGGTCCAGAAGGATTTAGAAATTTTTAAAATTAAACCATCACAAATTATCTCTAAAATTCCATCAATGTGTATATCTCAATGATATCTTTCCAACGGTGCAAAAATCGCCTCAAATAGAGTTTGTATGCAAAATTTATAGATGGTTAAAGTTTAAGTAAACTAGGTACAAAGTCAAAGTCAACAGGGTGAAAGGTGACATGTGGCACAACCATACACTAATGATATGGTGGAATCACAAAGCACCATGTGGCACACTAGATGTCTAACTAGGAAGGTGACCTGGAAATCCATGTTGTACAGTTGGAACCGATAGGAATATGACACGTGGAAATGATAAGCCAAAGAGAGGCTACAACGTGGAAACCTCCCATTGGCCATTATGATTAAGGTTATGAAAAATTTTATGGTAGTTTGGAGGATCAAACCCTTGACCTCCCAAGACTATACCAAAGATATTTACCATTGCACCATAGCATTATCTCTTAACCATATATGTGCGAATATGTATTTATCCTTCGTATAAGGTTTAGTGTGTAGAAAAAAAGGGCCAAGGGCCTAAGCCCTCAACACCGATTATATGAATTGTAATGTGACCATAATGCTCATGCGAAGGGGCTTTTAAAAATTTATGTTAAAACCATATAACAAACATACCGCATATATCCATATGTTATAACAAAGTGACAACAAAGGAGGAAATCATGGAGGATGGAACATGTGACCTCCCCAAAATAGTGTCATTCCTTAACCGTTACTCCAAAGGCGCCTCTTGTTAAGGAATGGTCACAACCTTATATTTGATGTTGACCAGTAGTTACAGATGGAGGTTAAGGGGCTGTGATCTATTTAATGGTGCACAGACTTAGGCAAAGGACACACATAAAGACTCATGATTATCATAGTACAGTCTCAAAGTTCATTCCCAAGGGTAATGAGACTTAGAGGTTTCATCATAATGCATGTCACAAGGTTCCCACACATAATTTTATGAACTTTATACTCATTTTTTTCAAAATTTTGCAAGGAATTCGATGGGATACTCTATTTCTGAGTTTGAAAAATGTAGAGAAAGGTCATTGTAAAACAAAATAATTTGAGTATTAATAAAGAGGTCTCTATTGGAAGTGGACACATAGACGTAGCCCAAATTGGGTGAGCTTTTTTATTAAACTTGTGTATGTGATTTCAATATTGTTGTTCTATTTTCGCTCAGTTATTTTCAAGTTTTTTATCATTAAATTGTATTTGAATATATAAGTATTTCACATGTAAATTCCAAACAATCAAGCGATCATTTTTATTTCGAATATCAAGTAGATGTTATTATATTTTAAAGATTAATAAGCATCTGAGGATTTTTTGTGTCAAGTTAATATCAGAGCTGTTTTGACAAGTGTTTGGGAGTGAATTCTTACAAGTTACAAATCCAAGCGAGGAGAAGGAAAACATGCAAGTTACAATCCAGATACTGGTTCAAGAATTTTTACTCGTCGAAGAAAAATTACTTTGCCAAGAAAATTGGGTCCTTACAACTATGAAGATGATTTATTCGAGGATTTTAATTTAATGAAATCCATGGTGGAAGAAATTTACTAGGGTTGCGAAAAGGCCAAGGAGGAAGGTACATCAGATAAAGTTGAACCAGTCAAATATGAAGAAGGAGGTAATGAAGGTGGTCCTTCAGAACCCTCCTCACCATCATCCTCATCATCATCTTCTTTTGAGGGAATTAAAAATTCTTCACATAAAAGGAATCCCTCTAAGAAGTCTTATCATAATGTTCCTTTTTTAAAATTGGATATCAAATTTGAACTGTTGACCTATGATGGAGAACTGAATGCTGCGAAATTGGACAACTAGATCAAGAAAATAGAGGTATATTGTAAGGTTAAAAATACCATGGATGATGCTTCAAAGATGAAATTAACTACTCTTCGACTAAGTGGCACAGCCTTAATATGGTAGGAGAGTAAGATAAAATTTGATCATGTTCCAAAGGGTGAAGTAATATCCTCTTGGGATAAATTTACCAAGCCTATAAGAAAAATATAATTTCCATTGGCTTATACTCAAACGACAATTATAGAATGGAAGCATCTGAGGGAAGGTAAAGGCCAGAATATTCAAGCATATACAAAGGAATTCAAAAAGAAGGAACTATCCTTAGGGATTCCATTGTATAGCCATGAAACTCTTCTAAAGCATATTGGTGACATGCACTCATATATTCGTTACACTATTTTAATGTCTAACCCTGCTAAAATTGCTAAAGTGTCAGTACAAGATACACATTTGGAGGCTAGTAAGGGTAAGCATGCAATTGAAGAGAAGAAGCCATACAAGTTCAAAGAGGAATCGTAAGGAAAATGGAAGAGTAAGAAGTCAACTACAGTAAAGTAGGCTGAAGGAAGACCTAGATGTTACCACTATAAGAAAAAGAGACATGAGGAATCCCAGTGTTAGAAGTTTCATCCAGAATTACAACCTAAGAAGTTCTAGGATAAAGGGAAGCAACATACTTTTGCATTGGCTTGACGGGATATAGGATTGGATTCTAGGTATGAATCTAATATCATTAAAATAGGAATAAAAGGTATGTCTACTATCAATTCTAATTCTTCAGTTCAATTGGCCCAATTGGAAAGTGATATTTATCAAAAGAAAAAAAACGATTTTTTCCATGTCAGGGTTATAGTCAAGTATACAAAAGTAGATACTTTATTTTACAGACGATCTCAAATTAAATTAAGATATAAATAAATTTTTAAGAAGTTGGGTTTGAAGATGAAACCTCATAAAAATCCATATCCATTAGGTTGGGTGTGTGAAAATGCTAAGTTGGAGGAGGAGAAACAATGTAAGATCATATTTGAAATTACAACTAAGTTCTTTGACGAGATTGATTTAGATGTTGTGCATCTTAGCACTTGCATAATTGTCTTGGGTAGTCCATATATATTTCATAGGAAAGATATGTTCTACCATAAAGGCAATAAATATCATATTTTCAAGGATGGGGTTAAATATATTGTTAGAGATCATCATATCAAAACTAATATTTCTTTAGTGAGCACAGGGAAAATGAAGAGACTCGTGAGAACAAGTAAAAACAATTCTCTCATGATAGTGAAAAAGAAAGAAGAATATATAATAGATGCTTTATTAGGCAAAGAGGCATGACTCAATTTTTGTGGTAGTTGACACTCTGATGAAGAGTGCACATTTTATCCTTGTGCATATGACGTATCAGGTGTCAGACATAGTTAGATTTTTTATTTGAGATATTGTGATATTGTATGGCATGCCTAAGAGAATCATATTTGTTCGAGGATCGGTGTTTATAGGACGATTTTGGACTAGTTTCCAAGGGGCCTTGGGAACACAACTTAACTTTAGTACAATGTATCACCTGGAGACAAATGGGAAGATAGAAAGAATGAACCAAATCCTGGAAGATATGTTGTGTATGTACATGATGGACCAACAAAAGTGTTGGAAAGAATTATTTCCATTGGTTGAGTTTGCATACAAAAACAACTATAAAAGAGCCATAAATATGGTGCCTTTCAATTTTCTTTACGAGAAATTGTGTCAGATGCCTTTGAGATGGGATCAACTTGGAGATAGGGTCTTGATAGGACAAGAAGCGATCCAATAAATGGAAGAACAAATGCAAATGATAAGACAAAAGATTAAAGAATCACAAGACCGGTAGAAGAGTTATGTCGATGTGCATCACATTGACCATAGTTATGAAGTTGGTGATTGATTTTTCTTGCGGGTGAAACCACACACGAGTTTGATCAAGTTTGGAAAGGGTGCTAAACTCTTACCTAGGTTTGTGGGACCTTTTGAACTTGTGTAAAATAAAGGGCCTATGGCCTATCGACTAGACTTTCCTGATTTTTTGGGGCATATGCATGATGTTTTTCATGTATCTGTTTTGAGACATTATGTTAGTGATCCTGCACATGTGATTGACATGATTTCCTTGTAGGTGTCAGACGAGGGTGCACTCACGATGGAGCCAATAAAAATTTTGGGCCATCGCATTCAACAACTACAACTTTGAATATTCGATCAGGTCAAGGTCTAGTGGGACAATTATAGTCCACAATCGGTTACTTAGGAGGACGCATATGATATGCACAAATAATTTCCATTTTTTTTTATAGTTAGACATTTAGATCTTGTCAGATACTTTATTTGTTGCACATCTACTGTCAAACTTTGGGACAAAGTTTTAAATAAGAGGGGGTGTATGTAACATCTTGCTCTTGTGCACACATAATTTGACTTATTCTTTGAGGACACTTGTGTGAAAGTGATTCGATTCTAGTATATGGTTGTGAGTTCTCTTATGGATTATTTTGATGATGTTGATGATTATGATGTTATGTTATTTGATATCTATGTATTGACATATGTTATTGACGAGTTTACCTTAAGTGTATAGGACACTTGATAGGTTGACGATGTCGATGGCATCAATGGATGTCCTTGGACTCTAGATCGAGTCAGGGAGTGGAATGTATATGGTTTGGGTATTTTTGTTTATGGATATGTGACATATGATCGGGTATAGTATGATTTTGTTATGGATAGATGAAAATGTTTTGTTGATGGATGTAGGCTGACGATTTCTTTCTAATCAGAATCACATAAAGAGTAAAGTTTCCATGCACAACAACCAGATATGAGGGAGAGGTGTGGCAACAACCTTGCCACAACATACTATCACTCTTGCCATGGCTCAAATTGTATATTAACGATTACCTAGTTCGAGAGATCCACGATGCCATGAGGGAAGACTGAGACAGTTACTCATGGATATTCTAAGGGGTGCACAATAAGGTACGGTCCTTATTCCTTATATTCCCCTGGTCTCTCACAAGGATGGATGATGGAGTATTGACTCCAAGGGTTGGAGAACTACCAAAACCAGTCAAAGGTGAGTGGTACTGTTGGAGCACGTACTATGTTTTGAAGGGCACATTGCATAAATAAAACTTGAATAAAGGCGAGTGGCACCCTTGAAGCATGGAGTGCGTCTTGAAGGGAACGTCATGATTTTTAATAAATGTAAGTCAATGAATGTAGGTGCCTAGAAAACAATAATTTGTTATGACATTGTTGAACTTAAAATAATTAGTAAATAGGTATTTTTTATTAATTATAAAATCTCCTTAAAAATTCTAAGCCCAGTTTAAAAATTTGAGCTTGGGTCTAAAGTGGGTAAGAACACAAAAATTAAATTTGTAATAAATGTTGGGGTATGAAGAAAAATCAAGTTAGGAGTTGAAAGATTAAAATATATTTATATCTAAATATTTAGTTATATAAATATGTGTAAAATATTACCAAATTGGAAACTAAGACAAGAAATGAAATAAATGTAAAAAATAATATGGAAGCATGTAAATATATCTAGTCTAGTCTAGTTAAAGAACTTTCCTAAATTAAATAGAACTAAGTTTTAGAAACATGCCAGTCATTAAAAGGGGAAATAGACGCAATAAAGGGACAACTAGGAGTAATTTTAGGAGCACTTTTAGGATGGGTGAGGGAAATTGACATTTAATTAAATTAAATGGTGAATTTATTAGTTCAACTAAGGGAACAAGTGACAAGTGTATGGGGGAAATAATTCCTAATTAAATTATTAAAAAAAGATGAATTAAATATGCATGGAAAGTTTTCACTAAGAAAAATTCTATAAAGGAAATGGTTGATATGAGGATTGGGGGATGACTTGTATGAGTAAATTTATGCTACTGGAATTTCTTTGATTGATTCTTCTTATGAGAGTTGGGATACCCAACTCAAGAAAGAGAGTGTTAGCACAACCTTGTGAGGCGATATGGGAGCTAGATTTTCTTGGTTGTGTTTGTGTGTGACACCTTTGCAGCTCGGGGGGATAAGGGGGAATAAGAGTACCCCTAGCATTGGATGGTAGGTACCACTGAAGTCTTGAAAGTTAGCAAGCAGGGATCGTGATGGAGCATAAGAACGGGAGAACATCTTCGACCTCTCATCGTTGGATACAATATTTTGTTGAGTATTGTATTGTATTAAGATTTACTATGTAAAAGTTCTAAACTTTGTTGAATAAGCTTTGGTTGTGACATTTTTTTTTGGGTGAGATGTATCTAGAATATTGATGGTCCAAGAAATTTTTGTATGATGTATTTAGATTAAAAATTATTATTTCATATGTACTTCTCCCTTCAACATTTCCATTACCAATGTATCCTCTACAATTCTTTTTAGTGGATTTTATAACCTCAAAAAAAAAATTTCTTCCTTTTTCCTCTTTCTACTCGACAATTTGCTACTTATTCACCGAATGCTTTGTCCCTGTGATCTTACCTCTAATGGCTCTACAATTCCTTTTTTATATCTATACGATCTTACTTTGGAAAATTTTATCTAGAATTGTCTTCTTTCCCAAAAACAAATTCTCCCAGCCATGTGATTTGTCCTTTCCAAATATATTGTTGGTATGCCTTCTCAATGAGTTTAAAACTTAGTTTTCTG
Organism: Picea glauca; assembly: GCA_000966675.3. NCBI lineage: Eukaryota > Viridiplantae > Streptophyta > Pinopsida > Pinales > Pinaceae > Picea > Picea glauca. Next base: position 88,486 of record JZKD02S1784401.1, on the reverse strand, counting down.
CAATTGTTTTGTTACCCAACATATTTTACTTGTCCTTATTCTTGTCTTTTGCATGGTGCACTCAACATTTTTTATTTCATTTTCTTAGTATTTTGTTTTTCTCTCATGCCCATCATTCTTTCCCTTGATACCCTCAACGTGTTTGAAAGGTTTCTAACCTTTGATGCCCATCATTCTTACCTCTTATACCCTGAATGAAACATGATGGAACATTTACACCGCACTTTTTATTTAACTTTTTGATGGATCTTTAGACAAAAATTTTCCTTACGTCTGGGTCGGAATGATCACAAAACCTTTAATATTATTCTCTTCGAGTGGTATTCCTCAACGATTTTACTCTCAGCTTGAAGTTTACACTCATTGATTTTACCTTCCTCAATGATTTTACTTTTCTCATTGATTTTACTTTCCTCAACGATTTTACTTTTCCTTAGTGTTTTTACCTTCCTCAATGATTTTACTCTCATCTTGAAGTTTACAGTCAGGAAATTCACATGCTTCCTTCAGTTATTTTAATCTGTCCAAGTGGTTATACTCAATGACCTTGCCTCACCTTCTCTTCGTATTTTCACTAATCTTACTCTTTGCATTTTGTTTTCTTATCTTGATGAATTTACCCTTTTTACTTAGCATTTCTCTTCTCAGAATTTGCAAATTTAGGATCAATTTTTTTTTGATTACCTACTATGGGATTCCTTGGACACTTGGTGTTTTTTGTTGCTCTTTTTATTTTTTGATAAATTTAAATTATGGGTCAACTAGACATCCTTTCCTCCTCCTCGTAGATGAGTATACATTTTCTTGTCCCAACCTATTTTATTATAATGCAATTGGAAGTGAAATTCTTCGAATATTTGGCACAACCCTTTGTGGTATAATGTATAATGTTTGCATTAATTATGACCCCTTCCATTATCTAGAATAAATTTAGTCCCTGTTGAGTGGGGCAGGGTGAGTTTTGCTGCCATCTATGCAAAAAATGTGGATCTTCTATATTTTAATCTTTTAAATTTTGATTATTTTAGAAATGGGGTTTAAATTTTTGTTAAAATTGTAATCTGGATTATGAAATTGTTGTTTCAATACACAGATGAATTTATCACTCATCAATATTTTTATTGCAATTAAATTCAATTTTCAATTTCAGATTTTGATAGATTCGAGCCCAAAATGTCAATTTAATTTCATGTTATTTGAGTTATTTGAATTCCCATAGAATATGTCACAATTATGTATTCAATGTATTTATTTTTACAAATGGTACTTTTTAATGTATAATTATAATGATACTTGAAAGAGTGAATTTTATAATGGTACATAAATATATTGATGTATGGAGAGGTGATGGAAAGCTAAGGTGTAGTGGGATATATTCTACTTAATATAAATAGATCACCCTTAAGATAAGACATATGAATTACTTAAGGTTTCTTTTGAAGATAAATTGGAGGATCCCATGACACCTTGAAATCCTGGGAATGCATGATTATTTTGGTAATAAATTTAGTCATGTGCCTCAAATTAAGTGGATGGGTGATTACCTGTAATTATTCTCATGTGCCCTCAAATTAATAGATTATATTACTTTTCATGCCTCAAAATTTAGTTGATAATCATATTGTGCCATGGATAATGATTGACTTGAATGATAATGTGATTATCTTACCTTGTGCCATTAATTACCATTTATGCATAATCATTAGTAGTTAGTTTGTGTTTCTCAATGGACCTTGATGACACATAAATGTTTACGCTTTTGGAATTACTCGTGCACTTTGTAACAATGTTGATGTGTGATTTCCTAAGTGCTTAGATTAATTATGTGCATGGTAATTATGTAGATTTGTGTTTAATTCAATATTTAGATCACAAACTCACCTTGGAATAATGTTGCTTATGGTTGACTTTATTACTGGATTATTTGAGCGCATTGGAGTAAAATAATGTTTTTTTTTGCACCTTGAAAATAGATAAATTTTAATACATTGTGCATTAACTTGTGTCATTACACAATTGATTTAGTAATTAATTTTTCTTTCACCATAAAATTTATGTGACGTTTGATTGTTTATTTGAACATTATTGTGCCCTTGATTATCGTTGATGTTGTTGATTAACATAGTTGGTTTTGGACTTGATTGTGTTTGTGGGTGGTAGACACCTCCTTGTTCCTCAGAACAGTCGTCATCCCTGAGACCTTAAATGGTCAAAATAAATTGGATCTTGGGATTGAACGTTGCTTATGTGTCTTGGAGGTCCTAACCTTGCAGGGTAGGATGGGTGGGTAGTAATTTTAATATTCATTATCTAGTTGGTCATTGTTTATAAATTGTTCAATATGATTATGATGTGCTAAGCAACAATGCTATTTATGTTTATGTGTCATTGTGATTTATAATGGTTTGCTGGACTTGTGTTGTTAGTTTTTCAATGATGAGTTGTTTGCAATGCATTTATATTTGATGTCGTTGATTATGTGTTGTTTTAATTTAAGTGTAGACGTAATTTTCCTTGTGCTTTAATTTTTTTTTTTTTTTACCTATTGTGCTTCAATTCGCTTTTTCTTACATGTAATGGAGGGATGTTACACAATTCCCATTGGGAGAGTATGAAGAGGGTGGGATTTAAAAGGTATAATTGCATGTTGAAAATAAATTTAGTTATATGAAAATTGTGATGTCATTTAAATTATTAATTAAAAAAAAATGTCTTACAATATATAATTTATCAAATCTCAAGGTCTGGTGGGCAAGACCATGTCTCAACCCACTATGCGAGTTCCATCTTCTTGTGTGGTTGATGATATTTATGTTGGCACATCATAGGTATTGCATGATTCAAAATTTAAAACTATGATTTTGTGTGTTAATCATTTAATTTTAATTTGAACAATTTCTTTTTTAGAAATATAGATTATGTATGTACTTGCCTTTATCAATATGTACAAATTTCAAATGTGTTATAGGGAAATGTGGAGAAGAGAGTTCCTGAGATTGTGCTTCAAGAGGATTTGAAGAGAGTGCCAAAGATGAGGCTTGAGGAAGACACATCCATACATGATAAGGATGTGTCCATTCATGATGATGCTTAAATGTATGTACATTGCACATTTGTGAGTTTTTGTTTGTTTCTATGTTGAGATTTTAATATACAAATGTGTTGAATATTATTTGTGTTGAACATGCTTATTTGTTTTTCGACCTTTTTCAATTTTTTTAGTTACACTATAGATTGCACATGATGCATCACTTCTCTTCTATTTTTTTCTCTTTTTAACGATGCATGTGCACAATATAACTTTTTGAGGTCCCTTCCTTTCAATCAATGGTTTATAATATGTATTTAGGATTTAGACAAATATGAATTTACTAGATCAAGTTAGTAATGTTTCTTTCACATCAACCTACAAATGTTCGATGCTTTAGTTTAATATATGATTTAGTTGAAAAATACAAGCATGATGGATACTCATTTCTCCACATGAATTGTTTATCTATTATATAGCTACGACTTCTAGACACAAATACATGTACTATATTGTATTTTCCTCACTATTGTTTCTTACACAATAACTTACAACTTTTCGAGGCTTTACTCAATAGTTGAAATATGTACTTGTAGAGAAATTGAATTTTTGTTTGATCAACTTTTTAATTAATCCTTTTCTATTCATAGAAGGGTTACTCAACCAATGTCTATATAAATTTTCAATTGTTCGATCAATCATTTTGAAATATTAAACTCCTATAAAAGTTTACGATCTTCTAAAATGGTATATCTTTGGGGAAATAATGGGGAAGGTTCAACCTTAAATTATTTCTTTGGGTATATTTTCAAACTCTTCACTAGTTACTTACCAAGCATGAACTAGATTTTCTAGATTTAAAAATATGTCAGATACACATTTAATTAGGTTTAGATTATGAGCACCAACTAACTTTTCTAGATTTAAAAATATGCTATATAAATTCATTCTTATGTATGTTTAGATCATGATACAAGTAATTTTTAAATTTAGCATTTGATTATATGAGAAAATAATATATCCCACATCAAAAAGACGGAAGATTTTATTCATAGAAGGGCTACTCAACCAATGTCTATATAAATTTTCAATTGTTCGATCAATCATTTTGAAATATAGAACTCCAATATAAGTTTATCATCTTCTAAAATGGTATATCTTTGGGGAAATAATGGGTAAGGTTAAACTTTACCTTCTTTCTTTGGGTATATTTTCAAACTCTTCACTAGTTACTTACCAAGCATGAACTAGCTTTTCTAGATTTAAAAATATGCGAGATACACTTTTAATTAAGTTTAGATTATGAGCACCAACTAAATTTTATATATTTAAAAATATGCTATATACATTCATTCTTATTTATGTTTAGATCTTGATACAAGTAATTTTTAAATTTATCATTTGATTATATCTATTCAAAATATATCCCACATCAGAAAGACGGAAGATTCTAAATGGTGTATTGAAAAAACAATTGGTATGTGGATCATGTTACATATTTTTCTAAATGGTTTATATTGTTTATGATGGTGAAAGGGACATTTATGGCCTATGATGGAGCTGAAATTAAAAACGATTTATTTTATCAAAAAAATATTTAGTCATGTTTTATTGACTATTTTCCATTTTGTTGTATTTTGTTGTTATTATGTTTTTACATAATTTTGTTTTTTGTGGAGACAAAATTTATTAAATAGTAAATTTATTGTGTGTCTAGTTTTATGGATTATTCAACAATGTTTAAAAATAATTATTGTCACATACACTATGTTTTTGCATAATCTATCTTTTGGGGAGAATTGTAAATTTATTTTTTGTTTAGTTTTACATGAGTATTCAACAATGTTTAGTTTTACTTTGGGAAAGTTTGTAGGTTTGGAAATTTGAATATGTTAATAACTTTTTCATATATTATTTTGAAGTATATCAAAATTAAGGAACAAAACATTATTTCGATTAACACAATGTAACAACCCTAGTTGAATATATGCTTAGAGATTACTAAGTAAAATTAATTAGATAATTAATTTTCTTAATATGGTTTTAATTAAACAATGTTTAGCACTAATAATATTATTTCAATATTTATTTATTAATTAATTGTTTATAACTTTTGATTAATTAATTAATTACATATCACATTTAATGACATGGGTAATAAATTTAAGGGGCTTAATAATTTTAATTTGTTTAATTAAATGCTTTACGTATGCGGGAGGGGATAAGACATTAAAGAAAGGGGATAAGATATTAATGAAGTGGATAGGACATTAAAGAAGGGGATAAGATATTAAAGGGGAAGATAAGGAAATTAATGAGGGGAGGAGAGTCAGTGAAGGAGGATATGATGGGGAAGAGTCTTACGGGTAGGGCATTCTTTTGGGAGGAGGAAGCATTTTTAGAGGAGGATATATTTCTGTGGGAGATTTTTTGTGGAGATCTCTGGTGTGAGGAGTTTGGCTTTGGGGGGGGGTTTGGTGAATCAGAACTAGGTGGCACTGGTTTGCTGGGGGTTTTGGGCATAGGGCCAGGATTCCTTTCGGCTTCCTGGAGATAGGGAGTCGGACATGCTGCTCCTAGCTAGTTGGGAGGTTAGTCGGTTTGGGCAGAGTTGGTAAGTGCATCAGGCAACAACAAAGAAGCAGGTTGGACAACCATATCAATAGAAATTGGCATCAGAAGCAGGTAATTTATATATGAAATTGCTAAGTTAGGTGGATGAATATGTAATCTATTTCATGTTGTGGTTAAATTTAATTTTTTGTTGAATATTACATGCTTTTACGATGATTAATGAAATATTACGCATTGAAAGAAATTTATGTTTAATTATACACAAATTTTAGGGTTTAAATAATTAAGGTTTCTACACATGGTATCAGAGCTTCAGTTTGAAGCACTAGAGCCTTAAGGGCCTACCCACCTACCTGCATGTGAGAAGGACAGTTCAGGAATGGAACTGTTTCAACCTTGAAATAAAAAAAAATGAAGCGGTATAATATCAATTTTTCCTAGGCTTTTCTAAACAGATAACTATATAATATATGTTTGTGTGTGTGTGTGTGTGTTTATATAAGTATGTTAATGGTATAGAGAAACTAGAGTTAAAAAAATATATATAATATAAAAACCATAGCTAAATAATAATAATAAGAAGAAGAAAATATATTACATATTTAACTGGCAAAAAAAACCAGGTGCAACTACCAAGCCCAATACCTTTCCACATGTCTCATCCTAACAAAAACTGCATCTTGTATCATCTCCTGGTAAAAGTTTGTAGAAATTTAGCATTTGAAAAATTCTGGAGATAAAAACGTAGCCTGCTTCTTTTTGTCCAATTCTTTCTGTTGTTACATTGACTCCGGACAAACCATCTTCTCTTAGTAAATATACCAGCAAGATAACTTGGCTCAAATTATGAATTGATATCCACGTTCTTAGTTTTGACAGAATATCATAAACCCACCAAAACCCCACACTAAATGAATAACATGATCCCACCTACCTATCTATTCCTTCCGATGCGAGCTAACCAGTTGTGACTCAATGAATAGAAATGAGGGAGGCCCACATTCATTGAGTCCCCTTCACATTCTGGCAACTATGAGGCATCGTTTTTTACATTGGTTTGCATGGGAGTGTGCAAAGGTGGCTCCTCGGGATTTATCTCCCTGGTTAACAGAGTCGAGTTTCAAGGCCTTCTAAAAGGATTGGGATTTGGGTTCCGGCTTGGGGCCATGGGATTTTTGTTTCCTTGTTGTTGGAAGGAAATTTTTCCATTACCTCCATTCCCATTTCCCCATTTCATAAACCTTTTAATAGCACCAACAAACTTATCAACCATGTAACCCATCTCTCCCTCCGTCACAGATAATTGCCACAAGACGATCTTGAACTTTCCGTCGTTGGGAGCTGATGGAAGGGGAAAGGCTGTGGGACTCCTGGCATATTCTATCTTAGCCATTGCAGCGATATAATTCCAATATGAAATTCTCAGCCAATTCGCCAGAAAAAGCTTTGGAGTGGAAGATAAACGACCGACAGTTGATGCTAATGAATACTTTGGAGGTAAAGTAGAGGCCGCAACTCACAGGGAATAAGAGAGGAGTGGTGCAATCCTCTTACTACCATATCTGATTAAGATCCAGTTTTATAGCAGGTAACTCTGGATTCCTTCCTTCCCAACAACCAAATACATATTTCCTACAACAACCTCGTGGGCATGAAGACTGACTCCTTCCATAAGGCGTTTAACATACCTGCGAGTTGCCAAACAAGGTCATAACTATAAACCTAAACTGTGGGTTTCTCATCTCATTTATCTAGCCTCTGTTATGTTTTATTCCTGAATTTAACAATACCAAGTATTAATTTCCTGCTAATCACAGTTAGAACAAACACAAAAAATTTGTCTCCACTTTGAGCTCATCTCATGATGTTTTTATTTATTTATTTGAAGTGCTTATGATACATGTTCCAAGGGGGAACAAAGCGGACTTCATTCAGATCAGGTGCCATGTCTCATGTTATCTATTTTACCCAATTCTCTGGGAATTGAAGCTAGCCTCATCTGCCAAGTTAATGGGCATACTACATAAAGTAAAGAACTCTGGTGAATGGCTTAACGCTCCATCAACATGACTGACATTTTGAGATGGGCCACTAAAATCCAGTGAGAAGATCAAATAGGAAAAATACGTGATAGGAATAAAGTAGAAGATGGGTACTACCTAATTCTTTCTATCACATAAATCTATGTTTCCAGATTGAACACTAAAATCCTTTGAGAAGGTCGAATAGGAAAACTGTGCGATAGGAAAAAAGTAGAAGATGGGTACTGCCTAGTTCTTTCTACCACATTAGTGCTTCAAATCAATGTTACTATAAATGAGAAACTAAAATCGAAC
>JZKD02S1784401.1:15259-57127 GCA_000966675.3 Picea glauca | reverse complement strand
TACATGAAAAACATCGTGCATACGCCTCAAAGAATCAGGCAAGGCTAGTCGATAGGCCAGGGGCCCCTTTCTCTCCACAATCTCGAAAGGTCCCACGAACCTAGGAGAGAGTTTAGCTCCCTTTACAAACTTGATCAAACTCTTATGCAGTTTAACCCGCAAGAAGACTCGATCGCCGACCTCGTAGCTATGGTCGACTCGATGCGCATCGGCATAACTCTTATGTCGATCTTGCGCTTCTTTAATCCTTTGTCTTATGGATTTCATCTGCTCTTCCATTTCTTGGATCGCTTTTGGTCCCACCAAGACCCTATCCTCAAGCTGATCCCAACTCAAGGGCATTTGACATGGTCACCCATAAAGAAACTCAAAAGGCGCCATCTTTATGGTGCTTTGATAACTGTTGTTGTAAGCGAACTCTACTAGAGGCAAGAATTCCTCCCAACACTTTTGTTGGTCCATCACGTACATGTGCAACATGTCTTCCAAGGTTTGGTTTGTACATTCTGTCTGTCCGTCCGTCTCTGGGTGATATGCAGTACTAAGGTTAAGTTGGGTTCCCAAGGCCTCTTGGAAACTCATCCAAAATTGTCCAGTAAACATCGATCCTCGATCAGATATAATATTTTTAGGTACGCCATGCAGCCTCACAATATCACTGATGAAAACTCTCGCTATGTCAGGTGCCTGATACGTCGTACGCACAGGAATAAAGTGAGCACTCTTCGTCAAAGTGTCTACTCCTACAAAAATCGAGTCATGTCTCCTTGCCGTCAGTGGCAATCCAACGATAAAATCCATCGAAATAACTTCCCATTTCGATTCCGGAATGGCATGTGGTTGAAGTAATCTTGTCGGGTGTCTATGTTCAGCCTTTACCTGCTGACACTTGAGAGATATAACCACAAAGTTGACTGTGTCGGCCTTCATTCCTTTCCAAAAGAATAATGGTTTGAGGTCTGCCCTCATCTTCGTAACTCCCAGGTGAGCCATGTAAACTTCTCTATGATCCTCGCTCAAGATCAACATCCTCAACTCGTCGTTGGGCGGTACGTAAATCCGACTTCTATACCTCAATAAACCGTCTCTATCAAGTGAATATCCCTCATAACGTGGTACCATCATTGTGTTTTGTCCGATAAAATCCTTGACTTCAGTGTACCAGTCATCATCACGCTGTAAGGTGAGAATCTTCTCACATAGATTTGTCTGAAGAGGGAACACTGAAAAGATGCGTGGCCTCCGACTCAAAGCATCCGCCACTCGGTTCACTGTTCTCTTTATGTAAGTAATCTCAAAATCATATTCGCTAAGAAATTCCGACCAATGCCGTTGTCGCGCGTTCAGGTCGCTTTGTGTAAAAATGTGTTGTAGTCGACAATGATCGGTCTTTAATTCAAATTTTCGTCCAACAAGGTAGTGTCTCCAAACCTTCAAGGCATATACGATGGCTAGTAACTCCAAATCGTGCGTCGCGTAGTTCTCCTCATGCCTTCTCAACTTTCTCAAAATGTAAGCAATCACTCGTCCATCTTGCATCAAGACTCCGCCTAAACCTTCCTTGGATGCGTCAGTGCATACCAAGAAGTATGCGTCCATGTCAGGGACCTTTAGTATTGGCATGGTTGTCAGCAACTCTTTAAGCCTCCGAAATGCTTCCGCGCATTTCTCTATCCAAACAAACTTCTTGTTTTTCTTCTGCAATTCCGTGATAGGATTTTCTATCTTCGAAAAACCTTCGACAAACCATCGATAGTATCCTACTAACCCCATAAAACTACGCACTTCTGTGACATTCATTGGCACAGGCCATTCCATAATAGCCTAAACCTTGGCTGGATCTACGGCGATACCTTCGCCGGAGATGACATGCCCTAAGTAGTGAATCCTCGATTGGTAAAAAGAGAATTTGGACAACTTCCCATACAATTTTTGTTTACGTAAACATTGTAGTACCAAGCACAAGTGCTCGTCATGCTCCTCCGTTGTCCGAGAGTATATCAAAATAGCGTCAATGAACACTTGGACGAACTTGTCCAAGTACTCGCGGGACACCCCGTTCATCAAAATCATGAATACCCCTGGGGCGTTTGTCAGTCCAAAAGGCAGAACAGTAAACTCATAATGTCCAAATATCGTCTTAAAGGCAGTCTTAGGGATGTCATCCTCCTTGATCCGTAACTGGTGATATCCGGATCACAGATCGATCTTGGAGAACACCGTCGCTCCCTTCATTTGATCGAATAGATCGTCAATTCTAGGTAAGGGATATTGATTCTTGATTGTCGCCTTGTTCAGTTGATGGTAGTCAATGCAAAGCCTCCACGATCCATCCTTCTTTCGTATGAAAATAACTGGTGCACCTTACGGTGACACACTAGGACGTATCAGTCCCAGGTCCAACAACTCCTTCAGTTGCATTTTCTACTCTTGCAACTCCGGAGTTGACATCCGATAAGGCGTTCTTGCTATCGGTTCGGTTCCCGGTTTCAGGTCTATGGTAAACTCCAGTTCCCTTTCCGACGGTATCCCAGGCAACTCCTCTGGAAAAACGTCCACAAACTCCTTCACCACCGGGAGGTGTTCTAGACCTTCTGCTACTCCCTTCTCGTTGAGCGTGAGGATTGCATAAATTTGGCACCCCTTGCGCATACTCTTCTGTAACTGTAATGAAGAGACGAACAGCAGGGAAACTCCCTGGTTTCATCCTACAATCACACGTCTCTGTCCCTCATCATCAACAAAGCTCAACCATTTCGTCTTACAGTTGAGTATCGCCTCATGCGTTTCCAACCAATCCATACCGATCATGACGTCATAAGATCCTAATATCGTGACGTACAAGTTGACTCTCGTGACAAACTCTCCCAGGTTAAGGGCACAGCCCGTAACCTTTTCTCCCACCTTCTGTTTGGCTCCTGAAGCCATCTCCACGAAGCTAAACTCGTCTTGTTTGACTGCCTTTACCTTAATTCTTTTTAGCACTGCACCAAAAATGAAACTCTTAGTAGCTCCTGGGTCTATCAAAATACTAAGGGTATGGTCAGCAATAGTACCTATCATATCGAGCACAATCAACTGGTGCTCTGCCTGGCGGTTATTCACCGCTACATGAATCTGATGGGCCTTGCCCATATCTCCCCCGGTAGCAGGTCCAGCTGATACAGACGTCCCGACCCTCTCCATAGGACAGTCATACTGGTAGTGTGGCTCCCCACATGTCCAACACCACTTCTTCAGCCCAGTAGTCCTGGTACCCGAAGTAGAAGACGTTTTCCCACCGGCCTGAAACCTTGGTCTATTCTGCTGAACAAGCCTAAACTGCTGCTGCTGTGGGTGACGTTGTTGTTGGTGTTGTGGTCCTTGATAAGGTGTCCGCTGCTGAGGCTGCGTTTTTCGAGGTGTAGTGAACGTGGATCCCCTCTGGAAGCCACGATGTCCCGGTGTATGTCTCGCTAGTGTTTGATGTCGCGGCGCCCCCAATGAACTCTGCCCTACGGGTCTCGCTGAAGTCTTAGTCTGACCCCCGCTGATAAGCTCCTCCTCTGCTATGAGGGCCTTTTGGACAGCGTCATGCAAGGTTTGAGGCATCAAGATCCTAACCTTTGCACGCAGACTGTCGTTAAGGCCAAACACGAACCTGTTGACTTTGAGCTTCTCTGTGTTAAGGTGCGGCGCATACCAGAGCAGCTCCATGAATCGTGCCTCGTACTCGGGCACCGTACGACCTCCCTGTTGTAGCGCATTGAACTCGTTGAGTTGTCACTCAATGAATTCCTCAGACAGGTACCTCTCTCGGAACTGTTCCTTGAACAGTTCCCATGACACGTCTTCCACGGCCATGTTCAACTGCGGCAGGAGCGTCTTCCACCATAGAAGAGCGCTCCCCTTCAGTTGAAATAACTCCATGTGGACCTTCATGTTGGAGGTATAATCGCGAAGTGCGAAGCACATCGCCATATTCTCCAACCATGCCTCGGCGGCTGCGTCGTTCAGGGCGCCAAAGAACTCGGGAAATTTTACCTTCTCGAGTTCACGATGAATGCTACCTGTGACGGTCGGTGCGCACGACAGAACCTTAGGGGGTGTCGGCGCCCTGGCCTCGACTCTGTCCAAATGGATGATCAGAGCCTCAGACATGCGCTGAAAGGATCTCATCATCCCAGCAACATCACCAACTGATATATGTTCCTGCACAAGAACCGGCTCGCCTCCCTAGGGGTTAGACCCCTCAGGTGTGGATGCTGCTGGAGGCGTCTCGCCTCCTCCCCTAGCACCCCGTTGTCTGCCTCCGCGGCGTCCTCTAACCATGATTACCTTCATGGACACAATCTACTCGATCAACAACAGTATAATAAGACCAACTCATGTCAACGAATTCGTAGAGAACCCCAAGTCGCGGGTCGAACCGGCTCTGATACCATATGTAAGAACCCTCCTAGTTAAGGACAACTACTCTGTCGACCGGTACAAAAAAAAAAATTGGTTGTTAAGGTGTGTGCGCGCATGTAGAAGAAACAACCCCCTCAACTCTACGTCACCACTCGAACCAACAAGACGCAAGTAAGAATAACACAATCAAGACGACCCGACATATCACAGTGACCACAAGAAATAAACGCCCCTTGACATAAGGCGTGTAGCTAGCAGCTGTAAGCAGAAACAGACACCAGGGGTTAGGTACAGTATTGTCACAGAATGAAAGAATCCAACAGTGGAGTCACAGTAGTGGAACTGTGCCTTCAAACAGCCCGAGACTACTGATACGGCTCAGAGGGTGTCGCAAGAGTGGAACTGTGCCTTTAAACAGCCCGAGACTCTTGATACGGCACTAAATTCTTTCCAACGGATTTACACACAGACAAAAAATACTAAGCTACCAGAGGTTTCTAAATCCCTCCCGACACAAACAGACTATGCAATACAATACCACCAAGTGCTGCAAATCAGGGACAATCATGACCTCTACGGGAGACGCAAGTCAGGAGGACTCTAATAACGACCCACTCCTATCGAGACCCGAAGACATCAATCAGGATCTATGCTTCAATACTTATTATTAATCTGCGGTGACCTTGTCCTAAGGTAAAAAACCAATATTCTCAACCCCCGTTAATTAGTTATAAGGTCATTAGGCACTAGATCAGGGACAAGCAATAAGCACAAGTACATTTCATTTTTCTGTTAACTTCCATAGTTGAGCAATGATTTCAACACCATAAGGGTAATCCTCGAACAATACATTATCATGTTATCTTGCCTTCCCTCCCAATTTTTTACCATATATTGGAATAACCTAACAATACTGCACTGCAATTTCGACCTTATGATTAACCTTCAATTTAACGAATAAAACCTTGCAAGTTAAACACCATCACAGACATTTCAATTAACAATTATTGACATTACGATTCATCCATCATCGTAACATGGAAAATTATAACAATAATACTAGTGCAATCTAAACAAGTATCACCATTGCTCTTAAGCAATTTCTAGGGTTACGGTTTAAGCTTCATCATTAGCGTTTCAATTTAAACGTTATCAATCCCTGCCATTATCAAGCATAAGTCATTACAAATTAACAAACATTAATAACTCAAGTCAACAACATCATAACATTGCAAATTAAAACAATTATCATTATTGTAACCTAACAAGTGTTACCACGGCCATTAAGTAAATTAAACCATTATATTTACAATTGACAAGCTATAACATTTACAATAATTAAAATGAAAGGGGTTAAATAGCATTATTTTAAAAAGGAGCCCTATATAAAGGAAATTAAAATGCCACATCCAACATATCAATATTAAAAGGACAAAGTGGCATCATAAATAAATAACAACAAGTATACAAGTAGCTTCATGTTGAAAATGGACATTACCATCACCTATTTAAAAATGGCAAATGTAAAGACAACCATATTGAAATATCAAATAATTAAGGAGGACATTATTGAAAAAGGACAAGGACAAAACGTTAAAATTGACAATAATTAAAAATCATACTAAGTCGATGTCAATCGGTAGAAGGACTTCTTCTTACAATATTCGAATACAATTTGATGGGTCACCATGGGAAACTAAATCAATGGAAATCCTTTTAAATTGGACAGCAAAGAAAATTAAGCATTGATAGTTCCTTATCAATTAAGCATTACCTTTTTATTGTAATGATTGGCTGACAGAAAGAAAACCAAATAGGCATCCAACGCTAGCCTTTATCAGAACAGAACCCGTAAACCATGATATCAAACCCTATTATTAGCACCATAACCTTACAGCGTTGACATCAGACCAATATTGATCGATAATCAACTTTATACGGAAATACTCACACGCCATAACATTTGCACACCAGAACATTTGCACGACAACATTTAACACGCCAACATTGATCGCGCCCACATTACGCGACAATATTTAACACGCCAATTTAATATAGATGGTGAGGATCATAAAGACTGAGATCGCAAGGGAGCCCTAGGGAGGAGAGCCCACGAGGGCCTCCACGTGGTCTGTGTAAATAGTTGCACTCCCCAACAATGATAATAAACAAAATGAAATCAACTAGCTGGGCAGTAGATGTAGGTCGCTGCCAGCATTACACCATGGAAATTTATGTCTCCGACAACTAACCACAATTACGTTCAATAATATTTTAATGTAAGTTTACATTTAACAGGTGATATTGGAATTGAAATTTCACAAAGTAAATATGGTGTTCGAAACTTAAAAGCATAAACAGATCCAACACATTATCCTCCCATAAGCCCTCACGATCTAAAATAGAAGTTGTATGCACCTCACCGTTATATTTATTGCACCCAATGCAATTTATGAGCATTCTAGGCGTGAGAGGCTGGCGTTCTGCTCCAGGATGAGCCGTCCTGAGATCTGTCAAGGTGTTATGTAAGGGCTCGGCCTATACCTAGTTTACGTCTGACGTGCGGGACAGGGATCTTAATTTTATTCACTAGATTACTTTATAATGTAATAAGTTTCAATATTTTATTTAAAGTAAAGACCAAAACTATACTTTTATTCAATACTTTTAATGCCTTTATTTCAGGTCTATTTTATATGGATTGGTATATTTTTTTTACCTTGTAACTATATATATATAATCTACATCAACAAATCACTATCAATCAATAAATACATTTTTACTTTTTAAGTTCATATATAATCAATCAAACAAATCACTATGGAATCAGTAAATACCAGACCAAAATAAAAATAAAACAATTACACAGTTCTCTTCTATCTTTTAAATTATTGAATAAGAGAATCGACAAGCCATCGAACACAGAATACAAAAAACAGAATCTGCAATTTAACTAGTAGAAGACAGAAGCCATTGTGATTTATTCTGTGGAGGTTATAATATTATTTCAATTAAAAATTTATTTATTGGTCTGTCTTTAAAATGATTTGTAACAGGGACTTCACATGATCCGTATTCCAGTTCACCGGACAAGCTTTCACACATGTATGAAGACAATCTACAGGAATACCAAGGATGGCATTCCTGGGAGGTAGAAAATAAGAAAAAGAATTCGCAGGTGGAAACGCCCAATGGGAAGGAGAACCCACTGAAGACGCACGCCAATGTATTTGTAAAAAGATAACGACCAGGTAAAAAGAAAACCCACTGAAGAAGCCACCACGGGTAAGTAAAATCGACCAGGTAAGAAGAAAACCCACCGAGATATAAAAAGGGCCCAAATAAAATATAAACACCAGGGTATCAAAATGAAAACCCTACTGCAAATCAAGCTTCCTGTGTATACAAAAATTTATGCCCAAGGTAAAATGAGAAGGCCACGGAGATAATAAAAATTTCCCAATACAAGTAACCACGCCCAGGGTAAAAGAGTAAGCCCTACTACCCCATAATGCCCACAACGAAATAACAGAAACCACAACGAAATACCTGAACCCTCAACTACACTATTTAAAAACGAAGATCTTCTAAAGTACCTCCCCCTTTTTTTTTTTTACAGAGTATGAAGGACTGGAAACAACACTCCACAACAATACAACCATAATATCAGTAGTAAATCACTATCCATTCTACTCTACTCAGTTCAGGAACATACCTTTGCCTTATTCGCTTTCCGCAATGATTCCTGTGCTCCTGCTTGCCGACCGCGAAAAACTCACCAGTACCTCCTAGCCAAACACTAGGGGTACTCTTCTTCCCCCTCAACCCCCCGAGCCACAAAGGGGCCACACACAATCAGAGAGTAACTAGCTTCTCAGCTCGCCTCCAAGGCTGAGCTACCACTCAAGTCTGCTGAGAATCCTCAACTCCTACCAACAATCAGTCAGTCTCTATTCTGGCAGCATAACCATACCAATATCAGCAAAAGTCCCCTTTCTTTCCCCCTCTCCCTTTCTTTTATCCAGTCTCAAACCCCAATTCTTCTTTTTCTTAGGTTTTCCCCCCCTTTTCCCTTTTGATTTTCTTATTTCTCTTTTTAATTTATTTAGTTTATATTATTTATTTTTCTTTTCAAAAACTCAAAGAGTAGGTGCGCTCATTATTCATTCCTTTTATTTTTACATGCTTAACTTTATTTGTTTACAATTTGTTTATAATATAAATATACATATATATATATATTCATTTTTTTTATTTATAAGCATGCATTCATCTCTGTAGTTTATCATTATCCATCATTTAATTTGCCATTAATATATATGTATATATAGGATAATGAGAGATTAAGGCAATGGAAAACCAGTATAGGGGAAAAATAAATGTATTACATAAAACGAATAAAGAGGAATTACGGGGAGGGATGGCGATATAGTAATGTGAACTAGACAAGTAAAAGGGAGATGGATACTGGAAGATCAAGGTGATGGAGTATATTTTAATTAAGTAGACAAGGATAATGAGAGGATAATGGTCTGATTTTTTGTTTTCCCTTTTTTTTTTTGAATTTTCATTTGTTAAGGCCACACTAAAATTCCCCCTGGTTTCTAGAAGGTCTTAGGCTTAGGGTTTAGATTCTGAGCTAGGCGATGATTGGTTAAGGGAATTTCTTAAGGTTTTATTCAGGGGTTGATGACTAGGGCTAATTAGGATGACTCCTTCAACCACCTTTATTGCGACGTGCCCTTCAAGTCGCACCACGTGCGCCAAGGATGCCACTCGTCTCTGGAATTTCTTTTGGCGACGTGCCCTTCAGGATGCACCACGTGCTCCAAAGGTGCCACTCGCCAACTGAGTTTCTTTTGTGCGACGTGCCCTTCAGGATGCACCACGTGATCCAAGGGTGGCACTCACCAACTAAACTGATTAGTAGACCTTTATAACCCCTGGAGTCAACACTCCACTAGGTGAACTAGTAGGAGACTAAGGGCTCTAAGGAATAAGGCCCCCGCCTTATTGCGCGCCCCTTAGAATCATCGTGAGCGACTGTCGCAGTCGGCCCTCACGGCATCGTGGGTCCTCTCGAACTCGGTAATCGTTAACCTACAGTTCGAGCCATGGCGGGAGTGCTAGTAGGCGGTGGCAGGGCTGTTGTCCACCCCTCTCCCTCAACCTCTCTGCAATCGTGTGTGGCCCCTTTACTCCATATGTGAGTCAAGTCAACAAGCTATCGTCAGCCTGCATAACCAATAATCATGTCAGAAATGTCAACATCAAATCATCAAATCAAATGAAACATCATAATAAACATATCAACCCAAAAGTACACTCCCTGACTCAGTCCGGAGTCCAAGGGGGTTCTACCGATGCCTTTGCATCCTCAAGGTCAAAAACCCTGCACACTCAATAAAAATGAATCAATAGCACCCGTCTACATCAAATAGTAACACATCATGTCATCTGTCAATCACATCATAATCAAATATAAGAGGTCTAACATAAAAAGGGTCTAGATCACTTGCGAGCAAGTGTGCTCAAATAATAAGTGTTCTCGGTGTGCTAGAGCGGGATGTTACATGAGGTTATTCATATATTGAGGTTATTTATAAATAGGAGGCTAAATATGAGGTTACTTATTGCATTACAAGGAAATTTATGATCCTAAATGACATCGAATAGTGAGCTCCTCACGAATATTTGAAATGTTTTTATCTTGTAAGGTCATTATAATTTGGTGGATGTAACATATACGAGGTATTGTAATTGTAAGATCATGGCCCGGATATGTGAGATAAGTGAAAGGTGTTTAATAATTCATGGCAGTGTTATTGTAACTTCCATCATTAATAATAACATATATGGTGTAATAACCTTGATTTGAGTACAATAGATTACGCGGAGTTCATAATGAGGGTTGTTGTTCATTTGATTAATGTTGAACTTGGGTTTCGTGGTCGGAGTCCCTTTGTCATGTGCCTTCTGTGAGGGACGTATTTGTTCTTCTTGTTTATGTTGTACTTGATAGTATTCCGTTGGTTGCTTGGTCGGTTGTGTCGGGCGAGATATAGACACCTCTTGTAGCTTAGTATATATCTCTATGTGTATCTCCGGTTGAAGGAATCCAGTGTCGTATCAAGAGTCTCGGGCTGTTTGAAGGCACAGTTTCCACTCTTGCGACACACCTGACGGAGATTACTAGTTTCTGCCTCAGCTGTCGGCCATGAGCCTGTCTAATCTTCTTTTGAGAAGACATAAGACTAAAAGCCCTGCTTTTCTGTGCAGAAATAGTAAACTCTACTGATGGATTCTTCCTTCTGTGACTGTACTGTACTTAACACCTGGTGTCGTTTACTTCTTACAGCTGCTAGTTGTATGCCTTATGTCTAGGGGCATTTATTGCTTGTTGTCACTGTGATATGTCGGGGTCGTCTTGTTGTGTTCGTCTTGCTTGCATCTTGTTCTAGGTCGGGTTACTAGTTTTTGCCTGAGCAGTCGGCTAGGAGCCTGTCTAATCTTCTTTCGAGAAGACATAAGACTAAATGCTTTACTTTCCGGTGCAGAAATAGTAACCCTAACACCATGGACTCTTCCCTCTGTGTTCTTACTGTGCACCCCCAGTATGTCTTAATGTTTGTGTGGTGCGCCTTATGCCTATGGTCGTATATTGTTGCAGTTCCTCATTGTGTGCCTTCATTATTCATGTGTTGAACATCGTGGTTGCATCTTATTGGTTGTCGAGTGGCGACGTAGAGTCAGGTGTGTTGTTACTTCTACACGCGCGCACACACCTTACAAAAAAAAAAAATTCTGCACCTGTTATTAGAATGGTTTTCGTAACGAGGAGGACGTTACAATTTTTCAGTTAAGAGACAACACCTTGAACTAGTGGGGTAACCTGGAAAGACAATTGCATCTTACCCCATACACAGTATCTTGGGAACTTTTCGAGAAGAGGTTCCGAAGGAAATATCTACTAGTGTACTATGAGGAACAACGGGTAGGGGTGTTTCATGCCTTAGTACAGGGAAACAAACCTGTAGAAGAATATGAGATCAGATTTATGGAATTGGTCAAATATGTTTCGTATATGGATCCAATGACAGGTAGAGCACTTCATCTATGGATTGAACCCTAAGATAAGAGCTATGGTGCAGATGTGGAAAACGTCTTCGGTAGCAGAAGCTGTGGAAAATGCGCGTTACGTGGAGGAACACATGAACTTAATCTTGGGTACAAGACTAACATTTTTGCATCATCCTGGATTCATCGGGAAGGCCCCTAGCAAATTTTCCAGGGGAGGGGGCTCAAGGCCACCTCCATATGGTAACATAGTCACACCAAGGATAGTAACCGCAGGGATTTCAATGGCAGCGAGTGCAACATCTCATTCATCTCCAACAATGCAGACAGGTCCACGACCATCTCAGGGAATAGCTAGTAGGGGAAGGGGTTCCAGTGGAAGGAACTCATTTCAGAGACAGCCACATAATAGTGCACAGGTTCAATCTCGTGTTACCTATTGGGGATGTGGAGGACTCCATTACCAACATGACTACCCAGAGTTACAATCAGGATTCGCGCATAGATAAGGAAAGGCCCCGATGGGGAGAGCAAGTAGCAGCCACCAGATTTACATGGCGGTTAATAATCGCCAAGACAAACATCAATCCATTGTGGTGGAGTCATCAGGTACACTAAATCATATCAATGTTAAGATTTTATTTGATTCTGGTGTGACATATAGTTTCATTTCACCATCTACATTAGAAAAGAGTGGGTTGGTAGCCTACGAGCATGATGACTTTAAACAAGTCGAGATGGATTTGGGAGAAAAATAGGTGGTAGGACCTAGTGTTGATAATTGTATAGTAGACCTAGGAGTGTGTACTACCAGGTTGAAGGTGTACATCACTGCTATCAGGGCATATGACCTAATCATTGGAATGGATTGGTTAGCATCTCACCAATCTTTGGTAGATTGTTTCATAAAGAGGGTTCTTTGTGTCGATGATGAGGGAATGCAAGTAGAGATCCAGGGTGTACGGAGAAAAGTGTCATTACACTTTATATCAACTATGAAGGTTAAGCGATGCTTGAGGCAAGGATGTCGACTTTATGTAGTGGAAGCAATGAACGAAAGGAAGGGACACTCATTGGATCAATACCTGGTATTGTCATAATTTAAGGATGTTTTTCCGAAGGAGTTACCAAGGTTACCTCCTAAGAGGGAGCTTGATTTTACTATTGAGATAAAACCTGGTGCAGAACCGATTTCCAAAAATCCGTATCGGATGACAGTGCCAAAACTTTTTGAATTGCAAATGAAGTTGAAAGAGTTACTGGACTTAGGGATAATAAGGCCCAGTGTCTCACCTTGGGGTGCACCAGTAATTTTTGTAAAGAAGAAGGATGGATCCTTACGACTATGTATAGATTACAGGGACCTGAACCATCCTATAATGAAAAATAGATACCCGATGCCACGAATAGATGACCCCTTTGATCGGATGAAAGGAGAAGCAGTATTTTCAAAGATTGATTTACGATCAGGGTATCATCAGTTAAGGATTAAGGAAGGTGACATCCCAAAAACTGTCTTTCGAACTCGGTTTGGACATCACGAGTTTGTTTTCGTACCTTTCGGATTGACCAATGCACCAATAGTATTCACGAGACTCATGAATGGTGTATTCCGGAAGTACTTAAATCGTTTTGTACAAGTCTTTCTAGATGACATCCTAATCTATTCCAAGAACGAAAGAGAACATGAGTAACACTTACGAGTAGTGTTGTCTTGCCTTAAAGAGAAAAAATTGTATGGGAAGTTTTCAAAGTGTTCCTTCTTTCAGAAAGAGATCCACTATTTAGGTCATATCATTTCCGGTGAAGGAATCTTTGTAGGCCTAGAAATGGTAAAGGCCATTATGGAGTGGCCAGTGCCGAAAAATGCCCATGAGGTGAGAAGCTTCATGGGGCTAGCAAGTTATTATCGGAGATTTGTGGAGGGATTCTCCAAAATAGAAAAACCCATCACCACTTTACAGTGCAAGGGGGTCAGGTATGAATGGACTGAAGAATGTGATAGTGCATTCATTAAGCTTAAGAGGTTACTAACTAGTGCGCCAACTCTACGAGTGTCGGATATGGAAAAGGACTTCAGTGTCTGCACGAATGCCTCAAAGAAAGGGTTGGGGGCCATGCTAATGTAGGATGGATGAGTGATAGCTTATGCATCAATAAAGTTGAAGAAACACGAAGAGCTATACGTGACTCATGATTTAGAGTTGGCAGTTGTAATGCTAGCTCTAAAACTTTGGAGGCACTATCTTATTGGGTGAAACTTTGAGCTTAAAACAGACCAACAAATTTTAAAACATCTCTTCACTCAAAGAGATTTGAATGCAAGGAAAAGGTGATGGAGTGAGTTTATGAGTGAGTACGATTTTGGCATTTCATACATCAAGGGAAAGGAAAATGTAGTCACAGATGCCTTGAGTAGGATACCACGTATCTTCTCCTTGATACGCTTAAAATTCAATATAAGGTAACATGTGTTGACACAACTCCAAGGAGACAGTTGGTATTTAAAGGTTACTTCAAACCTCCAGAGTGGGGGGCAGTTAGATCCAAAGTATGAAGGATATAGTCTGGAAGCAGACGGACTGTTAAGATACCGGGGAAGGATGTACATCCATGAAAATGGGAATATTTGAAGCATCATACTAAAGGAATCCCATAGAGCACTTTATTATGCACATTGGGGTGTGAAGAAGATGTACACAGACATGAGGAAGCTCTTATTCTAGGTAGGCATGAAGCGCGATGTAGTCCATTTCGTCACCAAGTGCCTAGAATGTCAACAAGTGAAAGCTAATCACCATCACCCTGCAGGCCTCCTACAACCACATGATGTTCCTATGTCCAAATGGGAAGTCATTTCTATGTATTTTATTGTGGGTTTGCCGCTCACATCTCATATACACAATTTCATTCTTGTGATAGTGGATAAGCTAACCAAGAGTGATCATTTTATTCCAGTTAGAGACACTTACGATGTCACTGATGTGGCACATGTGTTTGTAAGAGAGGTTATCTATTTGCATGGGATACCTAAGAATATTATTTCAGATAGGGACTCCATATTCACTTCTAGGTTTTGGACAAGTTTGCAGTTAGCATTGGCGACTCAGTTGAACTTAAGCACAGCTTATCACCCTGAAACAAATGGGAAAACTGAGAGAGTAAATCAAGTCATGGAAGACATGCTTAGGTTGTATTTCATGGATAATCAAAACAAGTGGGAGAAGTACCTACCTTTGGTCAAGTTTGCCTACAATAACAGTTTTCATAGATCCATTGGAATGCCACCCTACAAAGCTCTGTATGGAAGGCCCTGCAGAATGCCATTGAGTTGGGATAGACTAGAAGACCGAGTAACAGTTGGGACATAATTGATTCAAGATATGAACGAATAGGTGATTCAGATTAGGCAGAGACTAAAGGAAGCACAGGATAGGTAGAAAAGTTATGTGGATTCACCCAGGACCGACCAAAGTTATGAAGTGGGAGACCAGGTTTTCATTCGTATCAGGCCTAATAAGAGTACCATACGGTTCAGGAAGGGGACAAAGTTGTCACCTCGATTTATAGGACCATTTAGAATCCAAGAGAAAATTGGACCTATTGCCTATCATCTCGTACTGCCACCCCACTTGCATAAAACTCATAATGTATTTCATGTATCTGTTTTATGTCATTATGTTGTTGATGAATCACATAAACTAAATTGGAAGCAATTGCAGGTATCGGATGTGGGAACCCTCACGGTAGAACCGTTATGCATATTGGACCGTAGAGTCTGATAGCTAAGGAACCGTCGGGTAGACCAAGTTAAGTTCCAATGGGACAAGTATAGTCTAGGATCTGCTACTTGGGAAGATGCCGACACATTACGATGAGACTATCCCTCACTTTTTTGGACCACCTTGAGAATATGTTTCTCGAAGGTGGGGTGTATTTAACACCACCTTTTGACTTAGACAACCAGGATTACCTAAGGCCTATATACTTTATTTTCTAGTCAAAGTGAAACTATTAAGTTATACACTTAAACTTTAATATGTATGAACCTCTATGAATGTTTAAATGTTATTGATGATGATGTATATAATGTGATCTACTATGTGAATGTAAATTTTACGAATGTTTAAATGTTATTGATGATGATGTATATGATGCGACATATTGTGAGAATGCGAATTTTATGAATGTTTAAATGCTATTAGAATGATGTTGGATATGATGCAATCTATTTTGGTAAATGATAATCTTATGAATGGGTGTCGAAATTGAATTATGGGATATTATAAGATCTATTACTAACTTGAAAACTTTGATGTTAATTTGTCGGTACAAGGATACCAAATTGAAATGATGATAGTATGCAATTACTTTATGATAATGCATAGAAATGTATGAGTTTTTGTTACAGACTAATCTGCAGGTTATGGGCTATGAAACAGCCAAGGGATAATGATGATGAAAGTGGATATCATGACCACTAGTTGAGAAACATTATGGTATGAATATTAGTACGTGAAATTATATTGGTTTGGATGCATTTCTATGATATATGGACCAATGCAGGACTTCAGGTGATGAGACTGCCCAAAACCAAATAAACAATGATAAAACCCCTAGCAACACGGTGCCACTATATATTCCATTGTAGGGTGTGGACCCTAGTTATGATTAGGAGGGGTGGAGGCATTTCCCACCGTGTATCCTCCAAAACATGAAGTCATCAGAGGACGATGTTCGCTCACGCTCCCCATGACATGTGATGATGACTCTCAGTTGCCTACTAGGGAAGCTTGGTCGAGATAGTGACACTTCCGCTTACGGGTTCTATTTGGAGTTAGGTCAATATAGTTGACACTCCAAGATAGTCCAGCAAAGGAAGGATAGGAATGGAGATGGATGTAAGTTAGGGAGGAAGGATGAGTAGAAATAGTCGTGAAAGTATGGAGATTTGTCTGATGGTGAAATTTAATGTTTTCCCTTCTAAAATGAAAATGTGTATATATGAATATTCATAATTATGTAACTAAACCACAGTTGTCTAAATAAAATTGTCGAGTCGGATAATTGTAATTAAAGGATTTGTCAAACAATTGATTCGTTGTTGTCTTTTATAAAAGACTAGTCTTGTTGATTGGATTGGATGCATACCTAAATTACTAAAGGATGATAGCTATTGATTATCAGTACATGCATGAGACTTGTATGTACTGATACACATGCATTTATTGTACATGTACACTAGTATGTATGAGTTCTCTTAGCTTACTTACTAATAGTGTTGATTATTTGTTATGAATGTGTGAACCATGTTTCTTTTCCTTTGTACCACGAGATACCTTAACTTCGGGACGAAGTTTCCTGAAGGGTGGGTGTATGTAACAACCCTAGTTGAATATATGCTTAGGGATTATTAAGTAAAATTAATTAGATAATTAATTGTCCTAATATGGTTTTAATTAAACAATGTTTAGGATTAATAATATTAATTAAATATTTATTTATTAATTAATTGTTTATAAATTTTGATTAATTAATTAATTACATATCACATTCAGTGACATGGGTAATAAATTTAAGGGGCTTAATAATTTTAATTTGTTTAATTAAAAGCTTTATGTATGCGAGAGGGGATAAGACATTAAAGAAGGGGATACGATATTAAAGGGGGAGATAAGGAAATTAATGAGGGGAGGAGAATCGGTGAAGGAGGATATGATGGGGAAGAGTCTTATGGGTAGGGCATTCTTTTGGGAGGAGGATATATTTCTGTGGGAGATTTTATGTGGAGATCTCTGGTGTGAGGAGTTTGGATTTGGGGGGGGGTTTGGTGAATCAGAACCAGGGGGCACCAGTTTGCTGGGGGTTTTGGGCATGGGGGCCAGGATTCCTTTCAGTTTCCTGGAGCTAGGGAGTAGGACAGGATGCTCCTAGTTGGCTAGGAGGTTAGTCGGTTTGGGCAGAGTTGGTAAGTGCATCAGGCAATAGCAAAGAAACAGGCTGGACAACCATATCAACAGAAATTAGTGTCAGAAGCAAGTAATTTATTTATGAAATTGCTAAGTTAGGTGGATGAATATGTAATCTATTTCATGTTGTGGTTAACTTTAATTTTTTGGTGAATATTACATGCTTTTACGATGATTAATGAAATATTACGCATTGAAAGAAATTTATGTTTAATTATACAAAATTTTTAGGGTTTAATTAATTAAGGTTTCTACACAACTTAATCAACTTAGAATCAAGGTTAAAGAAAAAAAATAAATTGATAAATTAGCACAATCTAATCAATTTTATCAAAATTAAATATATATTTCCATACTCTAACCATATCTAAATTGAAAGAAATCATTGTCTATTAAATTATTACCTTTTAAAATATTATTTTATGCAATATGAAACAAATAAATAAAAAAATTATAATTCTAAAAGATATTTCAATATATCATAAAATAGATTTATTAAAATATTAAAATGTTGCAATAAACCTATTGTAATGTTATTTTATGTTAGGGATATATTAAAATGTTGAAATAGACCTATTGTAATGTTGTTATTTTATACAATAGTAAACAAATAAATAAATATTTTATAATAATAATAATAATAATAATAATAATAATAATAATAATAATAATCCATTTTTAAGGTCACACCAAGCCAGACACCTAATTGGTATATGAGACCCCCTTGTTTATGGGACAAGGTACCACCTCCACCCAACAATTTGACTGGTAAAGTCTACGGAGGTATACATACCCTACCCCCCTCTGGATTTGAACTTGCGACCTCTTCAGAGGAAACACATGTTCTTAACCATTAGGCCCACTCAGGTTGTATAATTATTAAATTATTTGAATATATCCCAAAATAGATTAATAAATTTTATTTAATATAATAGGAAACAAAAGAAGCAAAAGATTCTATTAATTAATTAAATATTTAAAAAAACATATCTTAAATTCAAATATTAAAAACTTGAGATATTTTATTTCTAACATTATATTTATGTGGTTTTGAAGGATACTTCTCTATGGTTTTGAGAATTCTCTTTGTAATTTTGTTTCAAGTGAAATCAAGTGTGTCATTTTTACTTTGACTAAATTTTAATTTAAAATATATTAAAGAGATTTAAATATATTTTATTTTTTTTATCTATTTTCTTAAGTTTAATCAGTAAAAGTTGATTTGAAAGATAATAATTAATATCATTATTATAAATTAAGAAAATTATTTTACATTTTTAAAGTCAATCCAAAATAATAATGTTACTTTTTATATGTGATCACTCCACCAACTATCCCAGAAACTCAAGGGGAGGCCCCGAAAATCACCCTAGAGATCCTTTATGATTATATGGAATCATTATAGAAAAAACTAGTGAAGACAGAGATGTAAAAATCCAAATAGAGCTAGAGGCAATGCTTGATAAAACAATTAGACTCTTTAAAGATACCATTCAAAGTCAAATAGATCATAGATTCTTAGGGGTCAAGAGTGAATTAAACAAAATGAAGGATAGGATTCAAGAAATGGAAAAACATAAACAATCAAACCAAGAAGGAGAGCTTGAATAAAATCACAACTTGAGAGATAGGATTAAAGAGCTAAAAGAAAAACTAACCAACAATTTGACCCTCTGTAATCTGGAAAACAAATTGGATATCAAACCCATTAAAGAGGAAATGAAGAATATTTGAATAGGACCATGAGCGTAATAAAAGAGCCTTGAACCTAATAATTGTTTGTATAAAAGAACAACAAGAGGAGGATACGCTAAAAATAGTAAAAGAATAATTAAATAATAAATCACAAATTGATACAACTTACCTCATAGAAGAAAAGAGGATAAAAAGATAATTTATAACAAAGATAGGTTGATACATGTAAAAGTAAGTTATAATCACCATAAATATAGCATACTCAGTAAATATCCCCCTCCCCCTCCCTCTTTCTCTCTCCTCCCTCATCATCTATCTCTCTCTCTACCCCTCTCTTATTCCTGCAACCCCCTCCCTATATATACCCCACCTCCCCTATCCACTCTCTCTATGTGTATCCCTCCATCCCTCATATTTGTCCCCCTCCATCCTTGGTGCAGAACTCAACCCTCGGGCCAAGATCCACTCAGGATCGTTCCAAAATTCCCTTGAGCCGAAGCGGATCCTTTGATTCCCACTGGAACCTCCAATGAATCCACATGTCCTTTGTAAAAACTTGCCCTATGTAACTTGACACCAGGCACAAGCTTTCACTTCTCACGACCACAACTGGGCCTTGGCGCAAGTGCCTTTCGCAACTTGTGTGTTTGTGATTTCTTGGGTTGAAGACCTTCGACTCCTCTTTTCCAAACTCCCGATACCCGAGATGACGATACGAGTAAGGCTCCTTTCCTTGTTAGCACCCTCCACACCTGAGCATCAGCTAGGGATAAGCACCAACACCTCTTCGCAACTCACGACCTCATGAGTTGGCGTGTTGAACTTTGGCACTCTCCCTTTGCCAAACTATGAGAGGAAATGGTTGACTTCCCTTTGAACACTTCTCGCAACTCACAATATCACGAGTTGAAGCGTTGAACTCTCATGCTCTTCTTCTATGAAATCCTGAGATGTGATAGGGAAACTATGGGTTGACCCCTCGATGCGTGAGTACATGCCACCTGTCACCCTTGTGGTCCCCACCTGACAGATGTTCTACGCATTCACACTAGCTCTCGGTTCTCGCCACTTAGAAACTCCTGTAGTTTAAACTAACTCCTCCCAACCTTCGAAACCCTAATACGCGATGTAGTGAAGAGGTTTTTGATCCCATAGTTGTTCTTGCTTGTTTAGATCCAATGGCCTAGATATCTTCCTCTACTTCTTGCAACTTGGAACTTCGTAACTCCAAGGGTTTGGTCTTCCACGTCCAACTCACGAACCCCGAGTTCGAGAAATGATCAGACGCTCCACCTGGCCACAATCAATGATCCTCGTTGATTATTGAACTCAAAAGGATGAGTTCTTCCAACCTATATCCACCTTGCAGCTTCTCTAGATCCGATGGTCCTCGCGGCTTCGCGAGTCCTCCACGGAGAATCCCGATCGTTCAATTTCTTCCTCAATGGCTTCTACGAGACGAATCAATGTCCTCCCTCCTGAGCTTTACTTCTGTGAGATTATTTTTATCCTGTCTCCCTTTGAATACTTCAAAGGTACTGTCCCTCCGTGAGATTTTACTCACAAACTGAAATCTTCAAAGGATACATGCACGCACTCCTTGCGACACTCTTTCAAATACTTCTAAGTATTTTATTTCTCGACTCTGTGCACTTTCTGCAACAACAGTCTTTCAACTCTCCCCTTGGTTGATAAGTTCTAGCTTTCAACCAGCCTGCACACACCTTGCATGGATTATGTGCTTCACTTGCACTTCTTCTAGAATGAGAACAATGGTATCCCTCCTAAGCTTTCAGAGATAAACTATGAACCTTTGTCAATGCACTCCTTGTGGACGTTTCACTACACTCCTTGCAGAAACTCTCACTCAGGAAGAGAAACAATTGAAAATCATTCTCTTTCTCTCTCATACTTCAAACATTCAACATGAAATCATACATACACAACATATAATCATAAAAAATGCATAACAGAGAGAATCAAATGACTATAAGCACACCATTCAACATATGTATGCAAAAAGCATCATAACACCATGAAATCTGATTCAAAGCTTCATATATTAATTCAAGCTCATGTGCATGGGCTCACCTCTACAACTCTCTACTACACCTCTATGCTCATGTTCTAATGATACAATAATATAAAGATGAAGGTGTCTATATCCGTTTTCCCTCTTGCTCTTCTAAATTA
Organism: Picea glauca; assembly: GCA_000966675.3. NCBI lineage: Eukaryota > Viridiplantae > Streptophyta > Pinopsida > Pinales > Pinaceae > Picea > Picea glauca. Next base: position 35,801 of record JZKD02S1784401.1, on the reverse strand, counting down.
TCTAATCTATAATTCAAAAGTACCTACTTTCATTAGCTATGCATAAATGCCTCTACATTCTACAGATGAGAACGAATCGCTCATGATCTATTTACAATATGCAAGTATGCTTCCATTTAACCATTACATGAATTCTTCAAAAACATGTGTTGGTGGTATTCCAACTGTCTTCCGCCTTCACGCTCGTTTGGCTACTGACAATGCTCCTGCATCATAGTCTCTCGCTTGAAAATTTTCATGAACTCCCATTCATGAGCTCTTGCATAGTCTTTCCATGCTTATGAATTTCTGCTTCATCTTCGCAACTGGCATCTTCAACTGGATGTCCCTTCCACTTGACCAAGTATTCACTATTCAAAATACTTTTTTTTTCTAGTCTTCCTACTGACTCTCGTGTCAATTATTCTTTCCATCTGTGGCTTTTCAGCTACAGGCATTTGTTTGGTCCACTAAACCTCTGTATGTTCATTCTCTATTCATGTTTCTTCATCTATGTAAGGGTACAAATATGCAACATTGAATATCAGTGAAATTCTGATCGCATCGGGTAATTCAATCTCATATGCGTTTGCCCCAAATATCTTTATGACTCTGCATGGACACATCTTTTTCATCTTTAGTTTGTTATATGTTCCTCTTGGGAACCTTTCCTTCCTCTGATGTGCAAGAATCATATCACCAACTTCAAATTTAATTTCTCACCTATGTTGATCTGCTCGGTGCTTATACTCCTGGCTTGAACTCTACAATCGCTCCTTGACTCGGTTGTGAAGCTCCTTCATTGCTTCTGCAAAGTCTTCTACACTAGCACTCCTGAATTCATCTTGTTCCAAATCTTTAAATTCAGAAATTCCCCTTGGTTTCATTCCATATACAATCCAAAATGGACTATGCCCTGTGCTTCTATTGATCGAATCATTATAAGAAAATTCTGCCTGTGGAAAAATATGATCCCACTAACTTTGGTGTTCAGTCACTAGGCTCCTCAGTAAATCTCCCAAGATTCTGTTCACAAATTTTGTATTCCCATCCATCTGAGGATGATATGCTGAGCTAAATGACAAACTTGTCCCCAACTTCTTCCACAATATCCTCCAGAAATGTCCTACAAACTTGGTATCTCGATCAGAAACGATACTCCTTGGCAAGCCGTGAAGTCTAACGACCTCTTTGAAAAACGGGTTCGCAATATGAGTTGCGTCACTGGTTTTCTGGCATGGTATGAAATGTGCCATTCTTGAAAATTTTTCGACTACCACAAAAATTGAATCACATCCTATTTGCATCCTTGGCAGTCCCAATACAAAATCTATGCTCACTGCATCCCACATCCTTTCTAGTATGGGTAATGGGTGGTATAACCCTATGCTCTTCCTTTTCCCTTTTGTGTGTTGAAAAATCCTGCATCTGTCCACAAATTTATTGACATCTGTCCTCATCCCTGGCCAAAAATATGAGCCATTCAACTTTGAGAACGTCTTTTCATGATCGAAGTGTCCAACCAATCCTCCACTGTGTTTTTCCTTCAACAAATTCTCCCTCATGGAGCATTTTGGAATACATAGTTGATTGCGCCTGAATAATAATCCATCCTGGATCATATATTCAGTCCACTGGCTTCTGTCCCTCAGAACTAGATTCTCATATGCCTCATACACTTACTTAAAATCTGGGTCATCCCTGTACATTTCTTTGACGTTATCAAAACCCAAAGTCTTGACTCTGAATTCTTGCATAAGCAAACATTTTCTACTCAAAGCATCAACAACTTTGTTAGCAGTTCCAGAAATATGTTTAATTACAAAAGTAAAATTCTGCATGTATTCAACCCATTTAGCATGATTTTGGTTCAAGTTCTCCTGTTGAGTCATGAATTATAAAGCATGATTATCACTGCACAAAACAAACTCCTTGGGAACCAAATAGTGTCTCCATTTATTCAGTGCTTGTATGACCATATAGAATTCCTTGTCATATGTGGAGTACTTAATCTTCGCTTCATTCAGTTTCTCACTGAAATATGCGATCGGCCTATCATCTTGGCTCAAGACCGCACCAATTGCAAACCCACTAGCATCACACTTGACCTGAAATGTTTTGCTAAAATATGGCAAAACTAAAATTGGTTGCTCAGTGATCTTCTTCTTCAACAGATTGAAGCTCTTCTCTGCTTCCTCTATCCAATGAAAATATTTGTGTTTTTTCTTCACTGTATCCATCATCAGTGCACTAATCCCACTGAAATTTTTGATGAATTTCCTGTAGAAACTAGCTAAACCATGGAAGCTTCGAACTTCAAACACACATTTCGGCGATGGCCAATTCTTAATCGCTTCTACCTTATCCAGATCCATTTTCAACTCATTTGCAGAGATAACAAAACCCAAATAAATGAGTTATGTCCTCATAAATGATGATTTATTCACATTTATCGACAATTTCTCTTGTTGTAATCTCCTCATTACCGCATCTAAATGTTTCAAGTGTTTTTCTTATGTTTTGTTGAAAATCAATATATCATCAAGATATACAATGACGAATTTTCCTATGAAATCCTTCAGGACTTCATTCATCAATATCATGAAAGTACTGGGAACATTTTTTAAGCCAAATGGCATAACAAGCCATTCATACAAAGCCTCATTCTTCTTGAATGTTGTCTTCTATTCATCACCTTCTCTCATTCTAATTTGATGATACCCAGTTTTCAAATCAATCTTTGAAAAGAATCTTACTCCACTCAAGCAATCCATTAAATCATCCATCCTTAGAAATGGAAATATATATCTGATGGTAATCTTATTGATCACTCTTGAGTCTATACACATTCTCCAGCCTCCGTCTTTCTTTGGGCTGAGCACTATTGGAACAGTGCATGGACTCAAGCTTTCTCTAATCAATCCTTTGTATATTAAGTCATGGACATCTCTCTTGACTTCCTCATTTTCCTGCAGCGTCAATATGTACGCTACTTTGTTTGGTAAACTGGCTCCAGGTATAAGATCAATGTGATGACTTATACTCCTAATTGGTGGCAACGAACAAGGTATTTCGTCCACTACAATATCAGTGAACTCTTACAACAACTCTTGGATTTCCTATAGTAAATCATCCACTCTTGTACTGGTCAAAAAAATTCTAGGCTTCCCGACCAAAACACATTTTGTTTCTTCCTTCTTCTTAACCTCCTTAAGAAGTTCATTTCCACTCATGAGAAGTACAGTGTTGCTCATTTCTGGTTTCACTTATTTGTCCTTGATCGTAGCAACATGTGAGTCCTACCATTCTTCTCGAGGGTGTATGTGTTCTTTCTCCCATCATGAACCACATTCATGTCATATTTCCATGTTCTACCCACCAATAGATGAAAAACATCCATGGGAATGACATCACATAATATTTCATCCTTATATCCTCCTATTTTAAACTCAACTAAACATTGTTTAGTGACATTTACCTGATGTCATTTTTGTAGTCATGAAACTATGTATGGGCTTGGATGTACAACAGTTTCTATCTCCATCTTTTCTACCAACTCTGTAGAAACGATATTGTCTGTGCTACCACTATCCACGATGACTTTGCATACTATGTATTTTGTTTTGCAAGAAGTCTGAAACAAACTGTTTCTTTGGGATGGGTTCTCTGCCTCTTTCTCTAGCTTCAAGAGAAATTTCTTCATCATCAAGGATCTTCCGCCCTCAGTGTCTTCTGCCTCAACATTTCATCCTTGAGCTTTGGTAATGTCAGTTTCACCATCTTCTTTCTTCCTATCTTGACACTCATAAAATTTATGTCCATTTTTTCCACAGACAAAGCATTTCACTTCACCACCTCTGCCTCTTCCTCTTCCTCTGGCTTGAGGAAAAGTATTTCTATCAACATACTATCTTCCTTGTGATCTTCCTCCTCTCTTTGGTTGAGTTTGAGGTTTCTTTCCCTCTTCCTTAGGCTTTTGAGTCCTTTCTTGGGAAATTGTTTTGCCTCTAGCTTGACTTCTACCTTGACCTCTTTGACCTTTCTTTCGACTCAGCTTCTCTTCAGCTTTCAAAGCAATTTGATAAGAATCTTATACAGTTAGAATGATCATCATGCTAATCTCATCTTGGATGTCATATCTAAGACCATTCATGTACCTGACAACTTTTTCATCATCGCTTTCTCGATGACCTGCTCTGATGTTTATCTTGTAGAATTCTTCAGTGTATTCTTTCACTGACATCAACTTCTGTCTCAAATTTTGCATCCTCCGAAACAAAGTCATTTGATAATCCTTGGGTATGAATTTGGATTTCATCTTTGCAACCATTCTATCCCAACTCTTGATTTTCTTCTTGCCTTTGCAGCATCTGTCATCTTTCAGTTCATCCCACCATAATGTTGCATGCCCTTTAAGTCTGGTAACGACATATTTGACCTTTTTGTCTTCCTTGACATCCTCATAGTCAAAGTATTTATCTAGATCTCTAATCCAATCTAGAAGCTCTTCAACATCCAGGTTTCCTTCATATACTAGAATGTCCATTTTTGCAATGGCACCTATCCATGCAATATCCCTAAATAGGCGTTCTTCTATAGCATCCTCGACTGCAACTTCTTTGTTTCCAGCTTCATTTTCACTTTCATCCTCGTTGATATACCCAACATCGACTATGTTCTTATGTGTTGTCTCCATAGCATTCATACAGGCACGTAATTCACGCATGTCTCTTTCCCCTGCTGGATCAGGTATTTCCCTCTCTCTTCTTCTCGACATTTCTATTTTCTCTGCTGAATCAGATAATCTTCTGTCTCTTCTTATTGGCAACATCACTGTAAAATTGTCTCCCTTCTCTCTGCTACAGAAAGCAAAGAAGTTTGTTTTGTGCTCTGATACCACAACTGGTGTGTATCAGAGTACTCATTTTCCTCTAGCTTACTCTGCTTGAAATATACCGACAAAATAAAGCTCTGATACCACAACTGGTGCAGACCCTGACCCTTGAGCCAAGATCCACTAAGGATCATTCCAAAATTCCCTTGAGCCAAAGTGGCTCCTTTGATTCCCATTGGAACCTCCAATGAATCTGCAGGTCCTTTGTAAAAACTCTCCCTATGTAACTTGACACCAGGCGTGAGATTTTCCTTCTCATGACCACAACTAGGCCTTGGTGCAAGTGCTTTTCACATCTCGCGTGTTCGCGAGTTCGTGGGTTGAAGACCCCCGACTCCTATTTTCCAAACTCCTGATACCCGAGATGACGATACGAGTATGGATCCTTTCCTTTTCAACACCCTCCATGTGTGACTATTGGCTAGGGATAAGCACCAGCATGTCTTCGCAACTTGCGACCTCATGAGTTGGAGTGTTGAACTTTGGCACTCTCCCTTTGCCAAACTCTAAGAGGTGATGTTTGACGTCCCTTTGAACACTTCTCGCAACTCGCAATCTTATGAGTTGAGGCATTGAACTCTCATGTTCTTCTTCTACAAAATCTCAATATGCGATAGAGAAACTATGGGTTGACCCCTCGATGCACAAGTACACGCCACTTTTCACCCTTGCGGTCCCCACCTAACAGATGTGCCACGCATTCACACGAGCTCTTGGTTCTCACCACTTCACAAATCCTATAGTTGAAACTGACTCCTCCCAACCTTTGAAACCACGATACGCGATGTAGAGAAGAGGTTAATGATCCCACGGTTGTTCCTACTTTCTCAAATCCAACGGCCTGGATCTCTTCCTCCACTTCTCACAACTCGAAACTTCAAAACTCCAAGGGTTTGGTCTTCCACCTCCAACTCACGAACCTCAAGTTCAAGAAATGATCTGATGCTCCACCTGCCCACAATCAACAGTCTGGATTGATTCTTAAACCCAAAAGGACGAGTTCATCCAACCTCTATCCACCTTGTAGCTTCTCCAGATCCTATGGTCCTCGCGCCTTCGTGAGTCCTCCATAGAGAATCCTGATCATTCAATTTCTTCCTCAATGGATTCTACGAGACGAATCAACATCCTCCCTCCTAATATTTACTTCTGCAAGATAATTTCTATCTTGTCTCCCTTTGAATACTTCAAATGTACTGTCCCTCCTCGAGATTTAACTTGCAAACTCAAATCTCCAAAGGATTCCTGCACACACTCCTTGCGACACTCTTTCAAATACTTCTAAGTATTTGATTTCTCGACTCTGTGCACTTTCTGCAACAACAGTCTTTCAACTATCCCCTTGGTTGATAAGTTCTATATTTCAACCAACCTACACAAACCTTGCATAGCTTCTGTGCTTCACTTTCACTTCTACTAGAATGAAAACAACGACATCCCTCCTGAGATTTCAAAGATAAACTATGAACCTTTCTCAATGCACTCCTTGTGGACGTTTCCTTGCACTCCTTGCAGAAACTCTCACTTAGGAAGAGAAACAATTGAAACTCATTCTCTTTCTCTCTCAGACTTCAAACATTCAACATGAAATTGTAGATACACAACATAGCATCATAACAAATGCATAACAGAGAGAATCAAATGACTATAAGCACACCATTAAACATATATGTGCAAAAAGCATCATAACACCATGAAATCTGATTCTAATCTTCATATATTAATTCAAGCTCTTGTACATGGGTTCTCCTCTACAACTCTATGCTCATGTTCTAATAAGACAATAATACAAAGACGAGTGTGCCTATATCCATTTTCCCTCCTGCTCTTCTAAACTATCTAATCTATAATTCAAATCTACCTACTGTCATTAACTATGCATAAATCCCTCTACATTCTACAGATGAGAGTGAATCACTCATGATTTTTTTACAATATGCAAGTACACTTTCATTTAACCATTACATTAATGCCTCAAAAACATTTCAAAAACATGTGTTGGTGGTCATCCAGCTGTCTTCCACCTTCACACTCGTTTGGCTGCTGATGATGCTCCTGCATCAATCCCTCATCTCTATCTCTCTCTCTCTATGGCCCCCCTTATTCCCTCTCTCTCCCTCCCTCACCATCCCTCTCTCTCTCTCTCTACCCCTCTCCTCTCCCCTGTAACGACCCCATCGTTACATTTACAAGCGAAACAACAGTGAATTTTTTTTTTTACAAAAATAGGAGAACAACGAAGATTATAGCTAGATGACATAGCTGGAGGTGAGCACCATGCCCATAGAACAGGAAACAACAACTAAGACTCCACACAAAGGCATAGGGACAACAGGGTGAAACATGCGTAGAACAAACAAGGAGGAATGACTACCCACCCAACACCAACACGACCATGCCTACAAGCTAAGGAACAACATCCCCATCTCGAAACAATGACCTAGACAACAAGGACTAGAACCTCTAGGAATGAAAACCCAACGCTTGAGGGCATTCAACCCATGAGCTTAAAGCCAACTTAAACACTCAGCAACAAGCACACGGAAGGCATCGAGTCCAGCCAAGTTAACCTTTGCCCCTATCCAATAGGGTGTGCCATGATCCCCTCATCAGGAATCATGTCATCCCGAGATGATAGACACATCAATGACTATGGTGCAACAATCCTAACAAGACCAAGGATTCAAGAATATCCAACGTGCTAGGAGGTTAAACAATTTACACAAGACGTCACCCAACCCCAACAAGAGGTTGACGAGACGCAAGAGGATGACAACAAGGGAAGACACAAGCTAGCTCGCGTCTTCGTCAACAACCCAACCCCTTTACTCCCATCTTAAAATTAATCAATAAATATCAATCTAAGTAACATAAATTTCCCTCTAATTCAGCATGTCTGAATCATAGTCAGTCAATAGATGCTAGTCTAATTAACATTAATTACAGTCCAAAAAGGCAAAGTCTAAATTTATCGCTAAACACCATCTATTTTATCAATTTACCTCATCGATGACATTAACAAATAAGGCACCAGCTGCAATTATCCCACTAGTTGACAGATTAATTTACAATTAGCCCTTAATGTATCGTCCATTTTAACATTAAATGCAATCAAATGGAGTAGTTCTAAAGATAAAATGGTCATCAATGTACCCTCTAAATTAAATCTAAATGCAATCAATTTAGCCACCTTAAATAAGTCATTACTAACAATGTAAGCAATCATTACCTTCTTAACTAACAAGTCTGGTAAAATCAACATTAAGGTTAAATGACAAGTCTGGGCTAATTTAATTTAAGGCAGTCTATTTGGCATAAGGGTTGTCCCATCAATTTAAATTTTGTATTGAATGTAGGGTATTTAAAGGAGAAGTTATCCATTACAAAATGCTAAATGAATGTTGTGTAAGACAAGTCATCCTTCTACATTGTTAGCTAAAGAGTTGCTATTAAAGGTGCAAGCCGACAACTGAAAATTGGTGCATGTACTCGCCATAAAAAGTAAATTTCCAAGAAATTAACCCCATCAATAATGGAACACAGGAATTGAATGGAAGGTAAGGAATTGTAGTCTTAAAGAAACATTGAATAAGATGAGAAAAAATGAATTAAAGAATACGCAGGGATTAAATGGAAAACGCCATGCAGTAAGGTAACACTTGTAGTTTCCAACAGGCAAAATTGCCAGGCTATTTTAAGAGGGAAAATCACAGTCATCTTAAAAGGCCAAATTCGGAGTCATTAAAATCAAAATCCAGTCAAAAACTTAATGAAAAATCATGGTGATATGTAGAAAAGTGCAATCACATTTTTAAAGGCAAACGTTGTTCCACACATCAGCAAAATGCAGGCTACATGATAATGGCATGTCGTAGACTTTAAGGCAGTAAACACAGTCAACAATTTAAATGCAAATCGTGGTCAATTTCAACAACAACTTAGTCATCGTTTTTAGATAATTTTTTATGTGTATTAATAGGGACTCAGTCAAGTTTCGAAGGGCAAAAACGTGGCATCAATAGACAGAAAATCGTGGGCATTATATACAACAAGCTTAGTCACGTTTACAGGGAAAATCATGGTCATATAAATGGCAAAATCAGACATGTTTTAAGGCAAAAATGCGTACAGGGACACACCATAAAAGCATTCAATGCTATCCATATTTAAAAGATGCAAAATGCCATGCCCATAATAAACCAAAAGGAACTTCATCTTGTTATCATCATTTAAAAGGGAAAAATGTTGGTAGAGCTCGCCAGAATGGACGCTACATAAATTATGTCATGAAAAATTAAACAAATCCCTACATAACCACACTAGAAAGGAACTACATAAACTTTGTCATGGATAAATAGAAAAATCGATGTAGTGACCAAGGGGAAAAATGTAGACAAGAAAAATCCCTCTTTTCCATCGCCAGAATGCCAATTATAAAAAAATTTGTAGACATGAAAACATTTCTCTTTTCCATTGCCAGAATACAAACTAAAAAAAAATGCAGACATGAAACCATTGCATTTTTTTTCATTGCCAGAATACAAACAAAAAAACGCAGACATGAAACCATTGCATTTTTTTTTCATTGCCAGAGTACCCCAAAACTTGTAGATAGGGAATCAATTCATGCTTCCATTTCTATAACCCCAATACAACAGAGACAATAGTAAGATAACGCAAGGATCCAATGGGAAGGGTCATGGAATGATTGCAGGGGTTCTATTAGTCAAGCCACAGAGAAAACCAAGCAGGACACAAGATAATCTGCACACAAAGGTAGTTGCCAGATGGTGGAATCAACAATCAGCGAGGGACAAACATGAAGGGTAGTTGTCTAATAGGTTCGTCCTTCTCTCAACATCCTCGCACAAAAAACTAGGGCGTTGAGATCCATAGGTATTTTAACACTAAGGTGATGACCGTAGATCAGGCTCCTGGCCGACTACTCAGGCGAGGACAGGTGAGCTAGGGACGAAGGCTAAACAACCACGAAGGTCACAATCAATGCAACAAGGTGGTCAAGACATGCAGGGAAATGAAGCCATGGGAGTCAATCTATCATCGAGATAGGTTAAGAAAATTTCAGAAAACATCTAGACAATCAGTTCACTTACCCAAGTAAAAATGCATATTCAAGCATAATTTCTAAAACAATTTACCATACAAAGCAAACAAAGTGTATTGTTGCATGTTCAGAGTGGACGTCCCGTGTGCTCTTTGCAACTCCCGCCTATTGATCGACGAGACTTCATCGGTACCTCCCAGCCAATGCTAGGGGTACTCTTCTTCCCCCTTATCCTTTCGAGACACAAAGGGGCCACACACTCACTATTTCGAGGTTTGACTAGCTCCCAGCTCACCTCACAAGGCCGAGATAACACTCCTTACCAATCTAGGTATCCCAACTCCCACAAGTTAAGTCAGTCAAGTAGATATTTCTATAGTGTAACGTTACGAAAAATAGAAGTGATCCAACCTCCATCTCCTCCCTTCATTATGTATAGTTTTGTGGTTCCTTACTTTCCAAAAATCTCGTTTCATTAAGTTTTTAAAATTTTAATTCCTAAAAAAGCCTCCCCCTACAAGTGTCGCCCATCCCCTTCATTCCTCCATAATTTAATTTCTTTAATTAATTAATTATCTTTATTTCCCTCACCCACCTAGAGTTACTCCTAGAATCACTCCTAGGTGTCCCCAAATTCTCTTACAGGTTTTAATAACTTCCCCCCACCATTAAATTGCTAGTTCAGTTTAAATTAGAAAGATCCTAAATGGTAGATACTTTACTAAGTTTGACCTTTTTCTTTTTCCCTTTTTATGTTTACCTCTTTTCCTAGTTTCCTAATATTTTATATTTTCCCTCTTTCCCCTTTTTATTTAGAATTCAAAAAGGAAGGTGTGGAGATTAACCCATTTTTCCCTTTTCTCTTTTAATTATATATATTAAATTATCATAAAATAATAAAATGATTAATTCCCTTTTTAAATTTTAATCCAATAGCTTTTTTTTTTATGAATCAATTTAATTTCTTAATCCCTTCATGTTACATGATTTACTGAAGAGTATAATTATTATTTATGTTGTTTTTATTTTTATTATTATTTTTTATAGATAGATAAAATTTTACCACTAACATAGTTTAGACTTAGACCTTAAATTTTCGTACTGGGCAACATTTGATTAGGGAATTTGTTTTAAAAAAAAATTAACACATTATTCATCCTAAATCCATCTAGGTTCATTCCTCTATCATCAACAATGCGACGTGCCCTTCAAGACGCACTAGGTGCTCCAAGGGTGCCACTCGCCTTAATCTGTTTCCCTTGTGCGACATGCCCTTCATAACGTACCATGTGCTTCAAGTGTGGCACTCGCCTCTCTCCATTTTTCTTGCGTGAAGTGCCCTTCAGAATGCACCACATGCTCCAAGGGTGCCACTCACCTCTTGACTGACTTGGTAGACATCAATAACACCTCGAGTCAATACTCTGCTAGGTGAACTTGTGGGAGACTAAGGGCCTCTAAGGAATAAGGCCCCTGCCTTATTGCGCACCACTTAGAATCATCGTGAACCATTGTCACAGTCTACCCTCATGACATTGTGGGTCCTCTTGAACTAGGTAAACGTTAACCTATAGTTCAATCCATGGTGGGAGTGCTAGTAGGCTGTGGTCAGGATGTTGTCCACACCTCTCCCTCAACATCTCTGGTAGTCATGCGTGACCCCTTTACTCCACATGTGAGTCTCGTCGACAAGCTATCGTTAGCCTGGATCATCAACAAATCATGTCAGAACATATCCATATCATATTATCTAATCAGATGCACTAATATCACAGTACAACAATCAAACCCCAATGGTACACTCCCTGGCTCGATCTGGAGTCCAAGGGGTTCCATCAATGCCTCTTCATCTTCAAGGTCCAAAATCTTGCACACTCAGTAAACCGAGTCAATAACACCTGTCTATGCCAATGCAGTAAAACAACATTTCATCAACCCATAATGCCTCATAATCAAAATCAAATGTTTTAATAGCATAATAACACGGATCACTTGTGAGAAAGTGTCCTCAAAGAATAAGTTCTCTTTGTGTGCCAGAGTGGGATTTTACATACAACCCCTCTTGGTCTAGACTTTGTCCCAAAGTTTCACGGTATAAATGTCAAAATAAAGTGTATCACAGTATTATATGCCTATCTATCAAACAAAAATGGAAAGTTCTAGCGCATATCATATGCATCCTCCCAGGTCATTGAGTGCGGACCATAGTTATCCCACTGGACCTTGACCTGCTCTACCGTTCAATGTCATAGTTGTCGAATGTGATGATCCAAGATGCAGATTGGCTCAGCCGTGAGTGCCCCCTCATCCGACACCCACCAGGTTCTCAAGTCAAAACATGTGTAGGATCACTAAACAAAATTTCTCAAACGGAGACGTGAAATACATTGTGCAAAATGCCTCAAGAATCAGGCAAGGCTAGTCAATAGCCCACGAGCCTCTCCTTTCCACAATATCGTAGGTTACCATGAACCTAGGAGATAGTTTAGCCCCTTCTTCCAACTGGATCGAACTCTTATGCAGTTTCAACCACAAGAATACTCGATCTCCACATCGTAACTATGGTCGACACGACGCACATCGACATAACTCTTTTTTTTATCCTGTGCTTCCTGGATCGTTTGTCTTATTGTTTTCATTTTCTCTTCGATTTCTTGGATCACTTATGGTCCCAACAGGACCCTACCCTCAAGCCGATCCCAAATCAAGGCATTTGACATGGTTTCCCATAGAGAAACTTGAAAGGCACCATCTTAATGGTTCTCTAGTAATTGTTGTTGTAAGCGAAATCCACCCGTGGAAAGAATTCTTCCCAACACTTTTTTTGGTCCATCACGTACATGCGCAACATTTCCTCCAAGGTATGGTTTGTTCATTCGGTCTTCATGTCAATCTCTAGGTGATACACAGTACTAAAGTTAAGTTGGGTTCCCAAGGCCTCTTAGAAACACATCCAAAATCATCCAATAAACACCGATCCTCGATGAGATATAATTCTCTTAGGAACACCATGCATCCTGACAATCTCACTCATGAAAACTCTAGCTATGTTAGGTTCCTGATACATCGTATGCATAAGAACAAAGTGAGCACTCTTCATCAGAGTGTCTACTACTATGAAAATTGAGTCATGTCTCCTTGCCATCAATGGCCATCCAACAATGAAATCCATCGAAATAACCTCCCATTTCGATTTCGGAGGAGCGTGAGGTTGTAGTAATCCTACTAGGTGTCTATGTTCATCCTTTACCTACTGAAAATCTAGACATCTGGCCACATAGTTGACTATGTCTGCCTTCATTCCCTTCCAGAAGAATAAGGGTTTAAGGTCTGCCCTCATCTTCGTTACTCCTAGGTGAGCCATGTAAACTGCTCTATGAGCCTCGCTTAGGATCAACATCCTCAACTCATCGTTCAATGGTATGTAGATCTGATTTTTAAACCTCATTAAACCATTGCTATCAAATGGAAATACTTTAAATCGTAGTACCATCATTGTGTTTTGTCTGATAAAACCCTCGACCTCTTTGTACCAGTCATCGTCATGCTGTAAAGTTAGAATCTTTTCACGTAGATTCGTCTAAAGAGGAAGCACCAAAAAGATGTGTGGTCTCCGACTCAATGCATCTACCACTTGGTTTACTGTTCCTTTTATGTAAGTAATCTCGAAGTCGTACTCGCTAAGCAATTTTGACCAACATCGTTGTCATGTGTTCAGGTCACTTTGCATAAAGATGTGTTGTAGTCCACAATGGTCAGTCTTTAGTTCAAATTTTCATCCAACCAGATAGTGTCTCCAAAACTTCAAGACATATACGATGGCTAACAACTCCAAATCGTGCATCGCGTAGTTCTCCTCATGCCTTCTCAGTTTCCTCAAGATGTAAGTGATCACTCATTCATTTTGCATCAAGACTCCGGCTAAGCCTTCCTTGGATGCGTCAGTGAATACCAAGAAGTCCATGTCCAGGTCAAGGAACTTTAGTATTGGTGTTGTTGTCAGCAAATCCTTGAGCCTCTGAAATGATTTCGTGCATTTCTCAGTCCAAACAAGCTTCTTATTTTTCTTCTGTAATTCTGTGATCAGATTTTCTATCTTCAAAAATCCCTCGACAAAACATCGATAGTATCCTACTAAACCCATGAAGATACACACTTCCAGGACATTCGTTTGCGCAGGCCATTCCATAGTAGCCTCAACCTTTGTTGGAACCACGATGATGCCTTTGACGGAGATGACATGCCCTAAGTAGTGAATCATTGATTGATAAAATGAGCATTTGGACAACTTCCCAAACAATTTGTGCTCTTCCAGACATTATAGTACCAAGTGAAAATGCTCGTCATGCTCCTCCATCATTCGAGAGTAAATCAAAATATCGTCAATGAATACTTGGACGAACTTGTCCATGTATTCGCGAAACACCCCATTCATCAAACTCATAAATACCCCTAAGGCGTTTTTCAATCCAAACAGTAAAAAAATAAACTCATAATGTCCAGACCTTGTATTAAAGGAGGTCTTAGGGACATCATCCTCCTTGATCTGTAATTGGTGATACCCTGATCACAATTCGATCTTTGAGAAAATCATCGCTCCCTTCATTTGATCGAAAAGATCATCAATCCTCGACAATAGATACTAATTCTTGATAGTTTCCTTGTTCAATTGACAATAGTCAATGCAGAGCCTCCACGACCCATCCTTTTTTTTTATGAAAATAACAGGTGCACCCCATGGTGACACACTTGGACGTATTAGTCCTAGGTCCAACAATTCCTTTAGTTTCATTCTCAACTCCTGTAACTCCGGGGTCGACATCCAATAAGGAGTTCTAGATATTGGTTCAGTTCCCAGTTTTAGGTCTATAGTAAACTCCAATTCCCTCTTTGGCGACATCCCAGGTAACTCCTATGAAAATACGTCCACAAACTCTCTCACCACCATAAGGTGTTCTAGACCTTCTGTTATTGCCTTCTCGTTTAACGCAAAGATCGCATAAAGCTTACACCCCTTGTGCATGTTCTTTCATAGCTGTAAGGAAGAGATGAACCTCAGGGAAACTTCCTGGTTCCATCCTATAATCACACGTCTCTATCACTCATCATTGACCAAGCTCAACCATTTCATCTTACATTTGAGTATCACCTCATGCGATTCCAACTAGTCCATACTAATCACGACATCATAAGATCCTAGGATCGTGACGTACAGGTTGGCCCTTGTGACAAACTCTTCCTGGTTAAGGATACAACCCATAACCTTTCCTCCAACCTTTTGTTTGGCTCCTGAGGCCATCTCTACAAAGATAAACTCATCCTATTCAACTTCCTTTACCTTAATCCTTTTTAGCGCTGCACCGGAAATGAAACTCTCGGTAGCACTGGGATCTATCAAAATACTAAGGGTCTAGTCAACAACGGTACCTGTCGTCTCAAGCATATTTGACTGATGCTTTGCCTAGTGGTTATTCACTGCTTCATGAATTCGATGGGCCTTGCCCATATCTCCCACAGTAGAGGGTCTGACTGATCTAGACACTCTATTCCTCTTCACTGGGTTGTCACACTAGAAATGTGGCTCACCACATTCTGACATACTTTATTCAGCCCAGTAGTCCTGGTAACCAAAGTAGAAGCTAAATTCTAACACCAAGGCCAACAAAAACTTGTTGACCGTAAGTTTCTCAGTAATTTGGGTGTGGAGCATACCGAAGAAGGTCCAAAATGGGCCTCACACTCAGGCCCCATGTGGTTACCTTGTCACTAGGCATCGAACTCATGGAGCTGACTCTCAATGAATTCCTCAGAAGATACCTCTCTTGGAACTATTCCTCGAATAGTTCCCATGACACGTCGTCGACGACCATGTTCAAAAGTGGTAGGAGCACCTTTTTCCATAGAAGAGTTCTCCCCTGTAGTTGAAAGACCACCATGCATACCTTTAGGATGGAGGTCGTAATCGTGAAGCGTGAAGCTTAACACATTGCTCCAAAACCATGCCTTGATGACACAGCCATCCGCCACATTCATGGGCTCAAGAAATTATCTCTCTCGAGTTCTCGGTGGATGCAAACGGTACTAGCTAGGGCGTGATGTGGACCCTCAGGGGTACAGGTGCCCCGATCTCATCTTAGTACCAATGATGAATCAAGGCCCTTTGAAAATACCTAGAAGGGCCTTTTCAGACCATCATCATCCCTTACAACAAGCGAATCCAACCCAACGAATTGTTCCTCCCCATGGGGGGTTCGACTCCAAGGGTGCGGGAACTTCTGGAGGTGTCACAACTCCTTCCACGACACCACATTGAGAACCTTTGAGGTGTCCTCTAAACGAGATCATCGGATGATCTCATTAAACTTTTAACCAGTGCTATAATGATACTCAAAGTTTACTACAGTGGAAATCACGGTGATCCATAGTCACAGGGTTGAACCTGCTTTGATACCATATGTAATGACCCCATCGTTACGTTTATAAGAGAAACAACAGTGAATTTTTTTTTTGACAAAAACAAGAGAACAACAAAAATTACAGCTAGACGACACAGCTGGCGGTGAGCACCACACCCGTAGAATAGGAAAGAACAACTAAGACTCCACACACAAGCATAGGAACAACGGAGTGAACCATGCGTAGAACAAACAAGGAGGAATGACTAACCACCCAACACCAACACGACCATAGCTACAAGATAAGGGACAACATCCCCATCCCGACGCAATGACCTAGTCAACAAGGACTAGAACCTCTAGGCATGTGAACCCAATGCTTGAAGGCGTTCACCCCATGCACCTAAAGCCAACTTAAATGCTCAACAACAAGCACACGAAAGGCACTGAGTCCAGGCAAGTTAACCTTCTCCTCTATCCAATAGGGTGCACAATGATCCCCTCATCAGGAATCATGTCGTCCCCATATGATAGACACATCAATGATTGTGGCACAACAATCCTAATGGGACCAAGGATTCAAGAATATCCAGTGTGCTAAGAGGTGAAAAAATTGACACAAGACTGGACCCAACCCCAATAATAAGTCGATGAGACACAAGAGGAAGACAACAAGGGAAGACACAAGCCAACGTGTGTCTTCATCAACAACCCAACCCCTTTACTCCTGTCTTAAAATTAATCAATAAATATCAATCTAAGTAACATAACTTTTCCTCTAATTCAGCATGTCTGAATCACAGTCAGTCAATACATGCTAGTCTAATTAACATTAATTACGGTCCAAAAAGGAAAAGTCTAAATTTATCACTAAACACCATCTAGTTTAGCAATTTACCTCACCGATGGCGTTAACAAATAAGGCACCAACTACAATTATCCCACTAGTTGACAGATTAATTTACAATTAGCCCTTAATGTATCGTCCATTTTAACATTAAATGCAATCAAATGGAGTAGTTCTAAAGATAAAATGGTCATCAATGTACCCTCTAAATTAACTCTAAATGCAATCAATTTAGCCACCTTAAATAAGTCATTACTAATAGTGTAAGCAATCATTACCTTCTTAAGTAACAAGTCTGGTAAAATCGACATTAAGGTTAAATGACAAGTCTGGGCTAAGTTAATTTAAGGAAATCTATTCATTATAAGAGTTGTCCCATCAATTTAAATTCTGTACTAAATGTAGGCTATTTAAAGGAGAAGCTATCCATTACAAAATGCTAAATCAATGTTGTGTAAGAAAAGTCATCCTTCTACACTGTCAGCTAAAGAGTTGCTATTAAAGGTGCAAGCCAACAACTGAAAATTGGTGCACGTACTCGCCAGAAAAAGTAATTGTCGAGAAATTAACGCCATCAATAATGGAATGCAAGCATTGAATGGAAGGTAAGGAATTGTAGTCTTAAAGAAACATTAAATAAAATGAGAAAAAATGAATTAAAGAATACACAGGGATTAAATGGAAAACACCATGCAGTAAGGTAACACTTGCAGTTTCCAACAGGCAAAATTGCCAGGCTATTTTAAGAGGGGAAATCGTAGTCATCTTAAAAGGGAAAATTCGGGGTCATTAGAATCAAAACACAGTTGGAAACTTAATGCAAAATCGTGGTGATATGCAAGAAAGCGTAGTCATGGTTTTAAAGGAAAACGCTATGCCACACATTAGCAAAACGCAGGCTACATGATAATGGCATGTCGTAGACTTTAAGGCAGTAAACATAGTCAACAATTTAAAGGCAAATCATGGTCAATTTCAACAACAACTCAGTCATCCTTTTTAAATACTTTTGCGGGCATATTAAAAGCGACTCAGTCAAGTTTCAAAGGAAAAAAATGTGGCATCAATAGATGGAAAATCATGGGCATTATATACAGCAAGCCTAGTCACGTTTACAGGGAAAATCGTGGTCATATAAATGAAAAAATCAGACATGTTTTAAGGAAAAAATGTGTAGAGGGACACACCAGAAAAACACTCAATGCTATCTGTATTTAAAATATGCAAAATGATGTGCCCATAACACACCAGAAGGAACTTCATGTTGTTGTCATCATTTAAAAGGGAAAAACGCTGGCAGAGCTCACCAGAATGAACGCTACATAAATTATGTCATTGATAATTAAGCAAATATCTACACAACCACACCAGAAAGGAACTACATAAACTTTGTCAGGGATAAATAGGCAAATCGATGTCGTGACCAAGGGGAAAAATGAAAACAAGAAAAAATCCTCTTTTCCATCACTCAAATACCAATTATAAAAAACTTGCAGACATGAAAACATTTCTCTTTTACATTGCCAGAATACAAACTAAAAAAAAATGCAGACATGAAACCATTGCATTTTTTTTTCATTGCCAGAATACAAACAAAAAAAATGCAGACATGAAACCATTGCATTTTTTTTTCATTGCCAAAATACCCAAAAATTTGTAGACAGGGAATCAATTCGTGCTTCCATTGCTATAACCCCAATATAGCATTGACAACAGTAAGAGAACGCAGGGATCCAATGGGAAGGGTTATGGAATGATTGCAGGGGTTCTATCAGTTAAGGCATAGAGAAAACCATCCAGGACACAAGATAATCCACACACAGAGGTCATTGCCAGATGGTAGAATCAACAATCAGCTAGGGACAAACATCAAGGGTAGCTGTCTAATAGGTTCTTCCTTCGTTCATCTTCCTCGCATAGAAAATAAGGGTGTTTAGATCCATATTTTTTTTAACGCTAAGGCAACGATCGTAGATCAGGCTCCTGGTCGACTACTCAGGTGAGGATTGGTGAGCTAGGGATGAAGGATAAACAACCACAAAGGTCACAATCAATGCAATAAGGTGGTCAAGACATGTGGGGAAATGAAGCCATGGGAGTCAATCTATCATCGAGCTGGGCTAAGAAAATTTTAGAAAACCATCTAGAAAATCAGTTCACTTACCCAAGTAAAAATGCATATTCAAGTATAAGTTCTAAAACAATTTACCATACAAAATGAAGAAAGTGTACCATTTCCTATTCGAAGTGGACGTCCCATGTGTTCCTTGCAACTCCTACCTATCGACCGATGAGACTTCACTGGTACCTCCCAGCCAATGCTAGGGGTACTCTTCTTCCCCCTTAGCCCCGCCGAGCTACAAAGGGACCACACACTCACTATCTATAGGTTCACCTAGCTCCTAGCTCACCTCACAAGGCCAATATACCACTCCTTACTATTATCGGACTAATTGGTAGGTGCAGACACTAACTGATCTAACTAGATCCACCTAGATCTAGAACAAAACACACCAGAACATGACGCTTTCCTTAAGTTTTAAATATTGAATTTACTAACTAAAGAGGAATGGGTGAAATATTGTTTAAATGTCTCTTCCTCTCACCATCGCCATCCTAGCTCCATTCCAATGCTCCTACAATGATGATCCTGCAAAAGAACACAACCAACCAAAGTGATAGCAATAGCATAAACTCAATATAAACCTATGTATGTGATCAAGGAATCATACAATAAAACACAATAGGCTTTATAGGAAAGAATCATATTATTGTATCATATTAAATGTGAAAGAGAGATTACAACCATGGACTTGATGTTGTAAGGTCCCTTCCAACTGTCCTTCATTCCCCAAACACTTTCACTCCAAGAATTCTGAGAGCACAGATCTGATAATATTCACAATCTATCTTGACAAAGTGGCTCATCTAGCCAAGCCAAAAGCTCCAAGCTAACCAAAGCTAATCAAAATCTAACCTACTCCATGAGAACTCCTCTCCTTTTATAATTTGAAGAGGATAAGGTGAGGAGGTTAGGATGATCTCACTAAATCATGAAAGCAAGTAATATCCAAACCATTCGGATGCCACCTCACCAAGGAAGTTTCTCCTTCTAGAAGATTCGAGAAAACGCTCATTTTTCCCACGTGTAAGCATTCTCGCACCCTGCCTATAGTGCAACCTGTGAACTTCTCGCAACCCATCTATGGTGCAACCTACAAGAATCAGGTATTCTCACACCCTGCCTATATAGAAACCTGGGAACTTCCTTTTTTACAGGGTTTTTACAAGGGAAAATGCAACTTATTTTCTTAGGAAAAGTTCTTCTCCCTTCTCTCTTCAGGAAGTCAAGCCACTGACCC
>JZKD02S1784390.1:88021-102828 GCA_000966675.3 Picea glauca | reverse complement strand
TTGGTGAGGTAGGAGATCTCTGACCTGCTTGATTCTATGATGTTGTTGTTTCAATAATTTTTTCTGTTAGCTTCCTTCTCAATTCTTTGTTTTCTTGATAAAATTGGGCTATGACGTGTTGAGATTTCTTTAGTTTTTGTTTCACCTCCTGAGTATTTTCATTTTCCTCACCTAACTCCACCTTCTTTTCATCAATTCTCTAGTTTGCACACTCAACAAGCTCTAGCTGAATTGTGGGTATGGGAAATTTTCTAGTAGAGGACCTGGTGCACGGTTTACTGGGAGCTTGGATATCCTTAGTTTTATCAGTAAATCTTGACCTACTTATCTTCTGGGATGTTGGCTAACTAAGTGACGAACCTTCCATTTCTTTCCCTTTTCTTCTTTCAACAACATCTCCTCTTCTCGCCTCTGAACTATGAAGTGTTGATTTCTTAACAAATAGAGGAATGTCTCCTTTATGGTATTTGGGAATGTTTGTTGAAATCAGAAAGGAATTCCAATCCTTGTTCAAATTTCTCATCTCTTCAACCACCAACATCTTAATTAATGAAAAATGGAATAAGTTGTTCTCTGGCTGATCAACTTTGGCTTGGACATTGTCTGCCATCTTTCCCAGGCTTCAAAACAAGAAGAAAGGTAAGTTTAAGGGATTTCTCCCTATGAAATGCATCAGTAACCTGATGTGGTATGGATTCACCTTGTCAAATCTTCCCTCATGTGTGAATTATTTCATGATTATCTTCAAAAGTTTATCAAAAGGTTTCAGGAGATACTCGCTAGGAATATCAACTACAACTTTTCGATTTTGATATTCAGGCTTGATGAAATCCATATAACATGAAGTGTCTAAAGGCATGCCTTTAAACCATTTTTCTCCTTGCAGAGGGATATCCTTCATAGCTAACATAGTTTCCTCTATCACTTGGAAAGTGATTCCTGAAATTGTTGCACTGACACCAATAAAATTGAGGGTGAACTGCTTAGTTAGTTGTGCATTATATCCTTGAATATTTTCACAAAAACACATACATTTGGCTTGTTCAAAAGATGCCCTGATCATCGGGTCTTCATTTATTAACTTTAAATCCCGAGGTTCAAATCTCACGACCCTATCGCTTCTTGAATTCTTTATTTTTCTTTGGGAAGTTGTCATGGTGTTGGTATATGTCAATTTCAAGCACGCAGCAATAAATTGTAATAGCCTCTCTGTGTAGCGAATAAGAATGGTGAACTTTTCATGATGTACAATGAAATGTAGCAACATAAATATTTGTGCTACAAACAAACCAGTAGAAAAAACTCGATGCAATGAAAAGCTCGGTGCAACAGTAAAGTGGGACGAAAACTTTTGGTGCAGCGGAAAACTCGGCACGATGGAAAACAAAAATGGGAAACTTGTCGCAATGAAAATATCAGTGCAACAATAGGTAGTTCAAAAGAAATAAGGATGAATGTGAAAATAAACAACTCATTCCAAAAGCTAGTTTGCAATGAGCTCCAAGGAAAACTTTTGAATAATGGCTGAAAGCAATGGAGGATACGTAGCAAAATCGAAATAGCATACTTACGTAACATCTAGAACTATGGACGATGCACAAATTATGAAAGTGATGGAGAAGCATGAAGGGTGACCAATATTTATGCTTGAACGGATCAGGAATGAAATCATGGAAAAGGACGATAAATCCATAGTGACGAGAAATTCGAAAGTAGGGTAATATTTGTGCAGTGAAATCGTGCAATGGGTACTCTTTTGAAGTGTGAAAAATTAAAAATAATAGGAGTTCCATGATTGCTAACTTTTCTAACTTTATGATTAGGTAATGATTCCCATAATATCTTTTCACATGACCTTTATCCTAGCCACTTGACTCAAATTTGGTACCTAAATTCCACTTTTTTGACATGACTCGAGACTTAAGAAGATAAACCCTCACAATTTAAACATGACTAACCTTACACCCTTTTACCGAATTTGATCCAAAGTCCTTACTCGAATTTTCAAACCATCCCTCAATTTTGTCAGTGACCTCATAAACTTTGACACACCAACTGCGACTTATTCAAGAAAGATTTGTTTTTCAAAAAACTAAGACATGTCTCTAAAAAATTGGACAAACCTATGACTCTAACTATAAAACACATGGTGCTAACAACTGGCTCCAATGGGGATGTTATCCCCCCAGTGACGTAGCAAAGAATAGTAGACCAATTTCTTGACCATTAGGCTTTATTTGACTCAAAATTATAAACTAACAAAATAAAATCATTTACAAAACTCTCTTGACGCAACTTTGACCAGACTTGGCATAAACTTAGGGCCTTCACTTTGGACTTCAATTTTTTGTTGATTATTGATTCAAAATTCTTCATCTGAAAATAAAATGGTTATTTACAATGACATTAAAAGATTGAAAGATTTTTTTAAACCAAATAATGTTTGAGAAACCTTTCATTCACATGTGCCCCACCAATAAGATCTCCATTAAGCTCCTGCAACAAATAAGCATTTTTCCCATGGTATGCAACAATTTTTAATGGTCCTATCCAAATATTATCAAACTTCCTATGTTTCCCTCTATATCCATTCCTTGTGTCCCACTTAAGTACCAAATCATTCACCTTGAAATCATCTTCCTTAGTGTGTCTATCAAAATCTATTTTCATTTTATCTTGGTCTAGTTGTGATTTATTGAAGACCTCTTCTCTCATTTTCTATACATGTATTAATTGGTTTATTCTCCTTAAAGCATCATTGGGTTTAGCTTCTTGTTCTTGCAGTAATGCCATCACTGGCAATCCTAATGAGGTAGGAAAAACTTCCTCTGAACCATATACAATCTGGAAAGGCAATGTGAAATAGACCTTTTAGTGGTAATTTTGTTAGCCCATAATGCATAGATGAGATTTTTGTGCCAAGCCTTCTTGTTCTCCTGCAGAAGCTTATTAATAATCCTGGTCAAGATTTTGGTAGATGATTCAGCCAACCGATTACCCTATGGGTAATAAGATATGGAATGACCAAGAGTTATATTATAGTCATTGCAGAATTTCTCCATTTTCTTTGATTTGAATGTCGCTGCATTGTCAGTCATGATCTTGATTGGACAACCAAATATAGACAACATATTACTTTCTAAATATTGAATGATGAGAGTATCAGTGGATTTCCTTGTGGGGACTGCTTCAATCCATTTGGTGAATTAGTTTGTGGTTGTCAGTATCCACCTATGCTGAGTAGAGGATGGAGGATGAATTTCCCCTATAAAATAAAGACCCCATTGCATGAATGGTGCTTCAACAGAGATAGGATTTAAAGGTAGAGATTGCAACTTTCTTTTTCCATCCAAGATCTGGCATTCATGGCAGCTGGAAACTTCCTTGTATACATCAGAAAAAATATTGGGCCAATAAAACCTTGCCCTCAGTATTTTGTGTGCAGTAGTCTTCCAATAATGATGTCCCCCACAGTTACCTTTGTGAAACTTTTTGATATCTTTTTTCATTTCTTCTTCCAGAAAACAACTTAACAAGATCCCACCTGGATCTATCCAATACAGAGAATGGTCCAGAATACAAAACTTTTCTGCTTTCGACTTCAAAAATCTAGCTTTGGTTTTACTCAACCTAGGAGGAGCTTGTAAATTTCTTAATATATAAATAATATCAGCATACCAAGGAGAATAAAGGAACCTTTTGGATATCTGTGGAACTGTTTCTTCTTCTAAATTTTCTGATAAATCAACCATAAAATTGATTCCCAAAATATCACAATTTGACTACACCATCAATTTTGCAATCCCTTGACCCTTAATCATCTTTGTAGGTTTGATTTCAATGTCATATTCCAACTTTACTTCTATCAATTTTCTCCTTCTCCCTTCAGGATTGAGTTGAGTCAAAATGTCCTTTATAGAATTGCTAAGTACATAAGCAATGACATAGGAATGCAAGATATAAGTTCTAAATTCTTGAATATCTTTCACCAAGGCATATGCTATTTTTCCATGATGTCATACCTTAGTGGGGAGTCTCACAATGTCCTTCTATAATAATCTATAGGCCTTTCAAAGTTCTGATCATCTTTTTGCAACAAAACACCAACAATGGTGTGTGTTGAAGCAAAAGAAAAGAAGATAAAATCTTTTGTAAAATCCAGACTGGCTAACACTAGAGCTTTGGTCAGTGCCACTTTAATATCTTCAAAAGACTTCCTAGCTTCAGGAGGCCATTTTATTTCATTTTCTTTCCTAAGCATATTTTTGATACACTTTATGATCTCAGCCAAGTTAGGGATAAACCTTCTCAAAAAAATCACTTTTCCTAGGAAAGATGGTACCTCTTTCTTGCTCCTAGGAGTGACGATATTCAGAATTTCTTACACTCTCTTGGGATCTATTTTAATCCATTCCTTTGAAATTATGTGTCCAAGCAATTTTCCTTCTTGTATTCCAAAGTTTGAATTTTTCGGATTCAATGAGATGCCAAACTTTCTACATTTCTGGAAAACCCTTATTAGATGTTTGATATGTTGATCACCGAAGTCTGAAAATAGAGTGATATCATCTAAGTAAACAAAAATAAACTTATCCTTTTCATTGGCAAAGGCTATTTCAATGGCCCTTTGAAAATTCACTCCAGCATTGATAATCCCAAAAGGCATTTTTACATACAAGAAAGTGCCCCAAGGTGTTGTAAAAGTTGTCTTTTCTTGGTCATCCAGATGCACCATAATCTGGTTGTAACCAGAAAATCCATCAAGCATTGATATCTTCCGATATCCCACCACCTTCTACATGATGTAATCCATCTTGGGAAGTGGATAATTTTCTTTCAAAGACACCCTGTTTATATTACAAAAATATACACATAATCTTATCTCACCGCTTTTTTTCCTGACAGGCACTAGGTTAGCCATCCATTTGGAAAATCTTAAGCACACAATAATTTTGGCATCAAATAGTTTCCTTACCTCCTTTTCAATCAATGGAAACAACAGAGGGTTTATTCTTCTCAAATTCTACTTGAAAGGTTTATGATCATCCTTGATTGGAATTACATGTTGAATTACACTAGTATCATAGACCTTTAAATCTCCATAACTCCATGCAAAGACATCAGGGAAATCCTTCATAACACTAATATACCTCTTTTTAATTTTTGGACTGAGCGTTTTTTACAGTTTGATTATGTTGGGATCCTTCCGAGTCCCAATGTTGAAATTTTCTATATCCTCATCATTTGGAGTGACTTTAGGATTTCTCGCTACATCGTTATTGTCAAAAATATTCTCCAATGGACCCAAGCCTTTGTAAATAATGTTATTTTTGAGCTGCACTATATCACTTCCAACAATTCGATTCTAAACAAAGGTCATTATTGTTAAACAAAACTACATCTTCATTCTCTTCACAACAACACTCATCATCAATATTTAAATTAGCAAATTCATCACTCATCTAAAGGAATCTTTCTACCTGTTTGTCATCTTCAAATATTTTCCAATATTTAATTTTATCAAGGACTACTGGCCTATGCTAGACCTCAATTTCACACCTTTTATTAGGAAAAAATGGAATTTTGAAAACCAAAGCTGAAGTAGCCAAAGCATCTGCAATTTGATTTTTCCCCCTAGGAATCATTGATAAATTGTATTATGAGAACGCTTCAAGAAGATCAAGCACTAAAATACTATATGCTCTCAATCTAGGATGATTGTACTGATATATACCCTTTACCTAGTTGATAACAAGCTCATAATCTCCATGTACAACTATCCTCCTAGTACCCAATTCTTTTAAAGTCTTCAATCCCAAAATCAATGCCTCATATTCGGCCATATTATTGGTACAATAAAAAACAATATTGTAAGAGCAGAGTTTTGTACCTATCTTGGGAGGGTTAATCCATACACCATCTCCTGCTCCTTCCCTTCTAGTAGCTCCATCAAAGATCATATTCCACATTTCATCTTCTACACTGTTTTGCTGATTTGTAATTTCCTTTGTTTGATGATCAGTTTTGGATTTAATAGCTATGATATTAGTTGGCTTCCCCTCTTCAAAACTTAAGTCATTATAGAAAATAGAGGAACCAACCTTAGTATCAACAGAGTAAATAGGATGATTATTTGGTTGGGTTTTTCTACTCACCGTGTACTTGAGAAATACTTCTCTATACAACTTCCTTTCTTGGCTGAAAACAAGGATATTATCATATGACATATCCATTTGAAAATTTCTCTTTAACTTTGCAACCCAAAATCTAGATAACAACATGCCAAATTTAGGAGGAATGTCAGCAAGCACTACATCCATGATCATATTTTTTGATGGAATTTGAGACAATGATACAACCAGACCTTTGATTAAACCCAAGAATTTCAACTTCCTTGAGTCAAAAGAGAAGAGATCGTTATAAGGCCTTGTAATATCTAGTCCCAACTCATCCATGACGACCTTGGGCATCAAATTATGTGATTCTCCTGAATCTAACATGGAATTATGTAAGGTCATGTCATGAATTTTAAGAATGACATAGAAATGAGGAACATCATCAACATCACCACTCTCCTCCACACGTGGGCCAAACAAGATAGAAGGGTGATCATCTTGTACATTCAAGGTGTCAGGGGTTTCTTCCATTTTTAGCATTTTAATGATTTGATTTCTATATTCTCCATTCTTAATCAACTCATTCAATGGAACACAAATTTTGATTTTAGCCATTTCACTTTCAAAATTAAAAGGAGATGGAGCCTTTTTTACCTCTTTGACAACTGCTTCATTTCTTAGCTTAGGTATTTTCTTTAGGGGTTTTTCTCTGGATTTTCCTTTCTCCATTGCATCCTTTGTTGAATTATCTTTCTTCGGTTGGCTTGAAGAAGGTGTATTAATATGAAGGTCCCTTGTAGGATTTGCCTTTGGAAGATTTACAAGCACCCTTTTACTCATGAGGTTGTACTGTTTCTGAAGCTGCATAATAACATTGTGGTATCCTTTCCTAAACTCCTATGTCTCCAATGACAACATATCATCATTATCTTGCATAAACTTGTCATTTTCATCCATAAATTGATCATGTTATTCTTTTGTTAAGAACACATTTGTTTCTATATCGTCACAACAATGCATATTCTCTTCAATTGTCGGATCAAAACCCCCATTTGCATAGTTTATTTGGAAATGAGTTGTTATTCATTGATCACCTTGATTTCTCTGATCTCTTTGCATGATATGAGGAACTGGAGCTCTTCTGAAATTTTGATTTCTAGGATGAAAATCAGTTTGATCCCTAGTGGAAGGCTTATTTTCCAAGTACATTCTTTCCATGAATCTTTCTATAGTCTTAATCATCAAATCAAATTTCTCATCTGATGATTGAGAAGTTGAGGGTTGTGCTTCTCCTTGGACCTTATTCACATCTCTGTCAAGATTATGTTTGATCTTCCCCGATGTCATCAAATTTACCTCTACTTCAATTGCATCACTCATCATATAATCTAATGTATTGGATATTCTTTCTTTTAATAGCAAGTCAAAGTCACTGTCAAATGAATCTACATATCGAATTTGAGAAGCTCCAGGAGAAGGTTTAACTTCTGTAGGAATTTAATTATAGACTTTCATAAATCTGGTTGAAAACTCTTGTACTGTTTCATTTGGTGATATTTTTATATTATTGTATTGAGTTAGCAACTGAAGAGGATTATTTTTTTCAACCCACCTTGCAAGAAAAAGTGTTTCAAAAGATGAAAAATTAAGGATGCTCGCTACAGTAAGAGCTTTAAACCATTTTCTGACTTCTCTTGAAAGACTTTGTGCGAACAACCTAAGTTTTGCATCCTCGTGATCTACTTCCTCTAGATCAACAAAATCATTGAACCAATCCAAGGGTCTTTGTGATGATTTATTTTCTTCAACATTGAATGATCTGATTCTCTGATTATAATTTTGGGGTAAATCATGCAATTGGGCAAGCAAGGCAAGAGGAGCAAATCTGGTTTCCATGGCTCTAGGAGTATTTTGGGCTATCTAGATAGTCTAAGTAGGGACAATCTGAATAGAAATGGTCTGAATGGGGACAGTGGGAATCAAAGACTAGAATTTCTTCTCATAAAAAATAATTCCATTCAACTTAGATTCTGATCTAGATCTGAACAGGGCTTGCTCAAATTTTAAATCAAAGTCAAGGTCATCAATACTTTTTAACTCGTCTTTGGGTAAGGATAAATTTTGTCCAGGAAACAAAATGATTGAACTATATTTTCTTTTCTTTTGTGCAAGAGTTTCTCCGGATCAGACACAGATGCTATAGGTTCTGGATCAGGGTTCCTCCTAGTGTAAATTCTCTTAGGAGCCATCATTTCTTATTTTCTCAAAACAAAAAACTATGCTATTGATATTTTCAAATGAATTCACTGGAGTAATAAAAATTCAGAAAAAAGGGTGTTTGATTCATTGTTACCCTCAAGAATCAAATATAAGCTTTTAGTCATTCTTCCCAGGGAAAATTTTCAATTTCATCCCCGGCAGCAACGCCAAAATGTTAACTCTGAGTAAATTGTTGGGTTGAACAAAAAATCTACAAAGTTAACCTACAAACCAACTTTAATAATGGAAACTAGCCTTTCCAATCTAGAGAGGGCTCTCTCTGAGACTTTATCTCTAATAGACAGGTTGCTTTAAAATATGGATAGATTTCAAACTTTAAGGTAACTTTTAAAAGGTCTGCTGACAAAAGATAGTGTTTCTAGGGCTATGGAGTTAACCCCTGAAAACAAAGAAACAATGTTATTGCTTGGTAGATAGAACTCCTCGGAGGAATAAAGGATAAACAAGGTGATGAACTTCAGTATTTAATTGTATTATGTAGGGTGAAAGAAGAAGTGAAACATACAACAAAATCATATCACTGCAGTGGATGAATTCTGATCTTAGTTGGGAAAGGAGACATAATTTAAATCAGTTCATTCTAGAGAATCACTTAGATGAATTCTAGACTTTAAAATTTATCAATTTAAAAAGAAGAGAAGTGAAAATGAATATGAACACACAGGAAATACATACAAGGAAAGGTACAAGCTTCATATCATCACCATTAGAATATTTTTCTTAAGTAACTCAGGACTTCTGCATTTGTATTTCTTTAGATTCAGGAAACTACATAGAGGATCAAAATATCTATATTTTTTTCCCCGCACCCCCCAGTCCCTATATATAGAAAGTAAAGCTACACTAAGATGCTAGGAATCAAACTACTATATCCTAGAGTTGTGGATCTTGTTGTTTTCAAAGAGAACAACAACCTTTACAAAAATGATCAAAAATAGGAAAGTCGATCTGACAATCATAAACTATTTGGGATGTTATTTACAATCATAAATTATTTAGCCAAATCACAATCATGTGGTTTTGATGAATCATCAGGTGTATTGTTGGACAACATTGTTACCGCTGCATAGTAGATTCTGGCTTCTGCTACACAATTGATGGTTGTTTGATGAATCATTAGGTGTATTGTTGGACAACATTGTTACCGCTTCGCAGTAGATTCTGGCTTCTGCTGCACAATTGATGGCTGTGAAATCTGCGCAGTGATTTCACATGAAAGATATTCATGCAGAGGTTGTGTGCATGAATCCATTTGGTTGTAGAGAATGGGATCATCCAATTTGTTCGTAGCTTCATTGTCCAAAGTCACTTGCATTTGTAAGGCCCTATTTGTCCTTCTCAATGACAAGATTTTTCTTTTCAAATTCTTCATCTGTGTCAACAAAGACGCATTTCTTTTCAATTTTGATTGAGAGTTGGAGAGAGTTGCACATGCATTGTCGATATTTGGTCTGCATTCCTTGAAATGTTCCATGATTATTTCCTCTGATATCCTTTTTTCCTCCCAAAGCTCAATAATCACATCTTGAGATTCTCTGAGCTTACTTTTAAGCCAATTTATACTCATTTCTCTTCTTGTTGGTGAGGTAGGAGATATTTGGCCTACTTGACTCTGTGATGATGGTGTTTCAATAATGTTTTCTTCTAGCCGCCTTCTCAATTCTTTGTTTTCTTGATAAAATTGGGCTATGACGTGTTGAGATTGCTTTAGTTGTTGTTTAACCTTCTGAGTATTTGCATTTTCCTCACCTAACTCCATCTATTTTTCATCAATTCCCTGGTTTTCACATTCAACAAGCTCTAGTTGAATTGTGGGTATGGGAAATCTCCTGGTAGAGGACTTGGTGCACAGTTTACTGGGAGCTTGAATCTCCTCAGTTTTATCAGTAAATCTTGACTTTCTTCTCTTTTGGGATTTTGGTTGATTGAGTGACAATTCTTCCATTTCTTTCCCTTTTCTTCTTTTGGGAACTTCTCTTCTTCTCGCCTCTGAACTATGAAGTGTCATTGGGTTTGCATTTATTAACTTTAAATTCTAAGGTTCAAACCTCACAACCCTGTCGCTTCTTTCATTCTTTTCTTTTCTTTAGGAAGTTTCCATGGTGTTGGTATACGTCAATTTCAAGCGAGCAACAATAAATGGTAATAGCCTCTCTGTGTGGCGAATAAGAATGGCGAACTTTTCACAATGTACAAGGAAAGGTAGCAACATGAATCTTTGCGCGACAAAAAAATTAGTAGCAGAAAATCGATGCAATGAGAAACTCGACGCAACAGTAAAGTGTGACGAAAATTTTTGGCGCAACAGAAAACTAGGTGCGGTAGCAAACAACAATGAGAAACTTGTCATAGTGAAAATATTAGTGTAGCAGTAGGTAGTTCAGAATAAATAAGGTTGACTGTGAGAAGAAACAACTCGTTCCAAAAATCTAGTTTGCAACGAGCTCCAAGGAAAACTTTTGAACAATGGCTGAAAGAAATGGAGGATATGCAGCAAAATAAAAATAGAAGACTTACGTAATGACTGAAAAAAAGTAGTGAAGGGCTTCAGATCTTGCTGAAAAAACTATGGACGAAGCACAAATTCTGAAAGTGATGGAGAAGCATGAAGGGTGACCAATATTTATGCTTTGGATAAGGAATTAAATCATGGAAAAGGATGGTAAATCCATAGCGATGAGAAATTTTAAAGCAGGTTAAATATTTGTGCAGTGAACTCATGCAACGGGTACTCTTTTGAATTGTGAAAAAGTACAAACAATAGGAGTGCCATGATTTTTCACTTTTATGATTTCATGATTAGGTAATGGTGCCCATAATATCTTTTCACGTGATCTTTATCCTAACCACTTGACTCGACTTTGGTACCCAAATTCCACTTTTTTGACATGACTCGAAACTTAAGAAGATAAACCCTTACAATTCAAACATGACTAACCTTACACCATTTTATCGACTTTTATCCAAATCCCTTACTCAAATTTTCAAACCATCCCTTAGTTTTGTCACTGACCTCATAAAATTTGACACACCAACTGTGACTTATTCAGGAAAGCTTTGTTTTTCAAAAAACTAAGACATGGATCTAAAAAATTGGACAAACCTATGACTCTAACTATAAAACACATGGTGCTAACAGAGTGAACCCGAAGATGAGCCTAAGGGAGGAAGAGAAACAAAAGGAGACAATGAAGGAGAATATAGATAAATAATCCATGTCAATTCTCAACCCATGGCCAGAACAAATACTGACCCTCAAAATAACCAACCATGGTTGGTACCTGATGTTTTTTTTGTCCCTGGGGCACTCCATGACATGCCCAAACATCCTAAAAAGTTCTTACCCAAGTTTGATCCCGATAGTAAATATTTTTCTAACAACCATATCAAAATTTTTATGCTTGCAATGAGACTTATGAATGTTCGACATGAAGATGTTTGCAAATTATTTCCTTATACATTTGAAAATAAGGCTTAAACCTGGTTGTTTTCTTTAGAACAAGATTCCATCACTAGGTTGAATAACCACTTTCATTGAGGATTTCATATAAGAAAAAACCCCAACAACTTTAGTCCTGAACCTTTCAAGAATCAAAATGGAAGCTAAAGAAAAGATAAAATATTTTAATCAACGATTTCTTACTTTAATGAAGAGAATTCCTCAATCTTCTAAGCCTGCTAAAGACGTTTCTATTGAATTCTATACTTCATACCTTATCATTTCAATGGTAATGTTTTTTAAGAATTCTGAGAAAAATACTCTTAGCATAACTTTTAAAGAAGCCTTTAAAGTTGAGAAGGTCAGGTTGAGTCTTCAAGGTAACCTTGGGGCTGAATCTTCAAAATCTAAAGCCAATATTAAAAATAAAATGAATGTAATGAATCCCTCAGAATATAATAAAGATTTTTATTCCACATACATGTAATCCATCCAAATAATCATCAAGAAACTTTCCAATGAGATAATTGATCTGAAGAAGAGTTGTGGAGAAGGCTCTTCCAACCCCAATAATTTTTTTAGTTTCAACCTAAGAAAGACAAGAGAACCCCTCCTACAAACAAGACCACTCCCCCTTCTTTAGAAGGTATTAATATGGAAGATTTATTTCAAGCCTTTCAAGATTGGGAAACTGCAAGCAAAACTGAATCAAAAGATGAAGAAGAGGGAGAATATGAGGAGAAGGAACAAGCCCATGAATATGAAGAAATAGAAGAACAACAAGTTAATTCTTTTTGGGATACATAATTTGGATTGGGAGAAGAAGAAGAATATGTTGAAGATATACATATGTCTCAAAATACAGTGACCACTCGGAGTGAAAGTAAATCCACATCTCCTAACCCTCATGCTTCATCTAATCTTGCTAAAACAACATCCAACACCCAGAAGACCCATGTTGCTGACAAATAGAGTAATCCTTACACTCCTCCATCAAAATTGGATTATGATTTCTTGGGATATTTGAAAAGAAATAAATCAAACATTTCCTTTGAACTTATGAATCTCCCTCAAATTTAGGAATTTTTTAATAAAACTCTACAAGGTAGCACTTCCAAAAACACTCAAGAAGCTAATGTTGGAATAAAAAGGGGAAAATATAAAGTTGGTCAGACCACTAAAAATACATCACCAAAAAGACAATCAATTTTCAATGCATCCCTAACTGGCAAAAGATCAAGGTCCAACACTCCTCCTTTCTTATCGAATTTTGATATTTGTAACAAAAAATTGCACAATTTCATGGTAGATTTAGGAGCTTCTTCCAATGTCATGCCATTCAAGGTATGTGAGAAAATTAATGTCAAACCTGAAGAATCTGATATCCAAATAATACAGATGGATATAACAAGAGTCAAAGTTATTGAAGACTTAAAGAATGTTTTGATAAGATTATCATCCAACCGTAAAGTACATCACACCATTGACATTATAGTAGTGGATATCCTTGATACTTGTGGGATGATTTTGAGTAGAGATTGGTCTATTGTGCTTAATGGATATTTTTCTATTGATTGGTCACATTTATGGCTCGCTTACAATGGGAAATCCAATTAAATCAGAGTTGACAAAGAAAGTTACATGAAAAACATAGTAATAGACTTGAATGAACCCAATGAACCTATCATGTTCAATCATTCAATTTTGGGGAACTATTATTATTATTCATTATGTGGGAGTCACACAATTGATATTTCTTCCCATGTAGAATCAAACATACAATCTGAAATCCTTCATTGCACTCATATTTTTTAGCCTCACTATAACATAGTATATAAAATTGACAGTAATCATAATGTACAATCTAACATAGTATCTAGATATATATTAGAAATGTATGCTAACTTTACTAACCCTGAAAGATCAGAAAATAAAACAAATTATGAGTCCATGCTCAAACTTAAAAGAGATCCTAACATGTGGACTTTATATTTTGATGGATCTAATCCTTTTGAAGGTGCAGGTTCTAGTTTCATACTAAAGGACCCTACTGGAAAGAAAACATTGATTGCATGTAGACTTGAGTTCCAATGTACAAACAACACTGTAAAATATGAATCCCTTCTCCAAGGATTAAGTAAAGAAATAGACTTGGGAGAAAAGAAGATTAAGGTATTTGGTGACTCCAAGTTTGTAATAAGACATGTAAGAAACACCATACATTGAATTTCAATTGACCTCAAGCATTACCAACAAGATTTATGGGAATTGATTAAATTGTTTGATGCATTTAACATCGGTCTATTCCTTGTTCTTTAAATTATGATGGAGAATTGGTAGCTCATGTAGAATCTAGACTAATTCCATCAGAAGGGATATTTCCTGATATTTTTTCTGTGGAATTCTTGTACATGTCTTCAATCTCGGATAATGTGACCAACTGGAGAGTCTTTGATGATGAACAACAAATTATAATTTTCCTACACCTTGAGGGTAATTTCAAATATTCTATAATAGATGAAGGACATTAATTATTGATTAAGGTTGGTTGTCATTTGATGTCAACCCTTGAAGAAAGCCCGATAGCACAAAGGTTTGGGTAATCGACCCAAGTTTGTTTGATGTAAAGATGACTTATTGTTGTCTTTTCATGGTTGATAATAAGTACAAATGGATGAACTCCAAAGTGGTCCCCTTATGGTGAAATCCCTCACGGGAAGACACTTTGCGGATTGAGTTATCCTAGAAGTATGGTTAGATAACCCATGCTTATTTGTGGAATAATGAGAAGAAGGTCAGTGAATTTTTCAGAGAAACTATCCTAGATTGATAGTGTTTTTCATGCCATTTTCGATGGCATGTGTAATGTCACATAACTCCTCACGGTTAGAGAGTTATGGCCATGAGAAGTTGGAGAACCCAGGTTTGGGTAATGGACCCAAGTTTTTTTTATGGATAATGGTATGAGTTTT
>JZKD02S1784390.1:57851-70367 GCA_000966675.3 Picea glauca | reverse complement strand
TGTCTGTGATAACTTCAAGCTCCAATATCATTTTTCCTTCCTCTTCAAGTTTTGGAAATATAGTTTGAATTGGGATCTTGTCACCTATAATCTTCTTTAATCATGAAACATGGAAAATTGGGTGTACTCGTGAAGATGCAGGAAACTCCAATTCATATGCCATAGTACCAATATTGTTCAACACCTTATAAGGGCCATAGTACTTTGGTGATAATTTATTATCCTTTTTATCTTGCTTGAGGTATGTCTGTTTGTATGGTTGCAGTCTTAAATATACCCAATCATGTACTTCAAAACTTCTTTCACTATGATGTTGATCTGCTTGTTTCATGCTATTATGTGCCATGGTTAGGTTGTCATATAAGAGTTGGAGAACTTGTTGTTGATGCTCGATGTGATCTTCCATTGCTTGAACCTTAATTTTTATTTTAGAGAATAAGTGATGGAAGGTGGGTGATATCCATAGAGTGCCATAAACAGTGTCATTTTTGTTGCAGTATGAAAGGAAGCATTATACCACCATTCTGCCAAGAGTAACCACTTGAACCATTGTGTTTTTTTATTAGAGACAAAGAAGTGAAGGTATCCTTATAGAAATTTGTTCACTATCTAGGTTCTTCCTTCAGATTGAGGATGATAGCATTATCTATGAGCCAATTGAGTACCCAAACAAGAAAATAATTATGTCCAAAAATGTCCACTAAAGATGGGATCACCGTCACTTACAATAATCTTTGGGATTCCATGTAGATTTTGAACTGTCTCCATGAATGCGGTGGAAACTGTACTGGATTTGAAAGGATGAGAGAGAGCACAAAAGTATGTGTACTTGGTCAGTCTATCAACAATCACCATGATGACACTCTTTCCTTCGGACTTTGTTAACCTTATGATGAAATCCATGGAAACCTCCTCCCAGCGCTGACTTGGGATGGCTAATAGTTATAAAAGACCTGGGCTCTTAATTTTTTCCACCTTATTTTGTTGGCAAACCAAAAATTCTGCCACAAACCTTTGAACATCAATTCTAAGTCCATCCCAAAAAAATCCTTCTTGACCCTATGGTAGATTTTTAAAAATCTTGAGTGCCCTCCTACCGGAGAGGTGTGCAATTCCAAGAGTACATTTTGTTTGAGTTGGGAGTTCTTAAATAAATATAAGTGATATTTGTACCATAGTGAATAATGTTTCCATGTAAATGTATCTGATGCACTGGAATCTTGTTGCAACCTTTAAATGAGAATCCACATGTTTTCGTCATTATTCCATTCATCCCTCGCTTTTATTATCCAATCGGGTTGGATGATCAAGATAGCACAGAGAAAGGCCTCAACATATTCATCCTTTCTTGAGAGTGAATCTTCGACAACATTTTTCTTCCCTTTTTTGTAGATTATTTCAAAATCATAACCCAACATCTTGGTCACCCATTTGTGTTGTTATTTTGAAAATAGTCTTTGTTCCAAGAAGTATTTAAGACTATCATGATATGTTTTGACCTTGAAGTGCCTACCTATTAGGTAAGGGTTCCATTTCTTCAATGCATGTAGTATTTCCATCATTTCCTTCTCATAAATGGGTTTGTGTAAGTCATTTCCCTTGAGTGGCTGACTTTTAAAAGGAAGGGGCCTTCCTTCTTGCATTATAAAAACACCAATGTCATTTCCTGAGGCATAACATTCCACAATAAAGGTTTTTGTGAAGTATGGTGTGGTCAAGACATGATCTTTTCACATCACCTCTTTAAGTTATTAAAAATATTGAGTTGCCTCTAGAGTCCATGAAAATTCATACTTCTTAGTTAATTTCATTAAAGGTGTTTCTATTCTTCCATAGTTCCGAACAAACTTGCGGTAACAACCTGTCAAACCCAAAATTCCTCTAAGATTCTTCAATGTTTTGGGAATCGGTCAGTCCATCATGGCCTTAATATTTTTAGGGTCTGCCTTGACACCTTCATGAGATACAATATGACCCAAATACTCTACCTCCTTCACCCCAAAGAAACATTTGGATGGTTTGGAAGATAGTTGTTTCTCCTTTAGTAGTTGTAGCACCTTGTCAAGATGTCAAACATGATCCTCCCAAGACTTGTTATAGATTAGTATATCATCAAAAAATACTAACACAAATTTTTGAAGGAAGGGATTGAAAATGGAATTCATCAATCCTTGGAATGTAGAAGGTGCATTGGTAAGGCCACAAGGCATGACCAAAAATTCATAATGGCCTTCATGAGTTCAGAATGATGTTTTTTGGATATATGCTTCCTTCTTTATAATATGATGATACCCTAACAAAGATCCAACTTTGTGAAGTAGATTTCTCCATGTAGTTCATCTAAAAATTCATCAATGATGGGAATGGGAAACTCATATTTAATAGTGATCTTGTTGAGCTCTCTATAATCTGGACACATATGCCATGAGCCCTCTTTCTTGAGTACCATTACCACCGATGAAAGGTAAGAACTTTGGCTAGGTATAATAATGCCATCCTCTAACATTTCTTCAACCATACTCTCAATTTCACTCTTCTGGGCATAAGGGTATCTGTAAGGATTGATTTTAGGAGGAACACTCCCAAGAATTAGGTGAATAGCATGATCATTATTTCGAGTGGTTGGAAGACCTTTGGGAATATCTTCAAATACTTTGGAATGCTTATCAATGATCCCTTGGAGATCTAGGGGAATAGATGGCTTATATGTTTTAACACACAGTGATCATAGTTTTACAATTACACCATGATTCCCCTTTTTCAATAATATTGTCATGCCATTAGAGCTTATCGCCTTACTGGGTTTCCCTGTGATACCCCTTAACTCAATTTCCTTTCCTTCTAATCAAAATTTCATGAAAAGTTCTTGAAAATTAAACGCAATTGTTCCCAATGATTGTAACCATTGGAATCCTAGTATGACATCAACACCACCCATGGGTATAGAAATCATTGGACTATTCATTACATATTCCCCCATAGTAAGATTTATCTTATGGCATTTTCATGAGAAATTAATATTTCCTCCATTTTAAATCATTACTTGAAACTCTGGCGTTGGATATATAAGCAATTGAGAGCTTTGGCTAATTTACAGTGAATGAAATTATGAGTACTAACAGAATCAATTAGGACTACTACCTTTTTATTTTTGATATATCCTTCGATATTGAAGGTTTGAGGAGTGTTATTTCTAGCCAATGCATTACATGATATCGTGGGAGTCAACTCTTCAGAATTAATCTCTTCTACATTTTTTCTTGAGATGTTTCTTGTTTTTGTTCTTGTTATTCTTCCTCTTAAAAATCTATCTAGAATAATTTATTCTCCCCACAGTTATGTCCCTTACTGTACTTGTTGTCATAATTAAAGAATAAACATTTTGATTTTCTTTCCTCCAATTGTTGAGGTATCAAACTTGTAGGTTGAAGTGTTTTAGAAGAAGGAACATTATTCTCTCGATAGATGTTATGAGTGGTCCTTCTAGTAGCCATAGCCATATTTTTACTTTCAACATTTCTCGCCACCTTGAATGCATTCTCCAATGATTTGGTTTCCCAAAGGAGAACCTCATGTTAAATGTTATCCTTTAAAGTTCCTATGAATACATCAATCAGGTGCTCATATGGAATATCCATTACCTTTATATTAAATCTTTGGAAGTTCTCAATGTGCTTGCATGTGAACCCTTTTTCTTTAGATTTATCAATTGGCTAAATAATGTATTCCTCCTTGTATCCTCATAGTGTGCTATCATTTCTTTCGTGAAAATTTTCCAAGTGGCAAGTGATTTGCGAGAACAAAGCCATCAATACCACACAAATTTATTGGGTTCTAAATATAAAGAAGAAATCTGTACCTTTTTTCTGTGTGTCACGTCATGTAGATCAAAGAACTGCTTCATTTGAAGTATCCATGTGATTGGATCCTTTCCATCAAACTTCATCATATCGATCTTAGGAAAGTGGTTGTTCTTCAACCCAAAGTTGGAGTTTCTCTAGTATTGATTTATCTTCCTTGTGTCCTCATCATGAATTTCATGGGATACATTTTCACTTTTAGGTGGCCTCTCTATTAGGAATTCTTTCAATCCTTCCATGATCTCCCTTTTTAAACCATCCATCTTAGTATTCAGTATTGCCTCCAACTTAGCTTCAGTTGAATCCATCATCCCTTGTAGTTCATCTTTTGTTATTGTCTTCTTTTGTAAATCATTTATGTCCCTGTGCATTTCTTCACCTTCATCAAGAGTCCAAGTAGGACTATCTGAAGGCTAATTTGGTGTATAATTTCCCTTTTTTGGTGGCATTTTGGCCAAGTATCACTTTTAAACCTTGATTTCGAGGTTCTTCTGCTAGATGATATGTATTCTACTGTATATCCAAAATTTTGGCCCTTCTAGGTTTGAAAATTTCATTCTTTATTTCTTTGATACATCTTCTCTATAATGCCACATGTCTAATCAAAATTATATGTGCCAAGTGGAAGTTATGGTAACTTCCCCACACCTTGCTGATTTTTGGTCCTTCTAGGAGACCGTACTTGTAAAGATTTCCAAGCACAAAATATATAATATTTTATTTTGAAACTAGCACCAAAAATACTAAATGATATCCACTATGAAATGCAACTAGTCTCACTTAATTTGGATACTCACTGAAGAAGATATCATTGTTTTACCCAGAACACCTATTTGAGACTAGTTAATATGACTAGTCATCTACCCTATCTTACACAGGGTGTATCTACAAAATTTGGATGACCCAAAAGCTGAAATTATATCATAGATACCTTGATAATGTCTTTGAATATCATCAAAGTTTCAAGTTATGAAACGACACATAAAATATTTTATAGTTAAAATTATGCGATGACTAAATTATGGATGATTCTAGAACCCTATATTATAGAGGATATATCTCTGAAATTATGAGGCCTCAGGAGATGAAATTTGAACCATGAGTACATTGATCCTTCTACAAAAGATCCTCCAATTATTTCATTCTGAAAAATCGTATAAAAAAATTTATAGCGAAAATTCCAAGGTGTCTTAGATGCAACAATGAAACCCCAATACCTTGACCTCTTATACCAAATGTTAAGAAGAAAATATCAAAATAGCATAAAAAAACCTCAAAATAAGTACTCAACGCCTTTAAAAAGAGATAATTTTGGATAATAATCCTCTTAGATTGGGAAACCTCCTTATACACCACATAAATTTACAAATGCAAGATGATTTCAAATGAAAAGGTCTCCTTGGTATATATAGGAGACTAGGAGGTACAATTACAGCTAATGGACCCAAACCTACATAAATAAAATAAAATACTAATGTAATATACCCCAATTAAGGGGTAATGTGCCACTATTTAGGGCTTAACATCTCGCAACATGAATACCATATTTATGGAAGTGTCAATTGACACTTCACCAAGATCCTCGTGCAAAACCTTAGCTAAAGGAAGTCTAGGCCAACCCCTCCATAAGATACCCTATGATATGAATAACATCCCTTAGAAAGGGAAATTAGATAGTTCTCCAATATATGAGAATATTATGCTTCCAGAAGGATCAATTAACCCTTCCACCACATACCCCATGATGTGAATACCATCATCAGGGAAGTTTCCATTGACCCTTCTATGTGATCCCCCTCCATGAGAATACTATGTTGGGGGAAGGGTTGATAAAAAAATCCATGATAACACCATTATTTAAAAATATTTCTTGATAAAAGGTTATTCAACCCAACCCTTCCACTGGATACTACACCATATGAATACCATCCTTTAGGACGGGTAGATCGACATTTCTCCATTCTTCCCCACAATAAGAATATTATGGTTGAAGGAGTCTCGAATTACCATTCCACTATATATGCTATTAAAACTAAACATCATTGAGGAAGGGTTTACTAACACTTATTGATGCTCAAATCCATTCAAATACTATTATGAAGGAAGGGTTGGATGACCCTTCCTCGAGATCCCCCTTACACCGAAAATTTTCTTGTGGAGGGGTAACCAAACCCTTTTATTGGATACCCCATCATGAAAAT
Organism: Picea glauca; assembly: GCA_000966675.3. Taxonomy (NCBI): domain Eukaryota; kingdom Viridiplantae; phylum Streptophyta; class Pinopsida; order Pinales; family Pinaceae; genus Picea; species Picea glauca. The sequence goes on along the minus strand of JZKD02S1784390.1, from coordinate 64,306 downwards.
ACCATCCATCAATAAGTTTCATCCAACCCTTGAACCTAATCCCCCACCATGAAAATAGTTTTCTAAAGGAAGGTCCAACTAATCCTTCCCTGGGATCCCAATTATGAAAAAAACATTATTGAGGAATGGTTGATCGAACCTTCTTTGTGATTCCCCCTCCACTTTATAATCATGTAGGAGGAATGGTTGTATGACCCTTCCATGGAACACAAATTATTCAAAAAAAATTCTAGACGAAGGGTCAAACAACCATTGCATTTCATACCCCTTGATGTGAAAACCATCCCTAGGAAAGGTCAACCTACCCTTCTCCATGGGACTACATTGATTGAAGAAGGGTTGGCCAACCCTTCCAATGGATACCTCATTATGAGAATATTGTCATTGATGAAAATTTGGTTCACCATTTTGTAACCTCCCCCGCTTATAATTCTATGTTAGAGGAAGGGTAGGTCAACCCTTCCTCATAATTCCCCTTATGCAAAAAATATGATTCAAAAAGGGTCAATTAACAATTCCTATAGACAGAGCATGACATGAATACCATATTTGAGGAAGGGTCAAATTAACCTTCTCCATTCTCCCTTACCATGAAAATAATATGTTGGAGGAAGCATCAATTGACCCTTCTCCATGCTCCCCCTTATGCAAAACATTAGTTGAGGAAGGGTGGTCCAACCATTCCACATGATACCTCGTCATGTGAATACCATCCCTTAGGAAGGTTTTTAGATAGCTCTACATGATCCCCCTCCACGAGAATAATATTCTGAAGAAGGGATATCTTACCCTTCCATTGCATACCCAATGTTGATAATACTATCATTGAGGAAGGTTCAACCAACCCTTGTTTGTGATCCCCCTCAATAAGAATACTATGTTGGGGAAGGGTTGGCCAACCATTCCACATGAACATTGCTATTTGAAAATTTTCTTAAGGAAGGGTCAACAAACACTTCCATTGGATACCCATCCACATGAATACCATCATTTAGGAAGAGGCAACCAACCCTTCTCCATTCTCCCCCTCAATGATAATACTATTCTTAAAGAAAGATCGAATGACCCTTCTACTCTATACCCTCTAAAAAGAATACAATATTGAGGAAGGATCAATTGATGCCTCTCCATAATCACATCCATGAGAATGCTATGATAATCAAGAACTGTTATAGTTCCTACCATTAGCTTCTATTATCATGTAACTCTCTCTTGAAACCCACACCAACATCCCTTCAATTCTAGTTAAGGAATCTGGGCATCCTATGCCATCTCACATGCAATAAAGTACAATAAATTTGTACCTCACCATTCTGCATCCCTGTTGCTTTGAAAATTGAGCCTACATCAATGGGGAAATGTTATATGGCCCCACCTCTCCAATGGCATCCAATAATTGACCTTTCTATGGGATCCCCCTTATGTCAATTTTTTTTTTTATGGAAAGTCCACTTGACCCTTCCACTTGATACCTAGTCACATGAATACCATCTACAAGGAAGTATTGGTTGAAAATTACCAATGATCCCCCTCCATGAAAATACTGTTCTGGAGGAAGGGCTAATTGATCCTTTTTTTTATCATGATTATAATAAACAAATTCTTGAGTTATGGTCAACCAACCCTTCTCCATGTTCCCCCCTCCATGAGAATATCATTCAGGAGGAAGTGTTTGTTGACCCTTACATGAGATCCCCCTTATTTGAAAACTTTTCTAAAGGAAAATTCATTTAACCCGTGTAATGGATAACCCTTGATACTAAAACTATCCTTTAGGAAGGCTCAACCTACCCTTATCCAAGCTCCATCTCCATGATAATACTATTCTTGAAGAAGGGTCGATGAACCCTTCCACTAGATACCCTGTGAGGAGAATATTATAATTGAATAATGGTAATTCAACACTTCTTCATTCCCCTCCTCCATGAGAATTTGATGTCGGAGGAAGGGTTGGTCGACCCTTCCGTGGGATACCCCTTATGTGAAAGATATGCTCGATGAAGGTTCAATTGAACCTAAGACTAGATACCCCTTAAAAAGAGTATAATTTTTTGTAAAGTTTTTTTATACCCTTATCTATGATCCCCTACATGATAATACCATAATTGAGGAATTTTTAATCGACACTTACATTGGATACCCCTTGATGTGAATACCATACTTTAGTAAGGGTTGGCTAACCCTTCTCAATGCTAAGCCTCCCTGACAATACTGTACTTGAATAATAATTGGTGACTCTTCCATTGGATATAATGTGATGATAATAATATCATCGAGGAATGGTTTACCAACCCTTCACCATTCTCCACATTCATTTGAATACTTTGATAGTTTAAAGGGTCAACTAAAAATTACCCAATACCCCCCATTCAAAAAACTTTCTTGAGAAATAGTTTACTAGTATTTCCAGTGGATACATTAGGAAATGAAAACCATCCTTGATGAAGGGTGGGATGAACATTCTCCATGATTCCTCCACCCGAGAATATTATTCTAGAGGATTGGTCAATCGACCCTTCCCTTGGATTCCCCTTATGCAAAACAAATTCTTGAGGAAGATTTGTCTAACCATTACAATGGATACCCCATTATGGAAATACCATCCTCGAGGAAGTGTCATCCAATCCTTATAAGTGATTCCCCTCCATTGAAATACTATGTAGGAGGAAGGGTATGATTATCATTTCCCTAGATCCCCCTACTGGAAATATTTTCTTGAGAAAGTATTGACTACATTTTATGTGATCCCCCTCCACAAGAATAGTAGGATGGATGAATGGATAGTTGAACCTTCCTTGAGATCCACATTATTCAAAAAAATTTATTGAGGAGGGGTTGGCCTACCTTTCCACTAGATACCACTTCATGTGAATACCATCCTTCAAGAATAATTGATTGAAATTTCTCCAAGATCCCCCTCCACGAGACTACTATGTTGTAGGAAGTATTAGTCAACAAGCTCCCATGATGCTCCTTATGTGAAAATATTGATTGAGAAAGCATCGACTAACCCTTTCATTGGATACACCATGAATTGAACACCATCTCTCATAAATAATTGTCTGACCATTCTCATTGATCCCCCTCCATGATATAATATGCTTGAGGAAGGGTTGGATAACCCTTCCACTAGATACAACATGATGAGAATACCATCATTGAGGAAGGGTCAATCAACCCTTATCCATACTCTCATTTATGAGAATACTATGATGGATGAATGCTTGGTCAATCCTTCCCCGGAATCCTCATTATTCAAAAACATTTCTTGAGGAAGGGTTAGTTGACCCTTCTAGTGGATTCCCCTCAACAGGAATGCCATATTTCAGGAAGGGATAACTGACCATTCTATATGTTCCACCTCCATGATAATACTATATTTTAATAAGGGTTGGCTAACCCTTCCACTAGAATCTCCATGATTTGAATATCATCATTGAGAAAGGTCATATGAACCTTCTCTATTATGTCCTCCATGAGAATATTATGTTGGAGGAAAGGTTGACTAATACTTCCCCAAGATCCTCCTTATGTGAAAACTTTGTTTGAAGAAGGGTCAAGAAAATGTTCCAATGGATATAACATGACATCAATACCATCCCTTAGGAAGGGTCATCCACCTGTTCTCCATGACCCCCCTCTATGAGAATAATATGCTTCAAGAATGATTGGTTGACACTGCCAATATGTATCCTCTAAGGGAATACCATAATTGAGGAAGGGTTGGTTGATCCTTCTATGTGTTCCCCTTCCATGTGAAGACTATATTGGAGGAAGGGTTATCAAACCCTTCCCTAGGGTCCCCATTATGCAAAAACAATTCTTGAGGAAAGGTCGATCGAACCTCTCCTTAGATTCCCCTCGACGATATCCCCTTTTGATTTATTTTTTATAAAGGAAGGGCTAGTTGATCCATCCATATGATACCCCTCAACATGAATAACATGTTTTAGGAAGGTTTGACCAAATATTTTTCATGCTCCCTGTTGAAGAGGCATTGTGGATAATTTTGGGGATCTACGCCAAAAGTAAACCGAAGGGTAAAAGGAAATTATAAGATGGACCAGAGTGTGTGATGGAAGTGGACTTGAAGGATTCAAAGATCATGAAAAAATGATGTGCGATGGAGCAACACGCAAAAGGCAGAGAACGGTTATAAATTGTTGGGTTTTGGGGGACACTTTTCCCACTTTTGTAATAGGTTTTGGGGGGACACTTTGTCCACTTTTGTAACGGGCTTAGACCTATTTCTATGTATAAATATGTAAAAGGTTTCTTTGAAGGAGAGAGAGTAGAGGTTAGGCATATGAGAAGCTTCGAGTGCTTTTTGGGTAAGGAAGTCAAGTGAAGAAAGAAGTCTGGGGTGTGACTAAGGAGTGAACTCACACTGCAACAAAACATATAGGCATGTTTGGGTGATGTTACTATTGCATATATTGTAGTGCATTGCACAATTGTAAGGAAACTATTAATGAATAATATAAGAAGCAAACCATTGTGGACGTAGCCCAAGTTGGGTGAACCATGTAAAGTTGTGTGTTGTGATGTGTTTGAAATTTATGATGTTTTATGGTATATGTTGAATGTTTGGCTCACATATGATGTTATAATGTCATGCATATATTATGTTTAATTATAAAGTAAGTATTAATCTACGAGAACTACTCACATGAGTAAATGGTAGAAAGGAAATGAAGAATACCTCACTTCCCCTCATCACTACAGAACCTTGGTTCATGCAACCCCTCTAGATGCATCAGGTGAGACTTCACTTAATTTGTAGGTGATGTTGAAAGGTCTAGTTTCTAAGGGTTTTGTTGGTATATAAATGATTAACTTCGGGTCTACCCACTATGCACCAACAAATGGTTATGTTGTTGGGACTAGGAACTTTAATTGAGGGGAATGTTTTGGAAGCTAAATAGGGAAGAAATTGAATAATGGATGGAGAGGAAGAAACAAGAGTTTTCTAAAGAAAAAAATAGAAAACCTAGTCTCGACATTAAAAGGTATGTTTTCATAGATCTACATTAAATTTTCTTTGGTGAATTTCTAATTATTTTGACTGAATGGTTAGAAAGGCTAGTGGAGAACGTTGGGAGATATAGAGCTAAATCCATGAGAAACTGGACTCTTGAACTGATCAGACAACTCAATATGGTAAGTAATAACGTTTCTCACGTAGTAGATTTCTAGTTGAGTAGTATACTTTGGGGTTATATTACATAATTTATAGTAGATTGTACCTAGTCTTATAGTGTTGCAGAGAGGGAATTTTTCAAGGGTCCACACAGAAGATACTTGAGTGCACTATCTACTTGGATAAATATGTTACTATGCGATAAGAATATCATGAATATGGAGTCTGATAGTTAAGCGCCTTTTTACACATAAGGGAATTGGGGGATGACCAGAGGATGGTATGAGAGTGGGGTGGATGAGTAAGGAGCATATGCGATGAGGATTCTGAGAGAGTATATTGACTTAGAAAAAGATATTGGAGTATTTCACTATGGGAAAAGGTTTAGATACAACAATAAGGAGACTATGGCTGGAAAATGAGAGAAACAAAGAGAATTCGAGGAAAGTAACCCCTGCACAATACTTCATATCACACCATATGGAGAAAGGAAAAGGAAAGAAAGATATCCTCAATACTATCTAGCAGAAGAAGTAAGTTCATCTTAGACTGGAATATGTGTCGAACCCACGACCCCATGTGCGCCATTGAGAATTGAAGAAGGAACCAAGACTTATTCAAGAGCAATTGTAATAAGTGGAGGAAGTCAAAGAAATAGTTAGAATAGTGGAAAGAACACAACGAACCAGAGTCAACCAACATCACCAAGGGTAAATACAACACCTAATACAATGGAAGGGATAGATCATATGTTGATAATGCCTGAGTTTCAGGGAATAGGTTCAGAGGACCCTGAGAAACACTTGTTTATATGCGATACAATATGGATTGTGAAGAATGTCCAAGATGAAGCGATGAAGATTACACAGTTGGCCAAGATGTCCATAGGTCATGCAATGTTGTGGTACATGAAGTTTCAATAAACTACATCGACCAGATAGTCAAGAAATTTGACAGAAATCAAACAAGAGTTGTTGAACAAATTCAAGAAGCCAAAATCTGAATCTCAATATATTATAGAACTAAAGGAAATTAAGCAAGTGCAGAATGAAATAGTGTGGGACTACAACCAGATATTTAAAGATGTAATGGGTAGGTTAAATTTTTAGATTCTTGACAAGAAACATCGAGAATGGTTTATAGCAGGTTTATTGACACACATTCACTATCTATTAACACAACAGAAGGTCACGTTGTAGCCAGAATATTTTGAAATTGTGATGAAATTAGAAGAATCTCTTGTAGGAGATGGTGCATGTATGACATAGGTAAAATCACAGTTGGTTGTGCTAATAATTCAATTATCAGTAATAAC
>JZKD02S1784390.1:10106-30397 GCA_000966675.3 Picea glauca | reverse complement strand
TCAAGGAAGACCTAAAGAATCTAACATTTCAATTAAACCAAAAAAGTAGTAAGGACAAAAGAGAATTTGTGTGGTGTACCACATGTAGGACATAGGGACACCACAAGAACGAATGTCAAACATTCACGTAGTACATGGAAACAAGACTGCCAAACCCTTTTCCAACAAGAGGAATATGGTGTGAGATATGTAAGACACAGGGGCATGATCCATACCACTATCCAATGATGCAAAAATACCAGACAGTGCCAAAGAGTTCATATTTCAACTTTTGCAAGTCAATAGGCCATGATGACAAAGATTGCAGAACAATGGATCTGATGAGGGAAATAACATCACACACCTATAGGGTGTAGGAAGATATGATTACAGGGAAAGTTTCACCACAATTTAACCAAGTACTAGCCCCATATAACATTGTGCCACAGTAATATAACACTGCGCAATTGTAGTACAATACCGCACAACCACAATATAATCATGTGCAGTGTAACCAGGTGCCACAGTACAATGCATCATGAGGAGATCGAGCTTGCTACAGAGGTGGAGGAAGAGGTAGAGGAGGCTTTGGAAGTGGCAGAGGACTGGTGGTATGACATAATTGTCAACAACTAGGACACTATGCAAGATAATTTCCACTTCCACCTACGACATGTATATATTGTCGTGCATCCGACCATGATACAGAAGACTGTCCGACACTATTAGGGAAGATCGAGGAAAAGAGAAATAAAAAAAATTAGAATGTTCAATGGATTTCTACAGAAGCAAGGGATGATGGAAGAAATATCAACATAGTTACACATGGAGGAGCTAAGACAAGAGATGATGTATTAAGACCAGATCCAACACAACACCAATGGGTAAAGAATAATGTTGAACCACCAAAGAAGTTTGATGCGCAGAATGAAAAATGAGATATTCAAGCAAGCCATAAAATAATTCTTGAAGACATACATTGCATCTACATCAACTACACAGTATACTCAAGACATACCAAAGTATGAGATGCCTTCATCGTTGGATCACACTAATGAAGCACATCCCATAGGACAAGTAAGTATCATAAAGGCTTTTATGCAATCCTGTGTTAAGCTACTAAATTATCTATCATATGTTAAAGTGTTACAAAATATTTTAGAAAAATGTATCACATATGTAGAGGGAAAACTAGAACAGAAAACACTTATTCATCTGCATATAAGGAGAAGGACAAGCAAAGAATTCAGAATGAATGCCAACATTGTAGATTTCAACATGGGAGATATTATACTGGATTTAGTCTCTGAAGTGCATGTATTACCCAAGAGTACATGGAAATGAATGGGAGATCCCACATTAGGATATTCACATGTTCAGTTGAAACTAGAAAATCAACATAGGGTTCTTTAAATTGGGAGGCTAAAGGGTGTTACAATATATATGTATGGAGTGCGCACTAAAGTTGATTTCGAAGTAATCGAAATAGTGGATGGAACAACACCTTACCTGGAATTTATTGGCTTGGAATGGGCATTTTATAATCAGGCCATAATCTATATAAAGATAAGGAAGATGAAATTTGAGTCAGGAGATTATAGAGTCATTGTGCCATTATATCCATCAGAAGGAGAAATTTTTGTATAACCCACTTGTTTAGACCTGGAGGAAATTAACCAGTTATACAGAGCCACCACATGCGAAGAATATTATGTGAATCCAAATGTAAATGGGGTACTTAGTTGGAGAATTATCATGGCATGCATGTCAGACTCATATACAGGGCTAGAGAATTGGTAGCAGATATTACATGAAGTCTCCACAAGAAGGTGCGCAAGAATAGACCGCACAGTAATATGGGTAGGTACAGATATAAGAGAACCTCCCAACTTTCATGGGGTGAATGAATTATAAGAATTCCTAACAAGATACAAAGATGAAGTATTAGAAAATCAGAGGCTCTTAGCCTTGGATATAGAACTCAAGGAAACACCTACAAGATGGTGGGGTGTGCACAAAGAGATAGTCAAGGACTATTACCAATGCAAATGATTACGACGCATCATATTTTCTACAGAACAAGGAAGAAACCAACTATAGATATATGACAGATAGGGGACACCGGCAGAACACTTGGAGAAGTGCATAAAACTATGGAGAATGACACCACCAGAAGAATGGCATCATCACTTTATTCACACATTGGAAGGGATTTTAGCAAATTGGTATGTAGACCAGGAATTGCGCAGAGGCACTACAGAATGGAAAGTGTTACAACATAATTTTACAGTCACTTTCTCATTTGAACATGAGAACCCCAACATAGATTCAACACTCAAATATATTAGAGGAGTAATATTCATTCAAGAACCAAAGGTTAAACTCATAACAGAGTATCAACAACATAACAGACAAATAGTGAAAGAACTATTGTCATGCTACAATGTGAAGGATGAAGCACCAGATGAAGACGACCCACACAATATTCAGATTATAGAAGTTGAAGGTGAAAGAGGGGTGGAAGGTCCACCTCTGGAATCAGAAGTGTTTGTTGCATCAATCAAGGTGAAGAAAGTCAACATTGGGACAACTGAGAATCCCAAAATGACCAGCATTGGAGACTATTGGGATGAGCAAACAGTAGAAAGAATAACAGAGTTATTTCACAAGTACAGTGACATGTTCCCAACAACCTTTACAGAGATGAAAGGCATAGTAGAAGAGCTAGGATACATGAAGATACCTCTCAAATCTGAGGCTAGATCAGTCAGACAATGACCATATAGACTGAACCCAATATATAAGTAGAGAGTAAAAGCATAAATTGACATAATGTTGGAGGCTAGAATCATAGAACCAGTCGAAATCTGAATGGGTAATCCCTATGGTATTTTAGGAGAAGAAGTAGGGAGGGATAAGGATATGTGTGGATATGAGGAATTTGAATGATTCTTTCCTACATGACCCTTTCCCTACCCCTTTCACAGATGAGGTATTAGAGAATGTAGGAGGCCAGGAAGCATACTCATTCATAGATGGATTCTTAGGCTACCATCAGATCAAGATAAGACATGTAGAAGACCACTTTTCCACATAATGGGGAGCCTACTAGTACACAGTTATGCCTTTTGGATTGAATAATGCACCAGCAATATTCTCAAAAGTAGTCATAGTTGCATTCAAAGAATTCAACCATCGGTTTTTAGAGGTATATCTGGATTATTGGACAGTCTACAGTCTGTTGAAAGACCATGTAGAGGTGTTAAGGATAATGTTGGAAAGGTGCAGGCAGTGTCATGTATCATTAAATATCAAGAATTGCATCTTTGGGACACCTTTTGGGATAATATTGGGGCATATAGTGTGCAAACAAATCTTTCTAGTATATCTTGCCAAGATTTCAATGATTGTCAATTTACCACCACCAAAATCAGTACGGAAGTTGAGAGAAACATTGGGACACACGGGCTACTACAGGAAATTCATAAAAGAGTATGTGCATATCACAACACCGATGGAGAAACTGTTGAGGAAAGATAGTAAATTTCAGTGGAATGAGGACTTTCAGCAAGGTTTGGGCAGTCTAAAAGAGAAGATGGTAACAACACCAATACTAGTATTCCCATATTGGGAAAATACATTGCATGTGCATGTAGATGCACCAGCGATAGCACTTGGAGCTATTTTGGTGCAACCAGGAGCAGGAGAGTTAGACCATCCTATAACATTTGCAAACATAAAATTGTCAAAGTCAGAGTAGAACTACAACACTATAGAAAGAGAAGGCTTATAAATGATATATGAACTACAAAAGTTCAAACACTATCTACTTGGGAAATACTTTAAAATGTTCACAGATCATTCTGCCCTCAAATACCTAGTCAATAAGCCAGTGTTGGGGGGGAGAATTTGTAGATGGTTACTGTTTTTTTAGGAATTTGACTTTGAAGTGATAGTCAAACCAGGGAATTTGAATGTAGGACTTGATCACCTATCAAGGATCATTAATGGAGAGGAAACTACAAATTTAGAGGACAACTTCCCTGATGCACAGTTATTTTCAGTCTAAGTAGATGATGAATATTTTAATGACATCATTCAATACTTGAGTATAGGGACCGCGCCACAAGAATTCAACACTGGGCACAGGAAAAATCTGGTAGTCAGAGCTGTAGACTATCAATTGATTGTAGGACACTTATACAAGATGGGTGCAGACAACATCTTGAGAATATGTGTACTAGAACATGAAAGACCTAGGATTTTAGTAGAATCCTGTGAGGAAATAGCCGGAGGAAATTATGCAGGAAAAGCTATCGTGCAAAAGGTATTGCGTGTAGGAATATGGTGGTCAACCATCCACAGAGATGAAAAGGACTACTACGAGAAATGTGATGTATGTCAGAGGGTTGGAAAACCTAATAGACAGGATGAGATGCCCCTGAGACCACAAGTGACCTTGCAAGTATTCAACAAATGAGAAATATATTTTTTAGGACCAATTAACCCACCAGCAAAGAGGTCAGGAACAAGGTATATCATTACTGTGACAGATTACTTAACGATATTGGTAGAAGAAGCACTAGTAAAATATTGCAGTGCAGAGACAGCAACACACTTCCTGTTTGAGCAAGTGATCACTAGATTTGGATGCCCAAGGATTTTGATGAGTGACCAAGGAAGTCACTTCATTAATAGAACTATCAAGGCTATGACTGAGGATTTTGAAGGTTATCATCAAAAGAGTACACCTTATCACCCTCAAGCAAATGGAATAGCAGAAGCCTTTAATAAGTTCTAGAGAATGCACTGACAAAGATATGCAATGTCAACAGGAACAAATGGGACTTGAAGATACCAACAGTATTATGGGCATACAGGACTACATGCAAAAATTTGACAGGGCACACACCATTCAGGTTGGTGTATGGACAAGAAGCATTGGTTCCATTAGAATTTTTGGTACCTAGTATGTGCATAGCAGCAATCACCAACATGACAGAACAAGGCACGGTACAAGAAAGGATAAGTCAGTTGATGTTGATGGAAGAATATAGGATTCTAGCAGGATTTCACCAAAAAGTACAAAATTAAAGGGACAAATCTTGGCATGACAGGCATATTAAAAAGAAGAGTTTCAAGGAAGGAGACCTAGTCTTGGTGTATGACAATAAATTTCTTCAGCACCCAAGAAAATTCATAATGCATTGGTTGGGACCATATGAAGTGAAGATTGTCACAGAAGGGGGAGATCTACAATTGAAATATTTAGGAGGTACATAACTCAAAGGAATGATCAATGGGAGTCGACTGAAGTTGTATAAGGACAGTCGACCTCCTAGTACTTAGACAACACCGCAGAGTAAAAAGATGGGCAAAAAAAAAAGGAGAGAGAAGAAAATCCATAAAAAGTAAAAAGGATAAAAATAAAAACAATTCAGTGAACATAGAGGACCTCGACAAAATAGAACTGGGGGGACAGAACAGGGTGTTGTAAGAAAACCAGGGTTCGAAAACACGACGCGCAAAAGAGCAGTTAATGGGTTAAAAAGGTATCATGTGCAAGAAACATAACAAAAAGGGGGGAAAGTGACAAATATCAATGTGACACAGTTGTCACTTCCACGTCGCACTATAAAGTCGGAAAGAGGGGTAAAACCGATCCATTGTGATTTTTTCTAAGGAGAAAAACGTTGAGTCAAGCGAAAGAGCGATAGAGTGTGGAATTGTACTACCATCAATCGATTTGAGAGCTTGTAGTTCGAATTTAATTTCCATGTCGCCACCTTGGATTGGAGCACCAAGCAGAACTTGACGAAGCACACAGGGACCACAAAGTGGAACCAGTGAGATGTCGACAGTGGTGGATGTGGAAGGAATCCACATGTCAAAATATGAGAAAACCACTTTACATGTGGAGAAGGAGAAAGAACCCACACAAGATCCCAAGTAGTTGGTAGAAGACGCTGAACAAATGGAATCTGACATGTCTAGGGGAAAAGGGCCACAAGAAGCATAACCGACCATGGATTCCACGCAGCAAGGCCTAGAGCCAGAACCAGAGTAGGAAATGGAGCAAGAGGGGGGAGTATCATCCCCACAAAGGAAAAATAATATGAGAGAAGAAAGAAGTATGCAGGGCATGAAACGCACTCAGGCAGAGCTAAGTATAGTAATGTCAAAAATTCTCAATGAAGTGAAAACTAGGGATAACATGGTAGGAGGAGTCGATGGCCTTAAATAATCCAATCATGATGTATCGGATGCCAAACATTTCCTAGATTTGGAAGCACAGAGTTACCTAGAGAGAAATGGAGAGGGCCCATCAGGCGTGCCATTGTTCGAGCTTACCCAGTGGAACTTGGGACTATACAACACAAGTATCATGAAGCTCTTGGACATGCCGCACTTCGAGCACGGGAAATACATAAACGGATGTGTTAAACATTTTTTAGCAAGGCTGCATGGAGGCATCCTATGGATGGACAGGACAGTATCGATAAATGTTGACCTTATCACAGAGATTACAGAGCTACCCAAAGATGGGGAGAAGTCGGAGCAATACCTAGAATACAATACTAGGGAAAAATCCATCTTCGATGAGATTAAAGCGAAGTATCACACAGACAGGGGGAACAAAGGAATCATGAACAATGACATCAATGATCTTGCGACTCATTTTGCAACCATATTTCTTGGTTGCAAATTAATGTGCAAGTGCTGAAAAGAATAAGTATCTGCAGGAGTAATAACAGTTGTGGCACAGTGCGCAAAGGGGAGCTCGATGAGCTGGGGGGCATATCTACTCAACTCATTCCTTGAATATTGCAAGGATTCACAAGATTGGGGGTCTGAGTTCCACTAATTGTGGTTACTCATCCTCACTGCACTTATAGGTGGCACAAACCTACATACACGGTGTTCCTTCCAAGGATAGGAAAATGTGGCATAGCGTGCTACACGTCGATGTGAAGCACAACATATGACAAGGTAAAGAAATTCAATAATGACATGTTCACATAGTACTTAACATAAATTCATAACAGCGTAATGGATACATGGAGGGTCTCACTAGAAACTATCCAAGAGTATGGACAGATAGCGAATTTTCGCGCATCACATCACAACATGTGGCTACAGGAAAAGAAGAACCCAACCAAGGAGCGTTTGTAGTTGAAGTACTATGTGATGACGCGGGACATCCACATGGAGGTCCAAGAGTGGCAAGAGGAGTGGAAAGTGCCATAAATTCCAAGATCAATGCCAACAACACAAGTCCAGATGTAGGGTAGCAGAGTCCCCATGCAGCATATAGGAAATAATGGTGCTAGCCAAAAAAAGAAAACAATAATAGGTATAGTGGGGGAAAGAATCTCAAATCAGAAGAAAATTAGAACAAAAAAGAATTCATAGGATGGTCCTACACAGGGTCCACAAGATACAGAGCAGGCATCGAAAGGATCGACATCACAGATCAGCGTAGAGGAAATGCAGACACAGGCACAAGATGTAACCATGGACGAAGAAATTCAACAGGATATCGGCATCGATACAAGGATTCCAGAAGCATCTGAATGGCTAGAGGCCCAAAGGAAGAGAGCAGCGAAGCAAGAAAGTGGCACCAAGAAGAAAGCAAAGGCCCACAAGAAACAAATGGAAACATCACTGGTAGCAGATGCATAGAGATGATAGCCACGACAGTAGAAGATAGAATGTCATAAGTGTGGGAAAATGTGGAAAATCATTGAGCTTCAATTTTGGAACATGTACAAGAGGTTAAAATTGCACTAGAATAGTTGTGGATCAAGGCAGAACAACAACAAAAGGAGAAATCAATGCCAGTAAGAGAAGGAGCACCTACCAGAGAGACAGTACAAATCATAGTGTAGGGAAGTGATAACTTCATCATAACACCAAATATGTTTTTCATTGATGAGGAAATAGCGCAGAATCTCATGAAGGATTTCATAACATTGGACTTGGCATTGCCCAGATACTGACAAAGGTGTTGTTCAATTTACATGTTAGCGTCGTGCAGGAGATTCAGTCCAGAGCAACGTCTGACGTGACGAATCTAAAAATAGCGCAGGAAGAAAATATGGTACTGAAGGAAGCCATCATCTAGGAAGGGAAGAAGAAAGAGATGGTGCAGTAAAAACTGGACGAGATAGAGACCTAGATAAACACAATCTTTCAAAATATCNTGCGCAAGAATAGACCGCACAGTAATATGGGTAGGTACAGATATAAGAGAACCTCCCAACTTTCATGGGGTGAATGAATTATAAGAATTCCTAACAAGATACAAAGATGAAGTATTAGAAAATCAGAGGCTCTTAGCCTTGGATATAGAACTCAAGGAAACACCTACAAGATGGTGGGGTGTGCACAAAGAGATAGTCAAGGACTATTACCAATGCAAATGATTACGACGCATCATATTTTCTACAGAACAAGGAAGAAACCAACTATAGATATATGACAGATAGGGGACACCGGCAGAACACTTGGAGAAGTGCATAAAACTATGGAGAATGACACCACCAGAAGAATGGCATCATCACTTTATTCACACATTGGAAGGGATTTTAGCAAATTGGTATGTAGACCAGGAATTGCGCAGAGGCACTACAGAATGGAAAGTGTTACAACATAATTTTACAGTCACTTTCTCATTTGAACATGAGAACCCCAACATAGATTCAACACTCAAATATATTAGAGGAGTAATATTCATTCAAGAACCAAAGGTTAAACTCATAACAGAGTATCAACAACATAACAGACAAATAGTGAAAGAACTATTGTCATGCTACAATGTGAAGGATGAAGCACCAGATGAAGACGACCCACACAATATTCAGATTATAGAAGTTGAAGGTGAAAGAGGGGTGGAAGGTCCACCTCTGGAATCAGAAGTGTTTGTTGCATCAATCAAGGTGAAGAAAGTCAACATTGGGACAACTGAGAATCCCAAAATGACCAGCATTGGAGACTATTGGGATGAGCAAACAGTAGAAAGAATAACAGAGTTATTTCACAAGTACAGTGACATGTTCCCAACAACCTTTACAGAGATGAAAGGCATAGTAGAAGAGCTAGGATACATGAAGATACCTCTCAAATCTGAGGCTAGATCAGTCAGACAATGACCATATAGACTGAACCCAATATATAAGTAGAGAGTAAAAGCATAAATTGACATAATGTTGGAGGCTAGAATCATAGAACCAGTCGAAATCTGAATGGGTAATCCCTATGGTATTTTAGGAGAAGAAGTAGGGAGGGATAAGGATATGTGTGGATATGAGGAATTTGAATGATTCTTTCCTACATGACCCTTTCCCTACCCCTTTCACAGATGAGGTATTAGAGAATGTAGGAGGCCAGGAAGCATACTCATTCATAGATGGATTCTTAGGCTACCATCAGATCAAGATAAGACATGTAGAAGACCACTTTTCCACATAATGGGGAGCCTACTAGTACACAGTTATGCCTTTTGGATTGAATAATGCACCAGCAATATTCTCAAAAGTAGTCATAGTTGCATTCAAAGAATTCAACCATCGGTTTTTAGAGGTATATCTGGATTATTGGACAGTCTACAGTCTGTTGAAAGACCATGTAGAGGTGTTAAGGATAATGTTGGAAAGGTGCAGGCAGTGTCATGTATCATTAAATATCAAGAATTGCATCTTTGGGACACCTTTTGGGATAATATTGGGGCATATAGTGTGCAAACAAATCTTTCTAGTATATCTTGCCAAGATTTCAATGATTGTCAATTTACCACCACCAAAATCAGTACGGAAGTTGAGAGAAACATTGGGACACACGGGCTACTACAGGAAATTCATAAAAGAGTATGTGCATATCACAACACCGATGGAGAAACTGTTGAGGAAAGATAGTAAATTTCAGTGGAATGAGGACTTTCAGCAAGGTTTGGGCAGTCTAAAAGAGAAGATGGTAACAACACCAATACTAGTATTCCCATATTGGGAAAATACATTGCATGTGCATGTAGATGCACCAGCGATAGCACTTGGAGCTATTTTGGTGCAACCAGGAGCAGGAGAGTTAGACCATCCTATAACATTTGCAAACATAAAATTGTCAAAGTCAGAGTAGAACTACAACACTATAGAAAGAGAAGGCTTATAAATGATATATGAACTACAAAAGTTCAAACACTATCTACTTGGGAAATACTTTAAAATGTTCACAGATCATTCTGCCCTCAAATACCTAGTCAATAAGCCAGTGTTGGGGGGGAGAATTTGTAGATGGTTACTGTTTTTTTAGGAATTTGACTTTGAAGTGATAGTCAAACCAGGGAATTTGAATGTAGGACTTGATCACCTATCAAGGATCATTAATGGAGAGGAAACTACAAATTTAGAGGACAACTTCCCTGATGCACAGTTATTTTCAGTCTAAGTAGATGATGAATATTTTAATGACATCATTCAATACTTGAGTATAGGGACCGCGCCACAAGAATTCAACACTGGGCACAGGAAAAATCTGGTAGTCAGAGCTGTAGACTATCAATTGATTGTAGGACACTTATACAAGATGGGTGCAGACAACATCTTGAGAATATGTGTACTAGAACATGAAAGACCTAGGATTTTAGTAGAATCCTGTGAGGAAATAGCCGGAGGAAATTATGCAGGAAAAGCTATCGTGCAAAAGGTATTGCGTGTAGGAATATGGTGGTCAACCATCCACAGAGATGAAAAGGACTACTACGAGAAATGTGATGTATGTCAGAGGGTTGGAAAACCTAATAGACAGGATGAGATGCCCCTGAGACCACAAGTGACCTTGCAAGTATTCAACAAATGAGAAATATATTTTTTAGGACCAATTAACCCACCAGCAAAGAGGTCAGGAACAAGGTATATCATTACTGTGACAGATTACTTAACGATATTGGTAGAAGAAGCACTAGTAAAATATTGCAGTGCAGAGACAGCAACACACTTCCTGTTTGAGCAAGTGATCACTAGATTTGGATGCCCAAGGATTTTGATGAGTGACCAAGGAAGTCACTTCATTAATAGAACTATCAAGGCTATGACTGAGGATTTTGAAGGTTATCATCAAAAGAGTACACCTTATCACCCTCAAGCAAATGGAATAGCAGAAGCCTTTAATAAGTTCTAGAGAATGCACTGACAAAGATATGCAATGTCAACAGGAACAAATGGGACTTGAAGATACCAACAGTATTATGGGCATACAGGACTACATGCAAAAATTTGACAGGGCACACACCATTCAGGTTGGTGTATGGACAAGAAGCATTGGTTCCATTAGAATTTTTAGTACCTAGTATGTGCATAGCAGCAATCACCAACATGACAGAACAAGGCACGGTACAAGAAAGGCTAAGTCAGTTGATGTTGATGGAAGAAGATAGGATTCTAGCAGGATTTCACCAAAAAGTACAAAATTAAAGGGACAAATCTTGGCATGACAGGCATATTAAAAGGAAGAATTTCAAGGAAGGAGACCTAGTCTTGGTGTATGACAATAAATTTCTTCAGCACCCAAGAAAATTCATAATGCATTGGTTGGGACCATATGAAGTGAAGACTGTCACAGAAGGGGGAGATCTACAATTGAAATATCTAGGAGGTACATAACTCAAAGGAATGATCAATGGGAGTCGACTGAAGTTGTATAAGGACAATTGACCTCCTAGTACTTAGACAACACCGCGGAGTAAAAAGATGGGCAAAAAAAAAAAGGAGAGAGAAGAAAATCCATAAAAAGTAAAAAGGATAAAAATAAAAACAATTCAGCGAAAATAGAGGACCTCGACAAAATAGAACTGGGGGGACAGAACAGGGTGTTGTAAGAAAACCAGGGTTCGAAAACACGACGCGCAAAAGAGCAGTTAACAGGTTAAAAAGGTATCATGCGCAAGAAACATAACAAAAAGGGGGAAAAGTGACAAATATCAGTGCGACATAGTTGTCACTTCCACGTCACACTATAAAGTCGGAAAGAGGGGTAAAACCGATCCATTGTGATTTTTTCTAAGGAGAAAAACGTTGAGTCAAGCGAAAGAGTGATAGAGTGTGGAATTGTACTACCATCAATCGATTTGAGAGCTTGTAGTTCGAATTTAATTTCCATGTCGCCACCTTGGGTTGGAGCACCAAGCAGAACTTGACGAAGCACACAGGGACCACAAAGTGGAACCAGTGAGATTCCAACAGTGGTGGATGTGGAAGGAATCCACATGTCAGAATATGAGAAAACCACTTTACATGTGGAGAAGGAGAAAGAACCCACACAAGAGCCCAAGTAGTTGGTAGAAGACGCTGAACAAATGGAATCTGACATGTCTGGGGGAAAAGGGCCACAAGAAGCAGAACCGACCATGGATTCCACGCAGCAAGGCCTAGAGCCAGAACCAGAGTAGGAAATGGAGAAAGAGGGGGGAGTATCATCCCCATAAAGGAAAAATAATATGAGAGAAGAAAGAAGTATGCAGGGCGTGAAATGCACTTAGGCAGAGCTAAGTATAGTAATGTCGAAAATTCTGAATGAAGTGAAAACTGGGGATAACATGGTAGGAGGAGTCGATGGCCTTAAATAATCCAATCATGATGTATCGGATGCCAAACATTTCCTAGACTTGGAAGCACAGAGTTACCCAGAGAGAAATGGAGAGGGCCCATCAGGCGCGCCATTGTTTGAGCCTACCCAGTGGATCCTGGGACTGTACAACACAGGTATCATGAAGCTCTTGGACATGCCGCACTTCGAGCATGGGAAATACATAAACGGATGTGTTAAACATTTTTTAGCAAGGCTGCATGGAGGCATCCTATGGATGGGTAGGCCAGTATCGATAAATGTTGACCTTATCACAGAGATTACAGAGCTACCCAAAGATGGGGAGAAGTCGGAGCAATACCTAGAATACAATACTAGGGAAAAATCCATCTTCGATGAGATTAAAGCGAAGTATCACACAGACAGGGGGAACAAAGGAATCATGAACAATGACATCAATGATCTTGCGACTCATTTTGCAACCATATTTCTTGGTTGCAAATTAATGTGCAAGTGCTGAAAAGAATAAGTATCTGCAGGAGTAATAACAGTTGTGGCACAGTGCGCAAAGGGGAGCTCGATGAGCTGGGGGGCATATCTACTCAACTCATTCCTTGAATATTGCAAGGATTCACAAGATTGGGGGTCTGAGTTCCACTAATTGTGGTTACTCATCCTCACTGCACTTATAGGTGGCACAAACCTACATACACGGTGTTCCTTCCAAGGATAGGAAAATGTGGCATAGCGTGCTACACGTCGATGTGAAGCACAACATATGACAAGGTAAAGAAATTCAATAATGACATGTTCACATAGTACTTAACATAAATTCATAACAGCGTAATGGATACATGGAGGGTCTCACTAGAAACTATCCAAGAGTATGGACAGATAGCGAATTTTCGCGCATCACATCACAACATGTGGCTACAGGAAAAGAAGAACCCAACCAAGGAGCGTTTGTAGTTGAAGTACTATGTGATGACGCGGGACATCCACATGGAGGTCCAAGAGTGGCAAGAGGAGTGGAAAGTGCCATAAATTCCAAGATCAATGCCAACAACACAAGTCCAGATGTAGGGTAGCAGAGTCCCCATGCAGCATATAGGAAATAATGGTGCTAGCCAAAAAAAGAAAACAATAATAGGTATAGTGGGGGAAAGAATCTCAAATCAGAAGAAAATTAGAACAAAAAAGAATTCATAGGATGGTCCTACACAGGGTCCACAAGATACAGAGCAGGCATCGAAAGGATCGACATCACAGATCAGCGTAGAGGAAATGCAGACACAGGCACAAGATGTAACCATGGACGAAGAAATTCAACAGGATATCGGCATCGATACAAGGATTCCAGAAGCATCTGAATGGCTAGAGGCCCAAAGGAAGAGAGCAGCGAAGCAAGAAAGTGGCACCAAGAAGAAAGCAAAGGCCCACAAGAAACAAATGGAAACATCACTGGTAGCAGATGCATAGAGATGATAGCCACGACAGTAGAAGATAGAATGTCATAAGTGTGGGAAAATGTGGAAAATCATTGAGCTTCAATTTTGGAACATGTACAAGAGGTTAAAATTGCACTAGAATAGTTGTGGATCAAGGCAGAACAACAACAAAAGGAGAAATCAATGCCAGTAAGAGAAGGAGCACCTACCAGAGAGACAGTACAAATCATAGTGTAGGGAAGTGATAACTTCATCATAACACCAAATATGTTTTTCATTGATGAGGAAATAGCGCAGAATCTCATGAAGGATTTCATAACATTGGACTTGGCATTGCCCAGATACTGACAAAGGTGTTGTTCAATTTACATGTTAGCGTCGTGCAGGAGATTCAGTCCAGAGCAACGTCTGACGTGACGAATCTAAAAATAGCGCAGGAAGAAAATATGGTACTGAAGGAAGCCATCATCTAGGAAGGGAAGAAGAAAGAGATGGTGCAGTAAAAACTGGACGAGATAGAGACCTAGATAAACACAATCTTTCAAAATATCTCAAATGACACAACATCAGAGGAAAAATATTTGGAGGAGAAGATAACAAAGATAGCGTAGACTCTGCAACAATATAAAGGGAAGATAAAGTAACTGGAGGAGCATGCAGTACCTACGACTCCCCTAGCAGTCTAAGTGAAAAGAAAACAAGACATGAAAACAATGGTATAAAACTTAACGCATAAGATACATAGGGTGGAAGAACTACTGGAGAAGAGAGACCAACTATGGACCACCTACTAGGGGATGGGAGCCTACAAGAGATGCAAGGAAAGGAAGATAAATTGCATGCAACAATGAAAGATGTCAAGAAGTGAAAGAGGATAATGTCACTTCCATAGAATATTAAGATGGTTGTAGAAATGAAGAACCTTCAAGCAGAAGAAAAATCGGTACAGGCACAGAAAATCGCACGACAGACTCAGTTGGATCCCCTACAGGAAAAGGAAGAACAGTTGGTCGTGGAAATAGACACAATGAAAGCATGCCTCGAACATATAGGCTTGGAGGGGAGAGAGATCTTATGACCGCTAGTCAATTCATAGGTGGTCGACGCCATGTCAGCAAAGAGCAGTTAGGCTCAAGAGCAATGCCAACAAATAGTAGATATGTACGAAGCATTTGCACAAGTAGTGACAGACACAGAAGTTAGACAGTGACTCAGGATGAGTCGTGATGTCGGTGTTGGGGGTTTGTTGGGCATAGGAAAACTTTGAGGGAAAATCATGACATGGGAGGTAGACGCGCATGTATAAGAAGAAGCATGTGTAAGGAAGATGTGCATGCAGAAGAAGATGCATGTGCAAGGCAGACGTGCATGCAGGAAAAGCAACACGTGCAAAACAGGCGTGCATGCAGAAGAGGAAGGCAAGTGAGGCACGCATGCAAGAGGACCTAGCCAGGATAGGGTTAGGTTTTTGGTAAGAGAATGTAATGGTTGTTAAGATGAAAATATGTATAAGTAGCTACCTAGGAGGTCTAAGTAAGAGAGGGGATTCAATTATTCTCATTCAAGAGTTCTATTGTTCTGAGGTTTGTGTTGGGTATGTGTTATATTCTTTGCACGAGTAGTAGTGTTTGAGCGTCTGTGCCAGGCATGTAGGGGGGTTAGAGGGGGGGCTGCTAGGCCCCCCCTCGAGGGGTGCAAGGGGGTGGAGCCCCCCATGCAGGGGTTCAGGGGTAGTGCCCCCGAAAAAAAAATTCCCACCGGGACAACATATTTTCGGGACGACATATTACTGGGACAACATATTTCCGGGACCACATGATATTTAGGTGGTTTTTCGACACATGGTTTTTTGCTGATGGTTTTTCTATTTCCGGTTAAGGAATTAGGGTTTTGGACTAATCCAAGCCATTGGGTTAGGTTTTTGGATGCCATTGGCTCCTATATGTATATTGTATTGTAAACAATGTAACAAAATGTATGAATATAATATATGTTGGTTTTCCCGGTTTGGGTTTCTAGGGAAAAATCTTTGTGTAATGTTAGCATTTGTCATTGTATCCTTTCTATTCTTTTCTGAATATTTGTTTACAGTAGACATTGTACAAGGTTAGAATTTACACCTATTATCATAGCTTTATTGGCTTCAGGGGGATGCCTTTGTCGTCAAGGGTTTGGCTCAGGACTATGATAAGCCTTGTTACAGTGGGAGATCTGCAGTATTGTTTTTTAGGTGAAAAGAAATGGCAAGCAATTCGAAGATGGAGATTGAGAAGTTTAATGGAAAAAGATTTGAGATGTGGAAGCTCAAGATGGAAGATTTTTTGGTGGACAGAGATCAGTGGATCGTGGTAGATCCAGGTACTGCACCTACAGGAACTTATGCAAATGACTGGAAAAAGACGGATCGGAAGGAAAAGAGCACAATTCGACTGTGTCTCTCCAATTTAGTATTACTGAATGTGTCAGAGGAAGCTACAGTCAAGGATTTATGGGAAAAGTTGGGGAAGTTGTATCAGTCTAAGTCCCTGGTAAATAAACTATTCCTGAGAAAGAAGCTGTATNCAGTATCGATAAATGTTGACCTTATCACAGAGATTACAGAGCTACCCAAAGATGGGGAGAAGTCGGAGCAATACCTAGAATACAATACTAGGGAAAAATCCATCTTCGATGAGATTAAAGCGAAGTATCACACAGACAGGGGGAACAAAGGAATCATGAACAATGACATCAATGATCTTGCGACTCATTTTGCAACCATATTTCTTGGTTGCAAATTAATGTGCAAGTGCTGAAAAGAATAAGTATCTGCAGGAGTAATAACAGTTGTGGCACAGTGCGCAAAGGGGAGCTCGATGAGCTGGGGGGCATATCTACTCAACTCATTCCTTGAATATTGCAAGGATTCACAAGATTGGGGGTCTGAGTTCCACTAATTGTGGTTACTCATCCTCACTGCACTTATAGGTGGCACAAACCTACATACACGGTGTTCCTTCCAAGGATAGGAAAATGTGGCATAGCGTGCTACACGTCGATGTGAAGCACAACATATGACAAGGTAAAGAAATTCAATAATGACATGTTCACATAGTACTTAACATAAATTCATAACAGCGTAATGGATACATGGAGGGTCTCACTAGAAACTATCCAAGAGTATGGACAGATAGCGAATTTTCGCGCATCACATCACAACATGTGGCTACAGGAAAAGAAGAACCCAACCAAGGAGCGTTTGTAGTTGAAGTACTATGTGATGACGCGGGACATCCACATGGAGGTCCAAGAGTGGCAAGAGGAGTGGAAAGTGCCATAAATTCCAAGATCAATGCCAACAACACAAGTCCAGATGTAGGGTAGCAGAGTCCCCATGCAGCATATAGGAAATAATGGTGCTAGCCAAAAAAAGAAAACAATAATAGGTATAGTGGGGGAAAGAATCTCAAATCAGAAGAAAATTAGAACAAAAAAGAATTCATAGGATGGTCCTACACAGGGTCCACAAGATACAGAGCAGGCATCGAAAGGATCGACATCACAGATCAGCGTAGAGGAAATGCAGACACAGGCACAAGATGTAACCATGGACGAAGAAATTCAACAGGATATCGGCATCGATACAAGGATTCCAGAAGCATCTGAATGGCTAGAGGCCCAAAGGAAGAGAGCAGCGAAGCAAGAAAGTGGCACCAAGAAGAAAGCAAAGGCCCACAAGAAACAAATGGAAACATCACTGGTAGCAGATGCATAGAGATGATAGCCACGACAGTAGAAGATAGAATGTCATAAGTGTGGGAAAATGTGGAAAATCATTGAGCTTCAATTTTGGAACATGTACAAGAGGTTAAAATTGCACTAGAATAGTTGTGGATCAAGGCAGAACAACAACAAAAGGAGAAATCAATGCCAGTAAGAGAAGGAGCACCTACCAGAGAGACAGTACAAATCATAGTGTAGGGAAGTGATAACTTCATCATAACACCAAATATGTTTTTCATTGATGAGGAAATAGCGCAGAATCTCATGAAGGATTTCATAACATTGGACTTGGCATTGCCCAGATACTGACAAAGGTGTTGTTCAATTTACATGTTAGCGTCGTGCAGGAGATTCAGTCCAGAGCAACGTCTGACGTGACGAATCTAAAAATAGCGCAGGAAGAAAATATGGTACTGAAGGAAGCCATCATCTAGGAAGGGAAGAAGAAAGAGATGGTGCAGTAAAAACTGGACGAGATAGAGACCTAGATAAACACAATCTTTCAAAATATCCCAAATGACACAACATCAGAGGAAAAATATTTGGAGGAGAAGATAACAAAGATAGCGTAGACTCTGCAACAATATAAAGGGAAGATAAAGTAACTGGAGGAGCATGCAGTACCCACGACTTCGCTAGTAGTCTAAGTGAAAAGAGAACAAGAAATGAAAACAATGGTATAAAACTTAACGCATAAGATACATAGGGTGGAAGAACTATTGGAGAAGAGAGACCAACTATGGACCACCTACTAGGGGATGGGAGCCTACAAGAGATGCAAGGAAAGGAAGATAAATTGCATGCAACAATGGAAGATGTCAAGAAGTGAAAGAGGACAATGTCACTTCCATAGAATATTAATATGGTTGTAGAAATGAAGAACCTTCAGGCAGAAGAAAAATCGGTACAGGCATAGAAAATCGCACGACAGACTCAGTTGGATCCCCTACAGGAAAAGGAAGAACAGTTGGTCGTGGAAATAGACAGAACGAAAGCATGCCTCGAACAGATAGGCTTGCAGGGGAGAGAGATCTTATGACCTCTAGTCAATGCATAGGTGGTCGACGCCATGTCAGCAAAGAGCATTTAGGCTCAAGAGCAGTGCCAACAAATAGTAGATATGTACGAATCATTTGCACAAGTAGTGACAGACACAGAAGTTAGACAGTGACTCAGGATGAGTCGTGATGTCAGTGTTGGGGGTTTTTTGGGCATAGGAAAACTTTGAGAGAAAATCATGACATGGGAGGTAGACGTGAATGTATAAGAAGAAGCATGTGTAAGGCATATGTGCATGCAGAAGAAGACGCATGTGCAAGGCAGACGCACATGCAGGAAAAGCAACACGTGCAAAACAGGCGTGCATGCAGAAGAGGAAGGCAAGTGAGGAACGCATGCAAGAGGACCTAGCCAGGATAGGGTTAGGTTTTTGGTAAGAGAATGTAATGGTTGTTAAGATGAAAATATGTATAAGTAGATACCTAGGAGGTCTAAGTAAGAGAGGGGATTCAATTATTCTCGTTCAAGAGTTCTATTGTTCTGAGGTTTGTGTTGGGTATGTCTTATATTCTTTGCACGAGTAGTAGTGTTTGAGTGTCTGTGCCAGGCACGTAGGGGGGTTAGAGGGGGGGATTCTAGGCCCCCCCTCGAGGGGTGCAAGGGGGTGGAGCCCCCCATGTGGGGGTTCGGGGGTAGTTACCCCGAAAAAAAAATTCCCACCGAGACAACATATTTCCGGGACCACATGATATTTAGGTGGTTTTTTGGCACATGGTTTTTTGCTGATGGTTTTTCTATTTTCGGTTAAGGAATTAGGGTTTTGGACTAATCCAAGTCATTGGGTTAGGGTTTTGGATTCCGTTGGCTCCTATATGTATATTGTATTGTAAACAATGTAACAAAATGTATGAATATAATATATGCTGGTTTTCCCGGTTTGGGTTTCTAGGGAAAAATCTCTGTGTAATGTTTGCATTTGTCATTGTATCCTTTCTATTCTTTTCTGAATATTTGTTTACAGTAGACATTGTACAAGGTTATAATTTACATCTGTTATCAGAGCTTTATTGGCTTCAGGGGGACGCCTTTGTCGTCAAGGGTTTGGCTCGGGACTATGATAAGCCTTGTTACAGTGGGAGATCTACAGTATTGTTTTTCAGGTGAAAAGAAATGGCAAGCAATTCGAAGATGGAGATTGAGATGTTTAATGGGAAAATATTTGAGATGTGGAAGCTCAAGATGGAATATCTTTTGGTGAACAGAGATCAGTGGATCATGGTAGATCCAAGTACTGCACCTATAGGAACTTCCTCAAATGACTAGAAAAAGATGGATCAGAAGGAAAAGAGCACAATTCGACTGTGTCTCTCCAATTCAGTATTACTGAATGTGTCAGAGGAAGCTACAGTCAAGGATTTATGGGAAAAGTTGGGGAAGTTGTATCAGTCTAAGTCCCTGGTAAATAAACTATTCCTGAGAAAGAAGATGTATAACTTGAGGATGAGAGATGGAGACTTGGTGGCA
>JZKD02S1784390.1:0-10096 GCA_000966675.3 Picea glauca | reverse complement strand
GAGATTTTAAAGGGGCCGATCCAGAGGGCGTCGAACTTGCTGTGCTTGCCTTTATCCTGTCTGGGTGCATCCCACTTAAATACCAAGTCCCCGATCTCGAACTCCTTTTTCCTGAACTTTCTGTCAAAATCCTGTTTGATCTTCTGCTGATGACCGTAAGCTGCGTCCCTCACTTTTTCTCTGATCTGCTGCGCTTCCACTATCTGATGAATTCTTCTAATCATATGATCTGGTTCTCCCTCGTAGTCTTGAAAGAACTTCGCCACAGGTAAGGCGAGCTGAGTAGGGAAAACCGCCTCTACTCCATAGACTAGTTGAAACAGCGAAGTGCCCAGAGACTTCTTCGTGGTGACATGATCGACCCATAGAGAAAATTTCAACTTTGAATCCCAGGATCTTTTGTTATCCTCTAACAATCTTTTGATTATCTTTATCAGGCTTTTGTTAGAGGATTTCGCTAAACCATTTCCCTGGGGATAGTAGGGGTGGAGTGAATTAGCGAGATCTGGAACTGCTCACAGAACTTAATTAGAGGTTCAGATTTGAAAGAAGAAGCATTATCGGTGACGATCCTACTAGGACAACCAAATCGGGCTATGATATCCTCCAGGAAGCTGATAATTACTTTGTGTGATGCGCTTCTGGTGGGGACAACTTCTATCCACTTGGTGAAATAATATGTTGCAGTCAGGATCCATCTGTGCTGACCACTCGAGGGAGGATGAATTTCTTCGATGAAGTCCAACCCCCACTATTGAAAAGGTGCCGAAGCTACTATGGGTTTTAATGGCAGTGATTTGAGCTGCTGTCTTCCTGAGAACTTTTGGCATTTGATGCAAGCTCTGATCTCCCTGCAAACATTGGGGAATAAAGTGGGCCAGTAATACCCAGCCCAGAGTATCTTGTGAGCCGTGGTTTTCTAGAAATGATGACCTCCACAAAGGCCGCTATGAAAATCAAACATAACCTTCTGGGCCTTCTGTGGGTCCAGGCATCTCAGAAACACCCCTAGAGGGTTTCTCCAGTACAAGATTTGGTCGATGAGGCAATACCTGACCGCCTTGAGCTTTAGAGCCCTGGATTTTCTTTTTCCCATTCCATCATGGGACTTCAATTCTTGCAGAAAATACAGAATGTCACGATACCAGGCACATTCTGCCAGTGATAAGCCATCTTGAGAGCGTGGGCTAGGCGATCCAGCTTGCTGAGATCCTAGGCGAGTATTGATGAAACTAACTCCCAAGGCTTCATAGTTAGATTCAGCCAGTAGCTTGGCTAAACCTTGCCCCTTAACCAACTTGGTGGGTTTTATCTCCAAGTCAAATTCCAGAATTTTTGCGATCCATCGGCCTCTTTTCCCATCTACGTCGGGCTGCACAAGAATGTCCTTCACAGAAGCTGAAGGAACATATGCTGT
This sequence comes from Picea glauca, assembly GCA_000966675.3. NCBI lineage: Eukaryota > Viridiplantae > Streptophyta > Pinopsida > Pinales > Pinaceae > Picea > Picea glauca. The sequence goes on along the minus strand of JZKD02S1784390.1, from coordinate 8,679 downwards.
TACTTTTGAATGCAAGAAATATACTCTGAAATCTTTAAGAGCTTTCACTAAGGCATAGGCCTGCTTCTCCATGATTTCATACCTGCTCTCTGTGTCTCTTAACGCCCTACTGAAGAAGGCGATGGGATGCTCACGCCCTTCCTCATTTTTCTGCAATAAGACCGCCGCCACTGTATCAAAAGAAGCAAAGGAGAAAATTAGGAACTCTTTGGAATAATCAGGACTGATTAGCATAGGTGCCTCAGTCAATGCCCTTTTTATTCGGTCAAAAGATGTCCGGGGCTCAGTGGTCCATCTCACTTCGTTTCCCTTCCTGAGCATGGCCGTGATGTATTTCACCATCTCGGAAAAATTTGAGACAAACCTCCTCAGGAAGTTAATCTTTCCTAGAAATGCATAGACCTCTTTTTTCGACCTAGGAAGTGACAGGATTTTAATCGCCTCCACTCTGCTGGGATCAATTCTTACTCCTTCTGTCGATACTATATGGCCCAGCAGCTTGCCCTCCATCATAGCGAACAAGGATTTCTTGGGATTCAGGGAAAGACCAAATCTCCGACACTTCAAGAAAACTCTCCTTAAGTGGCAGCGGTGCTCCTTATCAGACCTGGAGAAAATCGTGATGTCATCTAGGTAGATCACTACGAATTGGTCTTTTTCTCCGATGAAGGCTATGTCCATGGCTCGCTGAAATGTTTCTCCTGCATTCATCAACCCAAATGGCATTTTGGCATACATGAATGTGCCCCAAGGAGTGGTGAAGGCTATCTTCTCCCTGTCCTCTGGCATGAACGATATCTGATTATAGCCAGAAAACCCATCGATCATGGATATCCTGGATGCACTAGCTACCCTCTGCAATATATGTTCCATATTAGGTAGGGGGTGATTGTCCTTCTTTGAGCTTCTGTTCAGGTTCCTGAAATCGACACAAAGCCTGATTTATCCGCTTTTCTTCCTTACTGGGACCAAGTTGGCCACCCACTCGGAATATCTCAAGGGGACAATGATTCGTGCATCCAACAACTTTTTAACTTCCTTCTCCATGACGGGAAGCAACATGGGATTTATCTGTCTTAGCTTCTGCCTGAATGGCCTAGCCTCTTCCTTCAATGGTATCTTGTGCTCAATGAAAGATGTGTCATACGTCTTGCGGTCTTCGTATGTCCATGCAAACACATTGGTGAACTCTCTCAGCAACTCCGTGTACTTGACCCTCTATCCACCGGTCAGGCTACTTGACAATTTGACGAATCTAGGCTCCTCCTATGAACCAATGTTGCATTTGGTTTTATCAGCATCTTCATTTGAGACCTTTTCCTTTACTGGCACATCATTCCCATCGAACAATCTTTCTAAAGGGACAAGTCCTCTGGGAATGTGATTTCTGGGTAGCTGAATGATCTGATGATTAGCGATTTTATTTAAAAACTCCTCAGGAAAAGGGTCACCTTCCAGGTCGGGATCCTGGTCAATATGAAACACAGAAAATTCGTCAACTGATTGGAGAAACCTTTCAATTTCAGAATCATCCTCGAACACCTTCCAATGCTTGACATTGTCCGGCACCGAGGGCCTATATCTTGTATCAACATCATTTTCTACCATAAGCGGCAGAGGAAATTTGAGCACGCTAGATGAAATAGCTAAAGAATCGGCCAAAGTATTTTCTCCCCTCGGAATGAAAGAGATGTTAAAAGCCAAGAATAAATTATCAATAAGGTCCCATACTTCATTCCTATAATTCCTGAGCCAGGAATTATGGGCACGATCAGCATTCCTTACCTGCTGAATAATCAACTCAGCATCTCCAAATATTGCTATCTCTTTAATTCCCATTTCCTTTGCGGCCCTCATACCCAGAACAAGAGCTTCATACTCTGCCACATTGTTGGTGGCTTCGAATTCTAGCTTGTATGACAGGGACACGACTTCTTGCCAAGGCGACATGAAAACCACTCCAGCGCCAGTGCCTTCGCTAGAAGAAGCTCCATCAAAAAACATCATCCACATAGGGGAGATTTGAGGGGAAATCGAATGATCAGGGTTGGGGTGATTTCTGATTAGTAAAGAGATTTTAGGGGCATCGGTAAGCTGCAACAAACTAGACCCCAAGTCGGTGTCAAGTGCAAAGATGGGGTGATTTGTAGGATCTGCTTCATCACTGACAATATAGGCTAGCTGGGCTTCTCTGTATAATCTCCTTTGTTCCCCTCTGAAGACTGGAATGGTGGCGTATGTGAGATCCATCTATAGTGTCCCTCTAAGTTTTTTTATCCACGATCTAGACAACAGCATACCGAATTTGGGGGGGACGTCGGCAACCACAATATCCATGACCACACTTTTCATGGGCAGCTGAAACAGGGAAACCACCAGGTCTTTGATGACTCCTAGGTACTACACTCTCCTTGAGTCGAAGGAATATAAATCATGATAAGTTCTTGTCACCTCCAATCCCAATTCTTCCATGAATATCTTTGGCATAAGGTTATGGGAAGCCCTTGAATCCACGAGGCAGTTATGCAGTACTTTATCGTGTATTTTCAGGGATGTGTAGAAGGGGGGCGATAAGTCATCTCTTTCTTCTACCATGGGGCCTAAGATGATGGCTGGATTCTCATCTTGAATGTTTACTGAGTCAGAGGGGGGCTGGGGGGACTCGGATTGTAGCAGCTTGGAGAGAGATCTTTTAAAATCTTCATTTTTAATCAGCTCAGAGATGGGGACATGAATCCTGATCTTTTGAATTTCATGTTCAAAATTAAAGGATGGAATGGGCTTAGGATCTTCCCTTACCTCAGTGGCAGGTTCTTTGACTACTGGCAAAGCGCTTTGAGCTCTCTTTTCTTTAGTTGTGGTTGCTGCAACTTTAGTAGGCTTATCTGCTATGAGGGGCTAGTATTGGCTATCAAAGTCTCCTTCTTTCTTCCTTGACCTGAGATTGTATCTGTTAGAGGTATGACCGGCCCTTTCTCCCTTTCCTAACTCATGGATCTGAATGTTCATCAGGGATTTTTCATATGCAGACTGAGTCAAATGGGGAAAAGGAGGAGCCTCCTCAATATAGTGAATTTTAGGGTCAAATTCGTCTATCTCCTCTCCTTCCTCATGAGTAACCAGGTTATTTTGGAGAGGGGTTTGAATCCTTTGATCCTCTCTATCCTTTTCCCTTTGTTCCCTTGGGAAGGCCTGTGGTCNATCTGATGAATTCTTCTGATCATATGATCTGGTTCTCCCTCGTAGTCTTGAAAGAACTTCGCCACAGGTAAGGCGAGCTAAGTAGGGAAAACCGCCTCTGCTCCATAGACTAGTTTAAACGGTGAAGTGCCCAGAGACTTCTTCGTGGTGACACGATCGACCCACAGAGAAAATTTCAACTTTGAATCCCAGACTCTTTTGTTATCCTATAACAATCTTTTGATTATCTTTATCAGGATTTTGTTAGAGGATTTCGCTAAACCATTTCCCTGGGGATAGTAGGGGGTGGAGTGAATTAGCAAGATCTGGAACTGCTCACAGAACTTAATTAGAGGTTCATCTTTGAAAGAAGCAACATTATCAGTGACGATCCTGCTGGGACAGCCAAATCGGGATATGATATCCTCCAGGAAGCTGGTAATTACTTTGTGTGATGTGCTTCTGGTGGGGACAACTTCTATCCACTTGGTGAAATAATCTGTTGCAGTCAGGATCCATCTGTGCTGACCACTCGAGGGAGGATGAATTTCTTCGATGAAGTCCAAACCCCACTGCTGAAAAGGTGACGAAGCTACTATGGGTTTTAATGGCAGTGATTTGAGCTGCTGTCTTCCTGAGAACTTTTGGCATTTGATGCAAGCTTTGATCTACCTGCAAACATCGGGGAATAAAGTGGGCTAGTAATACCCATCTTAGAGTATCTTATGAGCCATGGTTTTCCAGAAATGATGACCTCCACAAAGGCCGCTATGAAAATCAAACATAACCTTCTGGGCCTTCTGTGGGTCGAGGCATCTCAGAAACACCCCTAGAGGGTTTCTCCAATACAAGATTTGGTCGATGAGGCAATACCTAACCGCCTTGAGCTTTAGAGCCCTTGCTTTTCTTTTTCCTATTCCATCAGGGGGCTTCAATTCTTGCTGAAAATACAGAATGTCACGATACCAGGCACATTCTGCCAGTGATAAGCCATATTGAGAGCGTGGGCTGGGCGATCCAGCTTGCTGAGATCCTGGGCGAGTATTGATGAAACTAACTCCCAAGGCTTCATAGTTAGATTCAGCCAGTAGCTTGGCTAAACCTTTCCCCTTAACCAGCTTGGTGGGTTTTATCTCCAAGTAAAATTCCATAATTTTTGTGATCCATCGACCTCTTTTCTCATCTACGTCGGGCTGCACAAGAATGTCCTTCACAGAAGCTGAAGGAACATATGCTGTTACTTTTGAATGCAAGACATATACTCTGAAATATTTAAGAGATTTCACTAAGGCATAGGCCTGCTTCTCCATGATTTCATACCTGCTCTCTGCGTCTCTTAACGCCCTACTGAAGAAGGCGATGGGCTGCTCATGCCCTTCCTCATTTTTCTGCAATAAGACCGCCGCCACTGTATCAAAAGAAGCAAAGGAGAAAATTAGGAACTCTTTGGAATAATCAGGACTGATTAGCATAGGCACCTCAGTCAATGCCCTTTTTATTCGGTCAAAAGATGCCCGGGACTCAGCGGTCCATCTCACTTCGTTTCCCTTCCTGAGCATGGCTGTGATGTATTTCACCAGCTCGGAAAAATTTGAGACGAACCTCCTCAGGAAGTTAATCTTTCCTAGAAATGCATGAACCTCTTTTTTCGACCTGGGAAGTGACAGGGTTTTAATCGCCTCCACTCTGCTGGGATCAATTCTTACTCCTTCCACCGATACTATATGGCCCAACAACTTGCCCTCCATCATAGCAAACAGGGACTTCTTGGGATTCAGGGAAAGACCAAATCTCTGGCACTTCGAGAAAAATCTCCTTAAGTGGCAGCGGTGCTCCTGATCAGACCTGGAGAAAATTGTGATGTCATCTAGGTAGATCACTATGAATTGTTATTTTTCTCCGATGAAGGCTATGTCCATGGCTCGCTGAAATGTTGCTCTTGCATTCATCAACCCAAATGGAATTTTGGCATACATGAATGTGCCCCAAAGAGTGGTGAAGGTTGTCTTCTCCCTGTCCTCTGGCATGACCGATACCTGATTATAGCCAGAAAACCCATCGATCATGGATATCCTGGATGCACCAGCTACCCTCTGCAATATATGTTCCATCTTAGGTAGGGGGTAATTGTCCTTCTTTGAGCTTCTGTTCAGGTTCCTGAAATCGACACAAAGCCTGATTTCTCCGCTTTTCTTCCTTACTGGGACCAAGTTGGCCACCCACTCGGAATATCTCAAGGGGACAATGATTCATGCATCCAACAACTTTTTAACTTCCTTCTCCATGACGGGAAGCAACATGGGATTTATCTATCTTAGCTTCTGCCTGAATGGCCTAGCCTCTTCCTTCAATGGGATCTTGTGCTCAATGAAAGATGTGTCATACGTCTTGAGGTCTTCGTATGTCCATGCAAACACATCGGTGAGTTCTCTCAGCAAATCCGTGTACTTGACCCTCTATCCACTGGTCAGGCTACTTGACAATTTGACGAATCTAGGCTGCTCCTGTGAACCAATGTTGCATTCGGTTGTATCGGCATCTTCATTTGAGACCTTTCCCTTTACTGGCACATCATTCCCATCGAACAATCTTTCTAAAGGGACAAGTCCTCTCGAAATGTGATTGCTGGGTAGCTGAATGATCTGATGATTAGCGATTTTATTTAAAAACTCCTCAGGACGAGGGTCACCTTCCAGGTCGGGATCCTGGTCAATATGCAATGCAGAAAATTCGTCAACTGATTGGAGAAACCTTTCAAGTTCAGAATCATCCTCGAACACCTTCCAATGCTTGACATTTTCTGGCACCGAGGGCCTATATCTTGTATCAACATCATTTTCTACCATAAGCGGCAGCGGAAATTTGAGCACGCTAGATGAAACAACTAAAAAATCGGCCAAAGTATTTTCTCCCCTCGGAATGAAAGAGATGTTAAAATCCAAGAAGAAATTATCAATAAGGTCCCATACTTCATTCCTATAATTCCTGAGCCAGGAATTATGGGCACGATAAGCATTCCTTACCTGCTGAATAATCAACTTAGCATCTCCAAATATTGCTATCTCTTTGATTCCCATTTCCTTTGCAGCCCTCATACCCAGAACAAGATCTTCATACTCTACCACATTGTTGGTGGCTTTGAATTCTATCTTGTATGACAGGGACACGACTTCTTGCCAAGGAGACATGAAAACCACTCCAGCGCCAGCACCGTCGCTAGAAGAAGCTCCGTCAAAAAACATCTTCCACACAGGGGAGCTTTGAGGGGAAATCGGATGATCAGGGTTGGGGTGCTTTCTGATTAGTAAAGAGATTTTAGGGGCATCGGTAAGGTGCAACAAACTAGACCCCAAGTTGGTGTCAAGTGCAAAGATGGGGTGATTTGTAGGGTCTACTTCATCACTGAAAATATAGGCTAGCTGGGCTTCTCTGTATAATATCCTTTGTTCCCCTCTGGAGACCGGAATGGTGGCGTATGTGAGATCCATCTGTAGTGTCCCTCCAAGTTTTTTTATCCATGATCTAGACAACAACATACCGAATTTGGGGGGGACGTTGGCTACCACAATATCCATGACCACACTTTTCATGGGCAGCTGAAACAGGGAAACCACCAGGTCTTTGATGACTCCTAGGAACTACACTCTCCTTGAGTCGAAGGAATATAAATCATGATAAGTTCTTGTCACCTCCAGTCCCAATTCTTCCATGACTATCTTTGGCATAAGGTTATGGGAAGCCCCTAAATCCATGAGGCAGTTATGCAGTACTTTATCGTGTATTTTCAGGGATGTGTAGAAGGGGGGGGATGAGTCATCTCTGTCTTCTACCATGGGGCCTAAGATGACGACTGGATTCTCATCTTGAAGGTTTACTGAGTCAGAGGGGGGCTGGCGGGACTCGGATTGTAGCAGCTTGGAGAGAGATCTTTTAAAATATTCATTTTTAATCATCTCGGAGATGGGGACAGGAATCCTGATCTTTTGAATTTCATGGTCAAAATTAAAGGATGGAATGGGCTTAGGATCTTCCCTTACCTCAGTGGCAGGTTCTTTGACTACTGGCAAAGCACTCTGAGCTCTCTTTTCTTTAGTTGTGGTTGCTACAACTTTAGTAGGCTTATCTGCTATGAGGGGCTGGTCTTGGCTATCAAAGTCTCCTTCTTTATTCCTTGACCTGAGATTGTATCTGTTAGAGGTATGACCGGCCCTTTCTCCCTTTCATAACTCATGGATTTGAATGTTCATCAGGGATTTTTCATATGCAGACTGAGTCAAATGGGGAAAAGGAGGAGCCTCCTCAACACAATGAATTTCAGGGTCGAATTCGTCTATCTCCTCTCCTTCCTCATGAGTAACCAGGTTATTTTGGAGAGGGGTTTGAATCCTTTGATCCTCTCTGTCCTTTTCCTTTTGTTCCCTTGGGAAGGCCTGTGGTCCATTGTTATTAGGTCTCCTGAAACCTCTATTATCAGTGTTCTGAGGATTTCTGTACATGGGCTTCCCTTCTAACTCCCACCTTTCCATCCTGGCAGAAAGTGATTTTAGTACTCTGGCTGTCTCATCTGTCTGATGGGGCATGGGAGAGGAACCGGATGGGGAGGCTTCAGGCCTTTTCTTGGATATGTTTCTATCAACAGCGTTCCTGAGTCGGTCAACAACCAATATGTTAGATTTTACTTCCACGGAGGGGAAAACTCAGCAGGAACACTCCCAAAATTTAGGAAATGGGAAACTTTTGAAGGAGGTCTATTAAGAAACTAAGGAGGAGAAAACAGAGTTCTTATAGAAGGAGATGGCGGATTACTTGTTTCGGCGGTGGAAGCTGCTTCTTCAGGGGCCTTTCCTTTTCTAAGAACCACCTCTGCATCGATTTCAGGTGTAGCTAGGGGCAACTGTGGATGAGACCGCGTGTGTCTGCCTCTGAAAGCCACAATTGATAGAGCAAGTTCTTCCTAGAGGAGTCGTCACAATGGAGTTTCCAGGTGCACAGCAACAATCTTGATAATTTCGATATCTGATGCACCTTCAAAATCAGTTAATCGTTGTCATTCAATCCCGGGGGAAATATTCAACTTTCTCCCCGAAAACGGCGCCAGAAATTTTGGCGACGAAAGTCAATCCTGGATTGCTAACATGAGAAGAGCCCGACGCCCACCAGTTTTATGTCACAGTTGTTCATAGATGGGTGATCGAATGGTGGGAAACTCAAAACAATAGCTTTCCAACTCTGAAACTAGGCCAGGTATGCATGAGCAAGTGAGGTCTTGCGTAAACTTCAGACAGTGAGCTGTAGTAAAGGGTGAACAGGTGGAAGACTTGTAGAAGAGAAAAGCAGAGTTCTGTTATAAACAGGAGGTTTCTAACAGACTGAGGAAGAAGACGTCCAAATGCGATATCATCTTACATTCAAACGCAAATCCAGAGAATGCAACAATGCAACAATAAATATTTTATCATAACATAACCGCAATAACTTGCGCGACTCAGTCAATCACGA
>JZKD02S1784379.1:83458-102837 GCA_000966675.3 Picea glauca | reverse complement strand
TATATAAAATATTTAGAAATTTGAATATTTTTACGAAAATATTGCCAATCATTTATAGTTGGCATATGAAGGATTAGTAAGATTCGCCAAGGTTTCTACATTTTAAAATAAATTTCCATCCTTAAAATCATCCCTGGCTAAAGTAGTTGTCCTACTTGTACCTGGTATTAGCCTGTTGAAGGATGTCATGAACCTATTTGTGGAGGTTTTGGATCCATTTAACATATATAGCTGCATGATCTTCCTTGGTCTGAGTTTGGGAGAACTTTGTCGATGAAGATGCAACATGGAAAGCTATATCAATGGGGGCTAATGGTTAGAACCCAAGGCATGCCTGAAAATGGTCATGACCAATAGAAATATGTTGAACATATGAAAGACTCTCATTCCTTGGAGGGGAGTGTCTATAGATTGGACCATTAGGTAAGGGAGAACTGAGCACCAAGTCAATGGAATTCTTGACTTGGCAGTGAAGAGGCACCCGTGTAGGTGAAAAAATATCTTCATGCTCCTTTACAATCTTTTCAACCTACTTATGTTTTATAGAAAGGTCTTGGGCCAAGGCTGTAGTGGTCACAATGACCTTCAGTTCATCGTCTGAATGGATCGTGAAGAGGGAAAACTTTGTTGTTTGAGATATTACTATGCAACAATGTTTTTCCGAGATCAATGAAGTGGAAGTAGTCAGAGCTACTTATGTTACCCTATAGAGATGACCTCCCAGAGTAATAATGAAATTGTAGCACCGAGACTCATAGATAGTGTGGCATTACCACTTATATGGTTGTCCTAAAAGAACATCACAAACTTCAAGTGGGGAAACATCACAAAATATCTCATCCTTTAAGGGATTGATGTCATAGGATAGACAACACTGTTGGTTGACACAAGAGTCTCGTCGCTGGCTCAACCATCTGATGGTGTATGGTTGGGGGTGTGGCATCGTTGGAAGCTTCAATCTATTGACAACCTTGACTAATATCAGGTTCTTCCAACTTCCATTGTCAATGATGAAATGAAGTGGGGTCCTCTTTACCCACATTTGTGAGTGGAAGAGGTGCTCCCCCTCCTCAAGCTCCTATGGTTCTTCTTGATGTATTTTTACAGTCGTGATGGTAGCATTGGTTTTTTCATCGATGATCCTTTTCCCTTTATTGTTCTTTGAATCAAAGTTCGATTCAGGTTCTGACTCTTTTTATTTGAACTCGACCAATAATGGTTGTTTCGAGCGACATTCATTGGTGTTGTGCCAGGGAATTTTTTGGAACTCACACCACTTTCCGGTGTCTTTCTTAGACTTCTTGTTACCCTTATTTTCCTATGTGTTGGAATGAATCTCTTGAGGTTGGAATTTCTTTCTCGGTCCCATGTTTTGTGAGTTAGGGTTTCCTTTTCCATGCTTCTGTTGTGGCGTATTTTCAAACATGAACTCCTGCTTACTCTGTTGCTTGATTTTCTGCTCAATTTTGATTGGATATTGATAAGAAGCTCCCAGTGAGGAGTTGTCCAAGAAATCCATCTATGTTTGGATGTACCTATGTAGACCACTGGGATACTTCAAGTCTAGGTGTTTCTCGGAGTCTTTGATACCTATATTTGAGCGCAAGGTATGAAAGATGTTAGATTACTCCAACACCTTATGGTCTCTTTTCTGACGCAGAGTCATCCATCTCATGTATTGGTTATCATATTTTTTGATGGGATAGAACTCCTCCTTGAGGGAATATACAAAGGCCACCCACGTGGTTTATCTCCTAAATGACATAGATTCATTCATGGTGTATCTCTCCTAGTAACATTCCCACCAAGCTCTGACACGGGGAAGGGATTTAAGGAGCGTGAAGGTGATATTTTCTCTCTCGGAAAAAACTTGGAAAGATTAATAATCGTGTAGTAGATTCAACAATTTTTCTAGAGCATCTGCATCTATTTGGCCTTCAAATAAGGGGATATCAAAATTGGCTTGTACCTTGAAGGGTGTCACACTGTCAAAATGGTTTCTTTTCAAAGATTCATTGGCCGCCATTGACAGTTGTTGAAGTATCTGAGAAACATTTTCCATCATATCATTCCTCTATCACACAAGGGCTTCCTCAAGAAATGTCTTGACATGATATCCTTCTTTGTCATCTCTATTTTATTTCACCATGAGAGGTCGCTTGGGTTGGCGAGAGTGGTTGAACTCAAGAGAAACTAGCTCGAGACCAAACTTTATATACCATGACCTCGTCGGGGACATGATCTGATAAATGATAAGGAGAAGTATGCTCTGATACCACTGATACATATTTTGTTGAGAATGAAATCAAGGAAGAGATATAACAAAGAACCATGTAGAGATATTGCAGAAACATAGGAATACAATGAAACCCAACTTCTATTAATGAATAAGATATGAAAACATAGTATAAAACATACTAGCAGAATGGGATAACTTATCTTTGAAGAGAAAGAGATGTTGGCTATGCTTCATTTGCAACAAGTTTTACATCACACTCTATTGCATACTTAAAGGGCCTCCTTCACCTCAATTATATATGAGAGAGAGAGGATAATAATTCCCATGATGCATGTGGGATAAATTGTTCTAAGTTTATAAAATTCCATAGGCATGTAAAACACTATGAATCCTCAGGCGATCACTCATCCCAATACTACTCTAGCCCCAACGTGCTTAACTGCGGAGTTCTAGTGGGAGTTGGTGCATTAACGCTATGCTATAGGCATGTACATAAGACCACTAGGAAATCATTACATCGTGTCTGTAATGAACAAATGGAGATGGCATTACATTGCATTCCCCATCAAACGGGTGAATATCATGGTTTATCAAAACCACAGGATTGAAAATGTTGATTCAGTGGAAAAGGTGGATGGCCATCAAGATCCACCTGGATCACATCAATTATAGAATCTAACAAATTGGGTATCAAATACAAGGAAACATGTTTGAGCAAAGTATAATTTTTTACAAACCCCACAAACCTTTACTTCAAAATGTATTCAAGGAGTTCCTGTTTGCAACAACAATGCTTACTATAGAATATTCATATCATATCGCCCCATATCTATACACAATGCAATCAAAGTTGATAACCCTGGTAAACTAAAATATCAGTCAATTCCTATAAAATTAAGACTCATTATTTGTGATCTTAAGAACTAAACTAAATAACTGATACATTCATCACACAAAAGTTATGAAGCAACAGGGAGAGTAGATAATGCATTAGAAACATCACTGATAATTCCAACAAAATCTTTGGAATAGACCAACTACAAAATTGTAAAATACGATTATGTCCTTCTCGAGATAGGCATATTCAAATGTATCGACAATGGCTTCTCCAATTTCTTATCCACAGATGCCAATCATCTATCTAATAGAAGAGCAAAAAAATACCTAGATTCTTTTAGAACATTGGAATGCAAGTGAACTACAAAAGGATGATCGACCTCCACATTTCCTCTGAATCCTTGTCAAATAACATAGAAAATAGAGGCAAAAGCATAACAACATCGACAATAGCCACATCATTGAATCCTCTAGTCTTATTACCTCTAAGATACTTTGCTTGCTGAAATTCGAAATCACTCTCATCATTTATCATTATGTCAAGCTTCTGGTCACATAATGTTGATAGTCGACTATTGGTACCAACACGTTGCCTCTTTTAGAGTTCAATGTCATTATTTATTCTATACAAAAAACCTTGCACTACAATTTCCCCTAGGATTTTCACTTGAACAATATAATACAAGCAAGCCCTTGCTTGCTTCATAAGATATAAATATTCAAAATATAAGCAATTATATAGACATAATATGCCTTATAATTTTATAAATCTAAACACTTAAAATTTTATAATAAGTTAAACACAATTTTATGGGGAAAAAAAGAATGGCATGATATAAAGGCGTAAATCAATAACATAAACATAAATACACAAAAATATAAAAATATAATCATTCAACATATAGGTAATTATTTAGGCAAAATGTGCATTACAATTTTTTAAATGTAAGCACTTAAATGTTTAGAATAAGGTAAACAAATTTGTATGGAGAAAATAAGAATTGCATCATACAAAGACGTAATAAGGGTTTTTCCCCCGAAATTTAGATTACTAGATTTTAAGTATGACCACTTCAAATTTTTAACTAAAATGACTCAAATGCAAATGACTTTACATTTAGAACCACCCATGACAACTCACAAAATTTTGGCAAAATATACATTTTAAATCATATGGCAGTGTAGAATATGGTACAAATCTATGAGTGGTGAGATAATCATTGGGATAATTAATTACCTTAGTAATTAAAGAGTTCATACATTAATTGTCAACCCGAGGCTCAAATGCTTGTGAGATGTCGTGCAGTGTATGTGCAGGCTACAAGTTCTTATCTTGCATCAGTTTGTCGAATATGCTTCTAAGATTTAAGGAAATTGTAGCATCAACCAATAGGGAATCAAAAGAACATAACTATGTCCTCTGTCTGGAAACCAATCAATCAATGAATCAAAGCTTACAATTATGTATCTTCTTCAATTATGAAACCCAAACAATAAAAAATAATTAGAAATAAGCTAATCATAAATCAAAGCTATAGAGGCTATGTAGTTGATTGAGGACATAAGAAGAGAATCAAAGCTATATATTCTATGTAATCTGTAGAGTCCATAAACAGAGAATCAAAGCGATGGAAGCTATGTAATCTATCAAACTTACACAAAACTAGCTCAATAACTCTTGAAAAATGTTTATGTACCTTGAACACTGATAAGGCCACTGGGACCCTATTGTCACAAAGTTATCTCTTGGCATGATATAGGCACTTACTCTTCCCATAAATTATATCTCCTTTTGTTGGCAAGATTTTCTAAAACTAATCTTTGAATTGAAATGCCATTGCAGAAATTAAAACACTTGCATAATTAAAACAATTCATTTTAAAGAAGTCTTGTGGAAAGTAAACAAATGGAAATAAAATACATCCTACACTAAACGATTCTCTGTCTTCCATTCATGGTCCCTTCCTGTTGTAGAAAAGAGTGCATATGCTAATCTACAACATAAACAAATTAATCTAATTACACATTACATAAATTATAAAACAACAATTAAAACAATATCTCATGAAATATGATTTTTTCCATGATAATTGGGCATGTGCTCTAAGAGTCCTCCCCATAGAATGGAGAAGACATTCTCTTTTATACATGAACTTGCTTGAAACCAAAAATAACAAAAATCTAATCAAACCCACTTGGGGATTTAATAAATCCACATTGGTTACAATTGATTTCCAACATAGAAAATGGTTTCCTTGATCCTTGCTAACTCCCATCAAAAGTAGGATTCCTTTGAATGCCAAATTCAAATTTGGAGATATGGGTTATAACAACTTGGTCAAAACAAATACTAAATAGCTTCTAATAGTGTTTGAATTCTTAGATCCATAATATACTCCATGAAGATCTTCAAATCTTGTAGATAATCAAATATGCACAACAATTTTCCCTCTTTATCTCCAAACAATTAAAATCATAATTTGAAATAACCGATAAATGAATTTTAGCTACCCAAATTAATTTGGAACATATAAAAATGTATAGTAATAGATTTATACAAGTGGCTTTATAAAATTCCATCACCCATAATTAAAATCACAATTCATCTTTGAATATCTTTCTAGGGCGGTGGTGGTTGATTCCTCATCTGCAAGACATGGATCTACAACAATTCCCAAATTGAGTCAGTGTTCACAAGTAAATACAAAATACACTAATTCTTCCTAATGTTAACCATAATTCATCAAAATACTAAGAAATGCAATGAAAACACTATGAGCATAAATCTTGAACATAAGCATTAAAATGGAATAATACAAGGTCATAGGTAAGCAAAAAAGTATAAAAAATAGGGAAAAGAGGATATAAAAAGATGACAATTATATGGTCCTACATATCCCTCAAACTGAATGTGTTGCATGAGCTCATACAACCCTATACTCCTATGTCAATCAAGTTGCAAGGACACATATTGAATGTTGCTTCCATTTTTTTAATGCACAGTAACCAAGACCATTGCCAATTTCTCTTTGCTTTTTCAACTGATGACCATGATGATAAGATACATCAATTCTTTCCCACTAGCACCTTGAAATCAATTTGAATACTGGCTATCTTTTTTTCTTTAAATTTTTCATTTCTTATTGATGAGACCTTGAGACACATGTCATCATTTCATTAGCCAATCATGAACAAAAAAACAAGTGATCCAACTTACAACTTCGCAACCATGGTCACCTTAAATATTATGTTCTATTCCCATAGACATTACATCCTTAAGAGTAGCATTTTGATGGTTTTGCAACAAACTGTATAGGGTTATGCAACTTCCACAACAAATCTACACAAAGTTCTACAACTTCCACAAAAAAATTGCATAGGGTTTTGCAGCTTCCACAACAAATTTGCACAGGATTCTGCAGCAGACTTGAAATTTTTCCTTTTCCTACAAACAATAATCTAGATTGAGGATATTTCGGTGGGTCTATTTATCCCAATTTAATGCCTCTATCCACCACAAATCATGACGATCTAGTTCAAGGATATCAATATATAAGCAAATGTTTTCTATAGGTGTTATGCAGCATCCGCAACAAAAGTGTCACAGTGATCCACAACAAGTCTTCAACGAATTCAAAAAATGGTCAATTATTCATAAGTACAAACTAGGTTTTGGAGAAATTAAATTTTGTGGGTTTGTTTATCAAAATTTGATGCTTCTCTCCTTCAAACTTCGTGAATAACCCTTTCATGGATTACAAGATATCCTCAAATCATTTTATGTTTTTTTTTCATTTTGAGGCTGTCATAAAAATGCTCCATTGCCAAATTTCTGCTTCATTCCCTGCTACTGGTTCTTGTGTAGCAACAACATGGCATCCTTGAGTCATCCAATGTCTCTCGTCTCCCCCAAACGAAATATAGAGCATGTCCTCATGCAGTGTTGTACTTCAATTCAAAACATTTTAG
Source organism: Picea glauca (assembly GCA_000966675.3). Classification (NCBI taxonomy): domain Eukaryota; kingdom Viridiplantae; phylum Streptophyta; class Pinopsida; order Pinales; family Pinaceae; genus Picea; species Picea glauca. The sequence goes on along the minus strand of JZKD02S1784379.1, from coordinate 95,792 downwards.
GATTGTGTTTGCTACTAGAAACAAATTGAAGTGGATATAGATAAATTTGTCGAGCAAGGGAAAGTGGTACCAACATCCCCACTTCATATCATTGATGATCATAGTGGTTGGAAAACTTACTCATTTGGAAAATTAATGGAAGCACCAAAATTTGGAAAATTAATGGAAGCACCAAAATTAGAGGTAGGATCAAATTACTCTAATGTTCATTGATATTTCATTCACAAACTTATTGAATGTATAGAAACTAGAGATAAAACTCAATTATCTTCATAAATGTTGATGCCTTAAACATAAAACAATGAATTTGTATGGATGGTTCTAAGTATTGAAACCCTACAGGTCTGCAATTTTATCTATGACCAGATCTTGCATTTCGATACAAAAATGATGCATGGGAATTCTCTTTCAACAAAGATTATATGGATGTTTTTTTTCACTACTTTCTACTCTTAAATTCAACATAATACAATCAATAACTATTCATGATTTTCATTCTTCATATAACCATAAAAATGTTGAAAACTTTGCTCTCTATGTATAACCCATGAACATAGATTTATTTTCTATTTTAATGGAAGGGGGAGATAAACAATACCCATAGGTCAACGCCTTCAATATGTAATTTGAGGTTTGGTGTTGATTTTGATAGAGGAGAAAAATATATGCATGCAATGATTCTTTCACCCCATAAATTGAGAGATAGAGAGGACCAAATGAGTCATGACCCCACGTCTCTGCCATTCAGATTGGATATTGAGCAGAAACATAATGTTTTAATTCGACCTTCATTTCCATCTGAATCCATAATGTTTCCAATGTATATGTTGTAAGTAGTAACGCCAGTAATGACAACACCATCCACAAATTCATGCCTCCATTTTTGAATAGAAGTTATGAGGTTTGTCATATATCTGAATCACATTCTTGACCTAGACATTTACTGCCTAGTACTTTTCAGTTACCCAGAATTCAAAGTTGAATAACTCATGGAAAGAAGTCAAATGTCGTCTTAACCTCATGAAACTGGAACAATGGACCAAACAAAAGGGGCAAGAGAAATATTCAATAAATTATTCCTTCTGCAATGTATTATTATAATATTTGTAATTGAAAATCACATTTCCATCCCTTAATCAAATAATATGGGACAACAATGATGAAGGAATGTCATTGGAGGAATAAGAATTATTGAGGACTTCTCTCTTGGGATGAGATATCCCTTGTAATCGCATCACCAAGGTCAAATTATTTAAGTTATTGGGTGCATTGAATATCAGATGGTGACTACCATTATCCAAAAAAAAACATGCTCATGGATGCTACCATGTAATTCCACAATAGAAATCATATTAGCTATGTGCCCCAATTTCAAACATAAATACCTCTCCCAGGAACTATAAAGAGAACCCATATCAATTTTTCCCTACATAACTTTCCCACTGTAGTTCACTAATGAGCATAATTGCAAGTCCTTCCCATTGCAAACATTCATAGGATCCACACAATGAATGAATAAAATTGTAATATTATCAGTAGCTACATCCTCTGAAATATTTGCAATCTCAGGTAAAATAAAACTAACGGTGGATTGATTGCTCACTAAACCCTGGTTGAGTTAGCACTTTGAGTAAGCATGTGTGACTTGAGTAATAGATAACAGAATCCTCCGAAGAATTAATTTGACTTGACACCAATACACACAATGACCAAATGTTTTTCCTTTACCCTTCAATGTTGACAAAGCCCAAGAAATTGGCGGTCATATTGATATGAATTTGCCTTTTTTCTTTTATTTTTCACTACAAATATCATTGAATAAATAAGGGATGTCTTAAATCTCGATGTTGAAGAATGTTGTAGAGTTCCATAGGTTTGCAGTAGACCAACAAGATTTCTTCGGTGGTTGTTGCTTCTTCAACTAAAAAATATATATAGGGATTTTGATAGCCTACATGCTCAACATTCCTTCTGCTAGACACAACATCTTGTTATCATATTTGGGTCTGCCAAGCTGACCATAAACAATAATTCCCATGGTATAAACCTGACTTGATGTCGTCAAGCCTACAATAAGACTATGGCCACATGCAATTTACTATAAGTTATAATCTATGAGAGTTGGCACATAAGTTGGTACAAGTTGTTGTTGCCAAGCATCTAAGCATATTCTGTGACCAAGCCAACCTCCACACTCCTCTCCCTAGGTGAAAACTCCCCCTTGTTTTGTAACAAGAGCGGCATGTCTAACTCCCCAAGCAATATGATGAACATATAAAACCAATGGAGACTATAATGGTTTGGGTAGAAGTGCATCTATGTTTGAAAATGGAGAATTGGTGTCTTTTTCAATATCAGGGCTACACCACTAATCTAATCCATGTGAAAATATTATTAAGTATATGATCAAAGCAAGCATTGTCAACAAATCACCATAAGATCACTCCAAAGTCACAACCATCATCAAGCATGCAAGAACCAAATCATATATCAATGCTTCGCAATATCATTGAAGATATGGACCAATATATACATTAGTGAACTGTGGACATGAATCAAGGAAGTCATACCTATAAATGTGTTTTCTTCCCTGTTGTATGACAACATATTCCTATGTAGGAATGGCTTCTACAACAACTTCTATTGTAGGTTATTTTGGGGCAACCTATTCCTCTCTTCCAATAGTTACCTTGTCTTGTCCATGTCAGTTGCTTCTTGTTCTATTATTGGTTGTTGTGGATCAACAACAATATATCTTTTACTCTTGTTGATGGTTCTTGTGTGGCAGCAACAAGGCCTTCTATTGTGGGTTTTTGTGGAGCAATAATAGGGTAGTTTATAATCTTCCTCATGCTTGGATATTTAGGGGGGTGTTGGGGTGGATGTAATCTATGGAAGTAAATATAGATAATGTCAATGAAAAGGTTAAATTTTTGGTGTGAAAAAGGATGGAGATGGGTGGGAAAGAGTGATGGTGTTCTCCACCAAATTGGATTCTTTTCCTTGTCATTGGAAAAATAGAAAATGGAAAGGAAGGAGGAAAAAAAAACAAAGAAAATAGGCTGAAGTGTTTTCCAAATACAATTATAAAGTATTCAAATGAATCTGATAAAAAATTAGGAAGAAGAAGAATACAAGTACCTACCTAAGAATGTTTTGAAATTTGCAGCGAGTGTATGGTATTTTGTATCAAGGTCTTCACAAGTTCTCATGGAAAAGAGAAATCATGTGTGTAAAGTATTTTCCAGGTTCTAATATCTCTACGGGGGAGCTTGGTGGTGATGGACTAATTTGGCAAAAACTTATTTTGTCATGGGTTTTTGTGGAGAAATAGTCCTTTCCTCCTTGAAAAGTTCTTTGACTGATTTCTCTATTGTTGGTTCTTGTGCAGAAACAATAGGGCCTTCTAAGGTTTGTTCTTGTGTGGAAAACCTAGGCTTGCAGGTGTTTTTTCTTGTGTGGCAACACCTATTTCTTCTCCATTGCAAACTTCTTTAGTAATACAATATCGAGTAGTTGGTTCTTGTGTGACAACCACATGGGTTATCGATAATGGCTCTTGTGCAATAGCACCAATATCATCCTTAGAAATTTGTTATTTTTTATTCTTCTATAGCAATGGTGGATCAATGAAGGACTACTAAAAATAGAAACATACTACCATTTAGAATAAAGACTTACTACAATATTTGTAGCACCTTGTTTAAATGTTGAACATGAAAGAAGTGTGCTAGAAAAGAGTAGTGACAAGATAGAAACAAACTCATGGAAATTTTATTCAATCAATGAAAACTTGGAAGGGTAGCTAGCATTGTAAGTGAGCCGAATTACTTTATCGGGTGGATTAGGGGTGGGTGGAGCAGGAAGTAGGAAGTGATGAGGATGAAGTTGTGACTTAATAGTAGTGGTTATTTAAAGGATATGATGAGGAAAATATTAACTTTCAAGAGAAACCACATAAACAAAGGAGCTTCATGAACTTCAACATGCAATTATTTTGAACTGAGAAGAAGGAAATGCACATGCATACCACGGAACTAGTGAAATGAGTAGGATGAATAATAGGTCTTCTGAAAGGATTCTTCTGTAGCAAGGGTATTGGTGATGTGGAAATGGAATTTGAATTCTGGAGAACTAGTTTTTACTTCCTCTTCAAATAAATTATTAATTTGTCTCATTCTTGATCCATCTGCAATCTTGATTAAAAAGTTGTGGTGTGATTGTGTTTAGCTGAGACACTTCCTAGGTATGGGGGAAGCAAGGAAACCCCTATTAGACTGTGGCTGGTCTGAGTTTTTAGGAGGAACAATTTTTGGTATGAGTGAATGTTTGTAAGGCATGCCCTTTTGGCATGAAATTTTGTCTTCAAGAATCATTCATGCATGGGTGGACCTTCTTGATTCTCCCAAGACCTGCAAAAAAATAGCACTTACCTGCAATAAAACATGAGATCATGGAAGAAGAGAGGTGCACGATATTTCTTCATCAATACATATGAAAAAATTCACAAATAGTTCATGTGAAATAGATCCAAGGAAAGATAAATAAAGATAAATTCATTTTTTACCTAATGAGCAGTATTGGCCAGCCTAGACTACCTTGCATTATTCTGTTGATAAATTTTTCATTTGATGTTCGATTAGAGTGATACTAAATCCAAATGAAATTATATTCATAAGGATATATCCAATATAAATAGGTTTTGAAAATTCCATGAGATGATATGCCAAATCTACTTAGGAACAACTTGTGTGACAGAGTTGATTTCAAATTATCACATAAACCAACAATCACTATTTTGATTACAATTTTTTTTTTGATGATGGATTGGCGTGATTCCAACTAAAGATGAAATCATATTCATGCGTTTATTTCCAATATAATTTTTTTTTGAAGACAATAAGAATTGTTTGTTCAAATATGCTATGGGACAATATAGGAAACAAAGTTTTAGGAATGCAGATTTAGGATAGGAAGTTAGTAATTTGGGTATTAATTTCTCGTATCACATAAAAATGGAGTGATTCAAATTGAGTTGTAAATTGTATTCATAGGATTATATACCTTAGAAATAGGTTTGAAATATCTATCCATTTAGGCATCCAAACATTGACTATCCCAACTATGTTCCTAAGCTGCCTACTCCACATCCAGTCAATGTTTTGGTCATAACTTTTTCATTTTAGATTTGAATTGAATGATTCAAATTGGGTTAGAAACTATATTTTAAGGGATATTTTGGATATACATAGGTTTTTAAAATATTCCCATATGATATCCTAAAACATGATTGTCCTGATTATGTTTCTAGTGTAGTCATTTAGCCAAAATGCTACAAGCGTGTGATAAAAAAGAGATTTCTCCCAGTTGATGATCCAAATAGGTGTAAGCATATAATTTTCAATGTAATATATCCACATACCAAAAATTTCAAGCATCTAGTGCCTATATTGACTTACACAATGTGTTGCAACAATTGTTACGACTCCTAAAAATGATATGACTCTTGAAATACGATCTTTGTATTTTTGTGGGTGTGTTATTTTTAATGTAATATATTCACAACAATAAAAAACTCTGCAAAAATAATCAAAATTAACTACATACCTTGATAATCAATCTAGATGCAAGCTTGAAGGCTTTTACACCCCCTGGCTCCCTCTTTTATGGAATCTTCATTCACCAAGTCTTCTTCCTCTTACCAAGCTTCTTGCAAAAGAAATATTCGTAGTATAGGTGGCTCTTACTGCACCAAAAAATTATTCTAATTTAAGTCATGAAAACTACATGTTTTGAATATAATGGAGTAGGAACTCACTATGAAATCTTCGTAGTGAATGGTCGGGCTCTTACCTCTCGCCTTACCATTCATGTTTCCTCGTATTCAAAGAACTTATATTCATGCTTTTAATTTCAAAAAATGCAAACACTACGTATGGGACCCATTAGAGAGTTCAATTGATGATCATATCTCAAATGTCCACAATACCATGTGGCAATTAAAATCAAAACAAGAAATATTATTTCACCTTTGACACCTCCCCAACAACAGTGCCAAAATGTTGGGTTAAGTAATTACCTTAGTAATTAAAGAGTTCATACATTAATTGTCAACCCAGGGTCCAAATGCTTGTGAGGTGTTGTGCATTTTATGTGCATGATACAAGTTCTTATCTTGCATTAGTTTGTCTAATATGCTTCTAAGGAAAACAAATTGCAACATCAACCAATAGAGAATCAAAAGAACACAACCATGTCCTCTGTTTGACAACCAATCAATCAATGAATCAAAGCTTAGAGCTATGTACCTTTTTCAATTATGAAATCCAAACAATAAAAATTAATTAGAAATAAGCTTTTTTGGAATCAAAGCTATAGAGGCTATGTAGTCTCTTGAGTGAATAAGCAGAGAATCAAAGCTATAGAGGCTATGCAATTTGTAGAGCACATAAACAAAGAATAAAAGCGATGGAAGATATTTAACCTATCAAAATTACTCAAAATGATCTCAATCACTCTTGGAAAATATTTATGTACATGAACACCAATTAAGCTAATGGGACCCCTTTGTCACAAGGTTATCTCTTGGCATGATTTAGGCATTTATTCTTCCCATAAATCATAGCTCTTGTTGTTGCCAATATTTGCTAAAATTAAAGTATGAAATCACACTTGTATAATTAGAACAATTCAATTTAAAGCACCCTTGCAGATCGTAAACAAATGAAAATAAAAGACATCCTACACTAAACAATTCTCTATCTTCTAGTCATTGGCCCTTGCTGCCATAGAAAAGAGTGCAGATGCTAATATACAACATAAACACATTAATCTAATTACACATTACATATATTATAAAACTACAATTAAAATAAGATCTCATGAATATGACTTATTTCATCATAAATTCGACATGTGCTCTAAGAGTCCTCCCCATAGAATGGAGAAGGCACTCGCTTTTATACATGAACTTGCTTGAAACCAAAAATAGAAAATATCTAATCAAAACCACTTGAGGATTTAATGAATCCAGAATGGTTACAAAAGATTCCTAACATAGCAAATGGTTTTATTGATCCTTTCTAACTCTCATCAAAATTAGGATGCCTTTGAATGTCAAATTCAAATTTGGAGATGTGGTTTATAACAACTTGGTCAAAACACATCCCAAATAGATTTTAATAATGTTTGACTTCTTAGATCCATAATATATTCCATAGAGATCTTCAAATCTTGTAGAGAATCAAATATGTACAACAATTTTCCCTCTTTAGATTCAATCAATTAAAATCATAATTTGAAATAGTTGACAAATGAATTGTAGCTACCCAAATTAATTTGGAACATATATAAATGTAGAATAATGGATTTATACAAGTGGGTTTATAAAATTCCATCACCCATAATTAAAATCACAATTCATCTTTGAATATGTTTCCATGGTGGTGGTGGTTGATTCCCACATCTGCAAGACATGGATCTATGACAATTCCCAAATTCAGTCAGTATTCAAAAGTAAATACAAAATACACCAATTCTTCCTAATGTTAATCATAATTCATTGAAATACTAATAAATTCAATGGAAACACTGTGAGCATAAATCTTGCACATAAGCACTAAAATGGACTAATAAAGGGTCTTAGGTAAGTGAAAATGAATAAATAATAGGGAAAAGAGGATATAAAAATATGATAATTATACGACCCTACAATCATAAAGGTGATATCCCTGAAAATTTTCATTGTAGCCAACAAAAGTATAGTAGGAGCTTGGAGATGCCAATTGTTTCACTTTTCCTTAATAGCATGGGCCCAAGCATTAAATAAAAAAAATTGAAATGTGAAATGGAATTTTTATTGCCATATCATTTCTTGTAAGGAGTCATACTTGTGACAAAAAAATTAGGTGTTCTATTGATGATATGGGTTGTGCAAACAACTACGTCTCCCCAAAATAAAATCTTCATTTTCTTGGAGTGAAGCATGCAATGAGCCATCTTTGTGGTAGGCCCATTCTTCCATTCTAATACTCCATTTTGATGTGAAGTGTAAGGAAAAATTCTCTACCAAGAGATGCCATGGCATATGAGAATTGACTAGAAAGACATGCTAATATATTCACCTCCTCCATTAGTCCAAAGACACTTGATCTAGTCGATGCCTTGATTTTCCAAAGATATTTGAATTCCTAGAACATTCCAAACACTACATCCTTAGATTTGATGATGTATATTGTTGGCACCCAAATTTTTGGGTTAATCTCACGCGCATGCACAAACGAAGTTGTGCGTGCTCATTTCAAGTTTCGTGCGCACCCATTCTAGTTTTGCATGCGACTAAGCTAATGTGCGGAGAATGACAAGAAGTGCGTGCCAAACAAAGTTTTTATATTGCATGCCAAGCCTGAAGTCTACGAAGTGTGCACTGGCCCAAGTTTTGTTAGTTGTGTTGGAAATCAAGAAGACATGTGTCAGAATCAAGAAATGAATCATCGAGAAATATTCTCGAATGATTATTGCTAGTAGCACAAGGGAATGTGGAGCTAGAAATGCAGTTAAGATTGCCCCGATTCCAGAAGGCTACGTGGACTGTAGGCAGGTGCCAGAAGCATCTGAGGTAGTTTATTAGTAGAGCAAGTGGAGCAGAGCAGAAAGATATAGAGATCCTGAGTAGAGAAAGTTATAAAAGGAAGCAACAACATTATAAATAGAGTTAGATGGTGAGAGAGTCAGACACTCGCCTACATGATTCATTGAGTTGTTGTTTTTTATGTTTCAAGCTTGCTGTAAGCCTTTGTAGTATGGTAATGTTGTAATGCCTCTGAATATAAGTCTGAGTTTTTCTTATGTCTGAAGTTTAAGAGGATGCACATGGCACAATAGGTTGTAACTATGGATAATTATCTAAAGAGTACATGGGATATTATTGTTGTTGAATATAGTTTTCTTAATGTATGCTTATGTTCAATAGAATGGAAGGAATAATAAAGATGTGACAATTTTTATCTATCTCGTGTCACTTATGTGTTAATTGGATATGTGTGTGTATTGTTTTACATATTGATAATAGTAAAGTGTTGTTAATGGAGTGCATGAATGTTATCGCAGATGGATCACGACCTATTTAGTCCTTCATCTCGGTCACAAGACTAGATGGTCTATGTGATCCTCATTGTGTCTCAGGTAAGACCTTTGGCCTTGGATGAAGATTCATATGTCGATGCTTTGGGGTTTTTTTTGGTCAAATCTGGATGAACCCTGGGTCTAAACTCCCCAGCGTTAAGAAGGACATAGGAAAGCATGAAACAAACCAACAAATGGTACTATTGTTGGGACCTGAAAATATTGTATTGGAGGATGAAGCCATGAGATGAGGTGGTATCCATCTCAGGAGGAAATTCAATACTGGATAAATGCAAAGGAGCATGAGTTTTCCATGAGAAAAAATCAGGGTCTGAGAGTGAATGTGAAGAGATGAAAAGATAAGTATATTTACACTGATATGCATGAGACTTTCTTTGTGGAATTCCCTTGTTTTTTCTATGAACGGATGAAAAGGAAAAATACTACCATTTTTTCCTTGTGGCCTTTAGAACCAATGGTTTGGGATCTTGATAGACTAAAGGTGTTGGATAATAAGTGGACTTAGGCCATTGATTTCTAGTTTGCTTGAGTAAAGGAGGGATATATTATTGAATTTGATACTTTGATTCTTTCAGTGAGGTTGAAAGAAAGTTCATGGAAGATCCGAGGAAATGAATGCTAGAAGAGATTCCACTCTGGATAAAGATTTTGTTCATGGTGAAAGGGTTGATGCACATGGAACCCAACATAATGGTTGAGTAAACTCTCCTAGCATTGGGGGGGTTTCAAAGATAGGGGAAAATGGGAGAGGAGATGGATCCATTGAGGAGGATCCATACATTGTTAAAATGAGGTGAGGAATGGGATGGACCCAAAAGAGAAGAGCATAAAGAGAGAATGGAAATTCAAGGCTATCTAAATGCAAAGGAGCATGAGTTCTCCCTTCGAGAAAATCAAGGGTTGAAAGTGAATGTGAAGGGAAGGAAAGATAAATATCTTTAAATTGATATGCACGAGACGTTCTTTGTGGAATTCCCTTGTTTGTTGTATGAATGGATCAAAAGGAAAACTTCTACCAATTATTCCTCATGGCCTTTAGAACTAGTGGTTTGGGATCAATTCACACTTGATAGACTAAATGCGTTGGACAATAAGAGGCCTCAAGCCATTGATTTCTGGTTTTCTTGAGTAAAGAGGGCTATATCATTGAATGTTTTATGGAGTACATTGATTCTTTCAGTGAGGCTAAAAGAAAGTTCATGGAAGGTCTGAGAAAATGAATGCTAGAAGAGATTCCACTATGGATAAAGATGTTGTTCGTGGAGAAGGGTTGATTCACATGGATCCTAAAAAAATGGTTGAGTAAACTCCCCTAGCACTGAGGGGGTTGTAAAGACAGGGTAACATGAGATAAGAGATGGATCTGTTGAGGAGGACCCATAAATTGTTGAATTGAGGTGAGGAATGAGATGGACCCAAAAGACAAGAGGAGAGAGAGAGATATCCAAGAGATGCACAAGAAGACTTGAGCTCGAAAGGAAAGTGAAGTAGAGAGGTGGAAAACATATAGAAAGGGGTGTGAAACTGAGGGTTAGGCTTGGGATGAAGATAAAAGAGACCACACCAGGAGGAAGTGTGGAATAATGTGTTGTGCCAGAGTGGAGCATAGGTGAAGTTAGGCTTGCGAAGAGGTGTAGTGTCGAGCATAGGGTGTCTAGTGGGGATATTGATAGTAGTAGTAGTAGTAGTCCCAGGGGTGTAGGTGATGAATTTTTAACCCCTTGGCTATGATGGAGTGTTGAAACCTCGAAGGAAGATGAGGCACAGAGTAGAGGTGCAAGAGAAAGGAAGGAAGGTGGAGGATCCCCTAGTGGTGGTGGAGAAAATTGGTGATTATAGATGGTCTTGTGTGGCTGCAGGTAGGAAACTCTTTAGGTTCCCTCACAAGAAATGTTAGAAGGAGATGGACTCATCTCCCCTTTGAACCATGCTTCTTTCAAATTTGTAATCAATAAGAAAGAATAAGAGATAAGGAAGCGATTGGAGTAAGAGAAAGAGTATAAGAAGATATAAGAGAAGAGACAAGTGAAGAGGGTCACAGGAAAAGTAGCAAAGATCACGCAGTTGGAAACCACATTTAGGGACAGAGCCTTGACATGGTACATGAAGTACAAGGCCACTGAGACAGAATTATAAAAAAGGTCTCTAATGAAGATCAAGAGGGATTTACTGAAGGAATTTCAAAATCCTAACTTTGAATCTCAGTTTATTACCTAGATCAAGGAGATTAAACAACAACAAGGAGAAAACATGTGGGATTATGACCAACAGTTTAAGATTTCATTGAATAGGATAATGTTTCAAATTCAAGATGTGTGACATAGAGGGTAGTTTATTGTGAGTTGCTTCCCCATATCCGAGTCCCACTCACATAGTAGAAGGTGAGGACTCAGGTAGAGGTAGTAGAAATTACAATGCGTCTAGAAGCTACACCAAGAGGGGAAGAGACATCAATGGGATTGGTGTAGGTGCAGTAGAAAATGGACAAACCAATAATACAGTTGCAATATATAGCGAAGACAAAAGTCGTGCATGATAACATATGGTGTACCACATGTCACTTTGAGAGGCATCATAGGGACCAATGCCATGTACTTCTGAATTATGTGGCAACAAGCGCACCAAGACCATTCCCAACTAGATAAATATAATGGTGTGAGATATGCCGAAATGGCACCATGTACCACCCCCCTTCCCAACTTTCCATAAGTATGAAAAGATGCATCATACTCCATTATGTGAGTTATGTAAATCCATGGGACATGATGTCAATAAATGTCGGTCACTCCAACTAATGCAAGACAATATCCACGATGCATTCCAGGTAAAGGAATAACATAAGGGTGGTGATCATAGTAGTGATGAGAGAGGAGGATACCAAGGAGGTACTAGAGGTGGACATGGGAGTGATCATGACAGAGGATATTGTGGAGGAGGGGGAAGACCCCCCCACTTGTTTTAATTGTGGAGAAATTAGTCATGTATCAAGGTTTTGTACCAGACCACGCATGCTTTGTGCATACAACTACAGTCCCAAACATGTCACAAAGGAATGCACCACCTTAGTGAAGAAGTGGGAAGAAAATAAGACGCATTGGAATATGGTGTATGGATATCTGCGCAGAAATAAGAAGATATATGATGAATTCAATGTTCGAGTGGTAACCCAAGGAGGAGAAAGAAAAGGACA
>JZKD02S1784379.1:67849-83448 GCA_000966675.3 Picea glauca | reverse complement strand
TTCCTCAAAGGGAGGGCTCTTGATTCCCCTATGTGAAAGCTCTTATTACAAATGGAAAACTAGAAATCCAAGCTTATTCCCTCAAGAGGTGAGGTGAATAAATTAATGAGATGATACGCATTGGAATATGGTGTATGGAGATCTGCGCAGAAATAAGAAGATATATGATGAATTCAATGTTCGAGTGGTAACCCAAGGAGGAGAAAGAAAAGGACAGGATTTTGAGTAGTTTGAGAGCTCGGGTCACAAGCTATAGGGGAATATCAAGAAAGAAACACATGTAATGCTCCCAAGCCAAGATGCAAGGAAAATCACGGTTTTGGGTGTCTTTTTAAACTTTTTCTGGTTGTGGTATTTCATCAAACACTTTGCTTACAGTGATCCTTTAGGTTGCGCTTAGGGTTAACTGATGGTTTATATGTGTGTTTGTAGAAATAAGTAATAAGATACAGTAATGGAGCATAGCTCAACCATATGCAATATAGACAAGCCAAAACACTTCAGATTTTATTTTATTCATAATAATAGAACCTGCTACAATGAAGATGTCGGTCTAGAATGCTCATCAGATGGCTCCAAGATAGAAGATAGAAGATTCTACAAAATGATCCAAAAACGAAGACTACAATAAGCCTCCAAAGGTTGAATATACCATGAATACCAATACAAGAAAGATCTGGGCCGTATGAAGTGTGAACCCCCAAGCTGGAAGATGCCATACCTTGTTGAAACCCTGAAGACCCTCAATAATTTGGCCCTACTGTCAAAGAACTCCAAATGCTACATTGAAGATGTCGAACTGTAGATCGGGATGAGTAGAATCCTCTCATGAAATATCAAACCAAAATACCAAGGGAAACTCCTCCAAATGCTAAATCCTCCAATTGAGTTGCGCCCCCATGAAACTGTCAAACCCTACAATTTCGACGCTGATGAAGGAGGCCTCCAAATGCCCTGAAACTTACTAGAAAGATAGATTGAGACACTGCAAGTCACTAGGTGAAGTCTCGGGGTCATATATGGAGTATAACCCCTCCAAACTGAATAGATATGAATCTAAAAAATGCCCTCCTCTCCAATTCATCCCAATGCTCTAGGAAATAATCTGAACCATAAAACTCTCTCAAGAGGAACTAGAAATCATGGCTAAGGCCCTGCAAGTAAAAAAAAGATGCTCAAATATCCAAGAGCCCCATCAAACTCTTACAACGAACCTTCCTTCTTTGAATGGTGCGCCCCCCTTGCTGGAAACCCCCAATGGTGTGCCCTCCTTCTCTTCCTGTGCCTATGGCTGGTGTAGAACCCTCCTGCACTGATGTAGATCTGAACTAGAATGGTGTGGGAGAGTATTGCATCTTTGAGACCAATCTTGGGACAAGCTAGGTGGAATATTTCACCACTGAATCATCCTCTAGGGTTTGTTAAGTCAAAACCCTCAAAACCCCCAAGGTATGGGCTCTCTAGCTAGAAGCCATATATCAAATTGATAAACATACATGAATGAATGAATAGAGGCCCTTGCCTCTTATTTATACTTCCTACTCACCTTTTCCCTCCAAAGTGACTTTCATTTTATTAATATTTAATTAATTAATTGAATCACTTTAATTAATTAATTAACCTTTTTACCTCTAAAAAACGCCTTATCTCTCCTTGTGGTTTCCCTGGCCACTGAAAGTCACTTCTGACCATCTGATCCTGTCGTGTTTCTCCTCTCGATTCTAATGAGATATTACACTGAGAGGTTCCTCCAAGTATTGTTCCCAAAAAGACCTCTTCAGTGAATTTAATTGACTTAAAACTCAAAATACTCAAAATCATGAAAATTGTCAGAATGTAACGAAACCAAAGCCCAGCAGCGCGGAATGGATCATACTGATGAAATAGGATGAATGATGCAACACAGATCCCAAAATACCCTTCAATCATCTTTGTAATCACTATAACCTCCATCTAGCTACTTTGGTCATCATAACCCTCTGTAATGTAATGATGTCCCAAAGTGGGGACATTACAATCCTCCTAGAATATTGTTTGTCCTCAAGTAATAACAAAATCCCTCCACGTACTTTGCCCCCTAGGTCCCATATTAAGACATGAACTGCAATCCCTTGGGAAGCATAAGCCTGAAAGGTATCAACACCATGAAACTCCTACTCATGACTCATGGACTCATCCCTGACTGAGTCCATCCTCCCAGATACTACCAAGATCAACACGACCTCCATCAACTGCCCATGCTGATTCCAGAATGAGGTACTGCCAGACCTCTATGAGACACCCTCAAGTGATGTGCTTTCCTCAACACTGAAGCTCAATGGAAAGTCATAACAAGGTTCCCATGCAAAGGTCCACTCACCCCTGTCAGTTAGTGAAATTCTCAAACCTGCAATCCATGGATCCCATGCTAACCTCTGTCGAAGATCACCATGCTGGCCCTGCACTACTTTTACCATGCATGACTACTCCATATCTATATACTGGATCATCCACTCCTAGATCCTCAAACAGAAGTACCTGTGACAATTGGACCTGCTGTCTAGAAACTGCATCTGTAAAGACATCTCTGTGGAAGTAGTACCTGCCCAACCATCTCCATGTCTGATCATGATGATCAAGAGTGAAAATCTATCTCGTTCCATCGGACAAATCCTTGCAGGCCCACTCTAAAACAACCCATGGTGTCGTATGTGGCTCTTTGGCACAACCTTGGTCATCATGTAGTGAAACGACCTGCTAACCAAGTGAACTCCCAGATCCCATGGAAAACTTGGAAGTTTATCACTTCCAATCTCCTCTAACGGCTCCTGTGTGATACTGATCATGGTCATAATCCTTCGGTTCTCATTTGTTATCATCTGGCCTATGATGCTCACCATCACGTAACAAGTCTCAACTGGTTGCCTATGACGACCCACCTCTATTCGGCTGGATGTCATAAAAACACTCATGTCAGGTGGTCTCGGCCTAGCCACTCCCCATGTCCTCAACCACTGTCTATCTCTCCTCATGGTGTTGTCCATGATAAAAGTGTCAGGAAAGGATAAAAAATACATTTATAGCTGACTGTAGGATTGAAAAATACCACCCATCTTGGTCAATCTCAGGGATTTGACCAAAATCATGTCTACCAGTACCCATGATAACTGCTTGCCTGTAGTCATCACTAAACCCCAATCATCAAGAACAACCAAAAGTAACTCCTCCAACTGTTGGTAAACCAATCTCCATCTCTCATCTCCCATGCAACTATTGAAATGGTGAAGGTTCTCTCTCATAACTAAGTGTTGTTGCAAATGAGTGATATCTGCATTCTCCCGTAAGTGTGTATCCTCCCTGCAATCCAATACATCCTTCTAAAACTGAATGCATATCTCGGCCTGTCTATGTGAACTATCGCTCATCACTGTATGCCCCAACATACTCATGTCATCTCTTGTATACTCCTGCTGCACCATAGATCCTAGGCATACTACTGGATCAACCTCTACCTGAAGGTCAACCACTCTCGAAACCCAAATGGAAGTGTCCTCTATCAACTGGTGCTCCTCTTCTAATCCACCAACATCCTCTGGCAATGTGACTGAATGACATATCTGAGTATCCACAAAGATAGATGAAGTGGATCTCTGACAAATCTCCTCAGGATTCTCCTTTGATCTGGACACTGATTCTTGAAGGGTTGTCTATGTGCCTCTCAAGAATCCTTGAGTGATCTCCAACTCCTAATTGAGTTGGTCCACCCCCAACTCCTACTCCCTCAAGGCTCTTTGATACATCTCGCCAATCCCCAGTAGGTAGTCCCTGTCTGTCAACAACTACTGGTAATTATTCCTCATCATAGACACTCTCTCCCTGAGAGTATGAAATCATGCATGGATAATGCCCCATATGAACTGTCCTGTGCCACTGATGCTCTCCAACAGTAATTTTCCACCAATGTATGCATGTCATCAATGCGCCTGGTGGATGCCATGATCATATCCTCACTGACTCTCAACTATCTGGTCAAGTAGTGTGACTCCTGATCATAGTCATGCTGAGGTTCCACCTCATATCTCTCACTGCTAGTGTCAGCCGTAGAATCCCTAATAACACTCTCTGTAAAATATGAAACACTGAACTGATCCATGTCTACTGTGAGACTGGGTCTTCCTATATGCGACTTCATAACATCCCCAACTTCTAGCTCTCTCTGAATCATATTATAACCTGTATGAGCAGCGGTGTCCTCCTGTGCACTCACTTGGCTACTATCATCTATGCCTGGATCCCATATAGATGTGTCCAGACACGTGCTATGGCCATCCTGACTAATAAAGAGTGCATCGTCATCAATACATGCCGATCCTGGAAGTAAGTGCCCCATCAATCTGTCAGTATCCACAATCTGCTCAACTAATGGAGTCTCCAAAAGCTGTGACTCAATATCCTCATGATGATTTGTATGTGTAAGGTCCACTATCTGTACGCCCTGTATCTCCTCCTGGATCTATGGATATACATGTCCATGGTGTGCATCCCTCACGTATGACTCCTCTATGCTACTGCTATCCTCATATGATGTGGTTGTTATAGGTCTCTAGAAATATGACAGATGTGTCACAGTCACCATAGGAAGTTGGTCATCTGTAGGTGCTAACACGTGCGATTAATCACTAGTGTCACCACTCTGTTGAGGTGTAAGGTCATCAACAATATGTGATATGAATGCTGAAGCATAAGTGCTATCATCTTGTCCATCCCACTGCTCCTCCAATCTGCAAGGGTCACTATCCCCCTCAAGCGTGCAAGAATCACTAGCCTCTGTGCAAGAGTCACTATCATCATTAGACTACTCCAGATAAGCATCTATTGTTCCATCCTCACATGCCTCATCATCACTGTCATAGTGTACCTCCATAACATGCTTCTGACCCTCACCCTTACACTTATGATCTGGTTCCCAAGGCACCTTGCAACTATAGCAAAGTTGCGTGCTCCTAATGGGCATGGGGTCTCTCTATTCTTCCTTCCATATAGCTTCTCTAGCTCTCTTTTCCTCTAATTCGATGATCTCGAGTAAAATCTCATCTTCGCTTCATCTGGGATTTCTTAAGGCTACATACTATGGAAAGGTTATTTGAGCCCTAGTTCTCTCACTAAGGGAGGAATATTTTATCTCACAGTATATTATCTCAAAGTATATCCCACCCATTTCTCCTTATGGAAGACCCCTAGGGCTGGAAAGAGTCTAGGCTCTGCTACCACTGTAATGTTCCCAAGCCAAGATGCAAGGAACATCATGGTTTTGGGTGTCTTTTTAAACTTTTTATGGTTGTGGTATTTCATCAAACACTTTGCTTACAGTGATCCTTTAGGTTGCACTGAGGGTTATACTGATGGTTTATATGTGTGTTTTCAAAAATAAACAAGAATATATAGTAATGGAACATACCTCAACCATATGCAAGATAGACAAGCCAAAACACTTCAGATATGATTTTATTCATAATAATAGAACCTGCTACAATGAAGATGCTGATCTGGAATGCTCATCAGATGGCTCCAAGATAGAAGATAGAAGCTTCTACAAAATTCTCCAAAAGAAGACTACAATAAGCCTCCAAAGGCTGAATATACCATGAATACCAATAAAAGAAAGATCTGGGCCATATGAAGTGTCAACCCCTAAGCTGGAAGATGCCATGCCCTACTGAAACCCTGAAGACCCTCAATAATTCAACCCTACTATCAAAGACCTCCAAATGCTATGTTTATATGTTTAACTGTAGATTGGGATGAGTAGAATCCCCTCCTGAAATATCAAACCAAAATACCAAGGGAAACTCCTCCAAATGCTAAATCCTCCAATTGAGTTGCACCCTCCTAAAACTATCAAAATCTACAATTTCGACCCTGATTAAGGAGGCCTCCAAATGCCATGAAACATGCTAGAAAGATAGATCGAGACATTGAAAGTCACTAGGTGAAGTCTCAGGGTCATATTTGAAGTATAACCCCTCCAAACTGAATAGATCTGAATCTCAAAAATGCCCTCCTTCTCTCCGATTCGTCCCAATGCTCTATGAAATCATCTGAACCATAAAACTCTCTCAAGAGGCACTAAAAATCATGGCTAAGGCCTTGTAAGTAAAACCCAGATGCTCAAATCTCCAAGATCCCCCTCAAACTCTTACAACTAACCTTCCTTCACTGAATGGTGTGCCCCCCTTGCTGGAAACCCCCAATAGTGCGCCCTCCTTCTCTTCCCGTGTTTGTGGCCATTGTAGAACCCTCCTACACTGATGTAGATACAAACTAGAATGGTGTGAGAGAGTATTGCATCTCTGAGACCAATATTGGGACAAGCTAGGTGGAATCTTTGACCATCGAATAGTCCTCTAGGGTTTGTTAAGTCAAAACCCTCAAAACCCCCAAGGTATGGGCTCTCTAGCTAGAAGCCAAATATCAAACTGATAAACATACATGAATGAATGAATAGAGGCCCTTTCTTCTTATTTATACTTCCTTCTCACCTTGTCCCTCCAAAGTGACTTTCATTAAATTATTAATATTTAATTAATTAATTAAATCACTTTAATTAATTAATTAACCCTTTTACCTCTGAAAAGCGCCTTATCTCTCCTTGTGGCTTCCCTGGCCACTGGAAGTCACTTCTCACCATCCTATCCTATAATGTTTCTCCTTCTAATTCTAATGAGCTATTATACCGAGAGGTTCCTCCAAGTATTGCGCCCAAAAAGACCTCTTTAGTGAATTTAATTGACTGATAAATCAAAATACCCAAAATCATGAAAATTGTCAGAATGCAACAAAACCAAATCCCACCTATGTGGAATGGATCACAATGATGAAATAGGATGAGCGATGCAAGCTGGACCCCAAAATACCTCTCAATCATCTCTGTACTCACTATAACCTCCATCTAGCTACCCTGGTCATCATAACCCTCTGTAATGTAATGATGTCCCAAAGTGGGGACATTACAACACATCCCTCTCCTAAGTTCGATTCTTCCCAACAAAAACAATTTCTACATGACGCACAAAGAACTATTGAAGAAGAAAGAGCGTGCGAAGAGTTGCAACACACAACAAAATTATCACTTGAGGAGGCTCGTATTCGAGAAAAAGTGCAGTGCACGACACTGAGGTTGTTGAAGGAGGCACAGATCCATGAAGAAGTGAATTGGGATACACAAAGGTCTCTAAAAGAGGCTCACACCGGAGAGGAGCTACAGTGTGATGCAATGATCATTGGAGGAAGCTTGTATGTGCGAGGAGTTGCAGCATGCCACGTAGAGGTCAATGGAAGAAGCATGTAGGAAGGAAGAGTTACAATGCACAGATAAAAGGGTGATAACAGAACATCATTTTAATGATTTGAAGTGCATAGTGCATGAAGAAGCATTACGTGACCTAAGTCGCGAGACAGACACAAGATATTAAGTAAGTAATTTCTTACATTGTTGTTTGATATTGCTTAGTGATCTTGATGCTATGAAGAAGTTGACGCATATGCCAACCACTTGTATGGGAAAGGAGCTGATAGAGTGGACTATATCAACTCCCTTACCAAAAAGGAAGGTGTGCCAGGTCAACAATAAAAAGTGCATAGGGAGAGAGTTCAAAATGACAACTAATATTGTGCTATGACATGGATGGATTCATGTTGGACCTAGGTTATGACCTGAACATTTTTCCAAAGAAATATTGAGAGTTGATGGGGAAGATGAGTCTAGTCTGATCTCTTATTCAGTTATGGTTGGAAAATTAGTACAATATCTATTTTATAGGCCGTCTGGAGCAAGTAGAGGTAACTATAGAAGGAGTGAAGACTAAGGCTGACTTTGAGGTCATAGAGACTATGAATGACTCTGACCAATACCCTGCATTGCTTGGCATTGATTGGGCCTTCAATAATAATGCAATGCTAAATTTGAAGAAGATACATATGCCATTTGAGATTGATACCTTGTGCATCGTCGCACCTCTAGATCTATATGAAGGGGACAAATACAATGATCCGGTGGATGAGGATGCACAGAGTTTGGTTATTGAAAACATCTATAAGATCACTAGATGCAGGGAGGATTACATTAACCCCACCATAGATGGAGAATTAAGTTGGAGAAGTGTAAAGTCTTATGACATTGATTCTGAGTATGCCATGTGTTGGACACACCTACCACACTTAGAGGGGGGGGTGAATGAGTGTGGGTATATTTTTTCAAAAACTTCCCTCTTTCACAAAACTCATTAGATAGCTTTCAACATTTACTCATTACTCATTGTTGTTATTTATAACCAGTTAGATGCGAACACATATCAACAACATATATTAGCAATATATCATCAATAAGTCATCACCACAAGGAACACAAAGAACCCAAGATGTATGTACAATTTTCTTTTTATTACAGACTACATCCTTCGAGTTTTCCAGCAACAACTGAATACAATACAACTCTATAAGAGCACCATATCTATAATGCAAGACTCATATTACATCCTCAGCACCAACTGAGATGAGGCAAAAATCCTCAACATATATCAATCTACAACAGGTACGCGACCTATCAGTAGTGCAGCCCGCGTGTGTACACGCCTTGGCTCACTACAGCCCGCGTATGTACACGGCCAGGGGATACAACAACCTGCGTATACCTTCTGAGATATTAGGGTTTATCCTTCAAGATTAACTCAGATCCTTTGCAACCAATTTATCATTCTCTTCTGTCTCTCACTGTCCAAACTAACCACCAGCCAATCACAACACATTCAAGCTCTCTAATAGCTTAATCATGCTCCACAACCAATCAATATGAATGCTAACTCAATCATGTATAAGCAACTAGTATACCATAGCAATCATATCACAACTGAATCACACGAGTACTGCTCACTCCATCAACCAACATAAACCACATCACAATAGCCATACCAACAATTCCCTAAGCATTCACAACACAACAAGCAATACTATCCATCAAGACAATAATGTAACCATACCAGTGTCTCAACGACAGATCTGAGCCCATAGAATGTAGATCTAGAACCTGCTTCAGTCTTCAATAGCTTGTCATCAGCTCAACCACAAATCTCCATGATTTTATCCACTATACGCTCCCTGTACACAGACAATCCGCGTAATGTACATACCTTGTACACAGACAACTCGCGTATACGCACCCTATACACAGACAACCCGAATACGCTCTATAAAATAGGGTTTTTCTGTAATTCTGAGAATTTCGTCGTCATGATCTCAGACTTGCCGAAACTTTGATGCTTCCATGAGATCCTCACGATCTCCTCTCTCTCAGAATAGATCGTCAACACATGCTCAAGAGATCCACACCATAGATGCTCTACAAGAAGCTCTCACAAGAAGCTCTCCATCAATACTCCAAAAGATATTCTCACAAGAAGCTCTCCATTGATCCACAAAAAGGATGTTTTGCAAGAGACCATTTCTATCTTATTTATACTTTTATCCTCTAGGTCACTTAACCCATTTCTAGGTCACTTAACCTATTTTCCTTATTTTTAGGGTTAACCACTTTCCATAAATAGAAAGTTCTCCAATATTTTATCATTTAAATATTCCTTCTTGATTTTGTCATCTCACTTTATCATTTAAATAATATTTCTTGATTTTGTCACTTCTCTTTATTATTTAAATAATCCACCTTGACTTTTTCACTTTACTTTATCATTTAAATAATGATTTCTTCTTTTCAAGCATTTTGGCTTCTTTGACCTTTTGGGGCTTCAAGCCAACATGTGAGGGTCCTCCAACTTCGTAAGGCCATAAATCTCAAACCGTGAGGAGTTATGTGACATTCCACATACCACCAGAAATGGAATGACAAGTACTATCTATCTAGGATAGGTTCACCAACAAATTCATTGATCTTCATCTCATTATTCCACATACAAGCATGTGTCCTCCAACCATTCTTCTAGGATAACTCAATCCACAAAGCGTCTTCCCGTGAGGGCTTTCACCATAAGGGGACCTCTTTGGATTTCATCCATTTGTGCACCTTATCAATCATGATAAGACTATAGTGATTCATATTTTGCATCAATCCGCCATTGCATCATATACATTAATTGTGCATCATGTATCAATGACAAAACATTGATCCATCTTCATCATATCAATGACAAATCATTGATCCATATTCATCAAGGACAATACATATTACATTTGACATTAATCAATCAATCAATCAATTACTTGACATCAATCAATCAAACCATTGGCATAAATGACATCATAATCCAACAATCTCTCCCTTTGGCATTGATAGCAATACCAACATTGATGTCAACACCAATTACCAATTATTGATGTCAACATGTAGATAATGCATGATCTACATTAATAGTCAATGTGACTATCTATCCCCATCAATAAACATCAATCACATCAATCACATCAATGTGATTATCTCTCCCCCTTTGACATCAATGGCAAATGGATATTCTCCTCTTGAGTCTGCTCCCCCTGTCTGAATTCCTTTAATACTCCTCTCAATAATCTCTCCCTTTTTGAACAAGGGATATCACTCTGATGGAATGCTAAATATACATCGCTCATACTCCCCCTATGACCATCACTCCCCCTTGAATTATGCCTATGTGCTTATTTCTTCAAATATAGGGCTCTTT
The DNA here is from genome assembly GCA_000966675.3 of Picea glauca. NCBI lineage: Eukaryota > Viridiplantae > Streptophyta > Pinopsida > Pinales > Pinaceae > Picea > Picea glauca. The sequence continues at coordinate 72,766 of JZKD02S1784379.1, read as the reverse complement.
TCTAGGTATGCATCTGATAAATATCTCCTCCTAAAATCATGGGAAGAAGAATGCCTCCCCATAAGGGTATGTATCCCCTTATCTTCTCTACAAGATGAACAATATGATACCATATGACGATCCTTGGACTTGTTCATGCATCAAACTCATGCCATACCAAGCATTATGAAGCAAAAGATATGTCAATAATGAAATAAAGAATCATGAGAAAAATATCAACCAAGTGCATCCTGTACAAAAATGTGTGCTCATCATGCACAACACCTATGTACATAAACCATGTACATTAATATCATACAATGTGCCAAAATATATCATCCATGGAATGTATCAATCATATGCCTCTATCAACATGCCAACATGTGCATCTACCAATATGCCAACCATGTGCATCCACCAATATGCCAACCATGTGCATCTACCAATATGCTAACCATGTACATCTGCCAATATGCCAACCATGTGTCATATCACTCATGATATGTCTCTACCATGAATCAAGTGCCACAATCATGTATCTCAAACAAATACCAATTGTTGTTCTAATCAAGTAATACCAATTCCATCTATGAGTGTACCAACTATGTACATCAACATGTATCACCACTTGTACCAAGAAAGTACATCACCATGCACAATACCACAATATGATTAATCCCCATACATGTATGCCAAATCCTCCATAAGATATGTGCCAATCAAACTGTTAGTAGGTGCCTCTACCAATGTACTAGAAATGTACCAATCACGCATTAACTATAGATCATCAATGACGTACAACAAGATCAATTTTACCAACCACATGTACCATTGTGTAGCCCATCCATATGCTAAATGCATGCATCAATCTTTCCAACAAGTAAGCTTCCAATACATCATCAAGATATATCACATAACCAAGGTCCCATAGCTTCACTGTCATAACCAACATTGTTCTTCAACTGAAAATGCATCAATCCATACTCATGGGTTAGTGCCATGCACCCAAGATTTTATTTTACATCATCACCTTACATAATCCAATATACAATCATGAGAACCTCCACCAAATAGTGTTAGACCCTGCATCACAGAGTTATACCATCACATCAAGCTACAACCCTTGTGCATTGTCTTTTTCCCAAGTCTTTACCACATGTATGCGGCCTGCTGCACAACAGCTTACGTATGCACGCAACCTATACAAGGTTAGCCTGTGTATGTACATGACTGATACCACTGTCACCCGTGTATGCTTCAATAGATGACACTTTTGAAATTCCCTTCAGTCTTTCATTCCGTTCTGGCTGCTCTATCTTCTTAACCCACTTCTGTAGATGTCCCTGCTCTTCAGAACTTGAGCTTTGAGCATCCATATTTTCAAAGATGTCTCCCTTACCTAATTCCTTCTTCTAGCCATGCTATTTGAATTTCTCATCATGGAATTTCTTCTTGTGTTCCAACACTCTTGGGGTTTGTGGCCAAATCCGCTACAACTATAGCATCTAATGGTGTTATGATGAACATCAATGTGTTCTAGTTGATCACATCTCCAACACCTCACAGTGTTAAAAAATCTTCCTTTATATCCCCTTTCATAAGATCTACATTCAAAATCTTTGTGATCATATTCATTACATGAATAACAATGCCCATGAAAAATACTTTCATACCTTTTCTTTGGTGTCCCAAGAATAGCTTCTTGATGTCTTTCTTGTTTTGTTCTTTTGATATTTTCTTTGCCTTGTGTAGATGGTTGTTTTGAAACATTGTCTTCCTTCTTTGATGGACTTACTTCATGCTTCTTTGAGGTGCTTTCTTCAACATGTGTAGCTTCCATTTTGTATCCAAGACCTGATTTATCATATGGAGATATTTAACTTTCCAAGATCTCATCCAAGATTAGTGAGCTATTCAAGAATTTATATGATTTCTCCACTTTCTTTCTAGGATCAACAATTTCAACTTCTAACTTACAACATGACTCTTCCTTTTCATTTATTTGATCCTTCAATAGTTCTTCTACCCTTTTGGCTTCTTCAATTTGGGTCTTGAGATGAATAATAGTTTCAAAACTTTTGCTAATATCATCATCTACCTTCACATATTTTCTTTTCATTCTTTAGTCTTGTGATATCTTCTTCCTTTTCTTCTAATTGAGTCTTACTACTTTCTTCTAGTTCTTTGAGCATTTCTTTTAACTTCAAGATGTCCTTTGACTCTTCTTGAGAAACTTTTTAGTTTTATCCGAAAGATAGCTATAGTCTATATAATAGTGGTCATTGTTATATTCATATAGACCACTTTCAACTTTCTCTTTAAGCTCCAATAGTTTTTCCTCTACTTCTTCCATGGGATAACAATCAACTGATTTTATCCAAACTACTTCTAGATTTTCTTCTTCACTTAAGAAAAACTCAACATCATCACATTTTGAATTATTGCAATCATGGGTTTGTGTAGATTCTTTACCTTCATTTGAAATGTGTTCAAGATATTCTGTTTTGTCAACATCATCACATGAACCTTTGCCTTCATTTGAAATGTCTTCAAGATCTTCCTTTTTGCCAACATCATCACTTTTAGAAATAATGCAACCAAGAGTTTTTGGAGATTATTTACCTTCATGTGTCTTGATGGAGTTGTCTTCAATGTCTTTCTTCTCCTTCTTTCTTTCATATGTCTCCTCTAGATTTAGCCATAGATCCTTGGTGGAAGTGCATTGTTCCATGCTTTCTTTGATAGGGCTTGAGATTCCACTAAGAATGGTCTTGAGAGTCCACTAAGAATGGTCTTGAGAGACAATCCATCATTCTTCTTTCCTTCTCTTTGAGTTGCAAACTTTGACTTGTTCTTCAACGGAACTGATCCACCAATGGCTGCCTTCCAAATAGTTGCTCCCATTGTCTTCAAATACACTCTCATCTCTATTCTCTAAGTAGAATAGTTTTCCTCATCAACGATTGGTATTTCATCATCCATTTGTGTGTCTATGGATCTCCTTCAATCTTGTTAAGTCTTGTAGTGAAGGCCCACTCTGATACCAATTGTTGGACACACCTACTAGACTTAGAGAGGGGTGGGGGGGGGGTGAATGAGTGTGGGGATTGTTTTTCAAAAAATTCCCTCTTTCACAAAAATCATTAGTTAACATTCAACATTTACTCATTACTCATTGCTAACATTTATAACCAGTTAGATGTGAACAGATATCAACAACATATATCAACAATATATCATCAATAAGTCATCACCACAAGGAACACAAATAACAAAAGATGTATGTACAATATTCTTTTTATTACGGACTACAATCCTTGGGGTTTTTCAGCAACAACTGAATAGAGTACAAATCTACAAGAGCACCAACTCTATAATGCAAGACTCAACTTACATCCTCAGTACCAACTGAGATGAGGCAACAATCCTCAATAGATATCAATCTGCAATAGGTACGTGACCTGTCAGTAGTGCATCCCAAGTGTGTATGCACCCTGGCTCACTACAACCCATGTATTTACGCGGCCAGGGGATACACCTACCGTGACCAGGGGATACAACAACCTGCGTATACCTTCTGAGCTATTAGGGTTTATCCTTCAAGATTAACTCAGATCCTCTGCAACCAATTTATCATTCTCTTCTGTCTCTCACTATCCAAATTGACCTCTCACTATCCAAAATGACCACCAGCCAGTCACAACACATCCAAGCTCTCTAATAGCTTAATCATGCTCCACAACCAATCAATATGAATGCTAAATCAATCATGTATAAGAAACTAGTATACCATAACAATCATATCACAACTGAATCACAAGAGTACTGCTCACTCCATCAATCAACATAAACCACATCACAACAACCATACCAAGAATGCCCTAAGAATTCACAACACAACAAGCAATACTATCCATCAAGACAATAATGTAACCATACCAGTGTCTCAGTGACAGATCTGAGCCCAAAGAATGCAGATCTGGAACTTGCTTCAGTCTTCAGGGGGGTGAATGAGTGTGGGGATTGTTTTTCAAAAAATTCCCTCTTTCACAAAAATCATTAGTTAGCATTCAACATTTACTCATTACTCATTGCTAACATTTATAACCAGTTATATGTGAACACATATCAACAACACATATCAACAATATATCATCAATAAGTCATCACCACAAGGAACACAAAGAACACAAGATGTATGTACAATATTCTTTTTATTACGGACTACAATCCTTGGGGGTTTTCAGCAACAATTGAATAGAGTACAAATCTACAAGAGCACCAGCTCTATAATGCAAGATTCAACTTACATCCTTAGCACCAACTGAGATGAGGCAACAATCCTCAACAGATATCAATCTGCAATAGGTACGTGACCTGTCAGTAGTGCAGCCCACGTGTGTATGCGCCCTGACTCACTATAGCCTGTGTATTTACATAGCCAAGGGATACAACAACCGCGACCAGGGGATACAACAACCTACGTATACCTTATGAGCTATTAGGGTTTATCCTTCAAGATTAACTCAGATCCTCTGCAACAAATTTATCATTCTCTTCTATCTCTCACTATCCAAACTGACCACCAGCCAGTCACAACACATCCAAGCTCTCTAATAGCTTAATCACGCTCCATAACCAATCAATATGAATGCTAACTCAATCATGTATAAGAAACTAGTTGATCCGGATTATTTTCGGCACGAAATGAGAGCGGAGATATAATAAAGAAATGCACAGAGATTATAAAAATACATAGTGAAAGACTCGCTAGAATGGTGGCAGCTTATCTCTGAGAAGAGATGTGACGGCTACTCGCATTAGAAAGAAGATGGTTACAATGAGGCTTTGGAGGCCTTTTTACAATAATCGGGAATGCCAAAAGTCCTAGACATCCAAAAACCTAACCCTAGGAGATGAAGCGCCAAAAGTCATGTG
>JZKD02S1784379.1:27745-64517 GCA_000966675.3 Picea glauca | reverse complement strand
TTATCATTTAAATAATCTTTCTTGATTTTGTCACTTCTCTTTATTATTTAAATAATCCACCTTGAATTTGTCACTTTACTTTATCATTTAAATAATGATTTCTTCTTTTCAAGCATTTTGGCTTCTTTGACCTTTTGGGGCTTCAAGCCAACATGTGAGGGTCCTCCAATTTCGTAAGGCCATAAATCTCAAACCGTGAGGAGTTATGTGACATTCCACATACCACCGGAAATGGCATGAAAAGTACTATCCATATAGGATAGTTTCACCAAGAACTTCATTGATATTCATCTCATTATTCCACATACAAGCATTGGTCCTCTAACCATTATTCTAGGATAACTCAATCCACAAAGCGTCTTCCCATGAGGGCTTTCACCTTAAGGGGACCACTTTGGAGTTCATCCATTTTTGAACCTTATCAATCATGATAAGACTATAGTGATTCATCTTTTTCATCAATCCACCACTGCATCATATACATTAATTATGCATCATGTATCAATGACAACTCATTGATCCATCTTCATCATATCAATGAAAACTCATTGATCCATCTTCATCAAGGACAATACATATTACATTTGACATTAATCAATCAATCAATCACTTGAAATCAATCAATGACATAAATCAATAAAACCATTGGCATCAATGACAACATGATCCAACACCATGGATAGGTGGTAAAATAATTTGTATGAAGTATTCATTCGTAGATGTGTGAAAATAAGGAAAATAGTGCGATGGATAGGATCTAATCTATGTGATGCCCTACAGTTTGATAGGACAAGGCAGATAGAAGGATTCCTCGTACAGATGGAAAAGGTTGTCCCTGCAGAATAGAGGTTCCAGGCCATGGATGCAGTGGTATGAGGGACGCCTACGTGGTGGTGGGAGACACATCGCGAGACTATTCAGAGTTGGGTGCAGGTGGTTGAGTTGATAAAAGTTCGATTCCATGCCATCATCAATTTTGAACTAGCCAACCGGTACAAGGGTACTGAGGATCCCCAGGAACATATTAATTTTTGTGAATGGCACTGGACTTCTAAAAATATGCCTCGAACTCAATAGGTCCATCGGTTCGTCCATACTATGGATATGGTCCCTAGAAGTTGGTATATTTAGAGGGAACTCAAGAGGAAAACATTACATTGGACCCATATGAGTTTCCAGTTTTGTGTAACATTTAGCTTCACAACAAAAGATTCGGATCAAATGGAGGCCCTCCTTGGAATTAAGGACTTTGTATTTCATTATCAGCCCAAGGACACCACACCAAAGGTGGTCTTCTCGTATCCTTAGCCGGTTGAAAAACTGAAGGAGGTAGTCCATTGTTGGAAGATTGATTTTGATAACGTTGACGATGATGGCATAACATCCATATCAAAGAATATGAAGGAGAGGACACAATGAAAGGTAAGGTGGTAGAGATGGTTGCACTCGACTATAATGGTATGATTAAAACCAAGAAACATAATATTGACATTGAGGAAGTGCCGAAGATGGCCATCATTGGAGATTATTGGGATAAGGAGATGGTCACCTAAGTGATTGACCTCCTCAAGGAATATGAGGACTTGTTTCCCTGGATATTTTTTGAAATGAAAGGCAATGTAGGATCATTGGGGGCCATGAATATTCAACTCAAAACAGATACCAAACCGGTCAAGAGAAGGCCTTATCGATTAAATCCCAAATATAAGGAAAAGGTGCACAAAGAATTGGATTGGATATTCGATGTTGGGATCATTTTACCTATCGAAGAGTTTGACTAGATTAGTCCTATGGTTGTGCAACCCAAGATGACTGGTGATATTTGAATCTACGTAGATCTGAGAAGTCTCAATGCAGCCTACATCCATGACCTTTTCCCTACACCTTTCACATATGAGGTGCTAGAAAATGTTGGCGGTTGAGAAGCCTACTCATTTACTGACGACGTTTTAGGGTATTATAAGGTTCGGTTCATAGAGAAGGATCAAGAAAAAGCCACCTTTGCGACTGAATGGGGGTCCTTTGAATACACTATAATTCCCTTTGGCTTAAAGAATGACCATACAATATTTTCCTAGATAGCAGTCACAACCTTCAAGGAATTTATCCACAAGTTTCTTGAATATTATTTGGATGATTGGACAATGTTCAGTTTGTTGAAGGAACACATGCAATCCCTTCGATTGATGCTGGATCAATGCCACGAGCTCCATATTTAATTGAATTTGAAGAAGTGCATCTTTTGTACACAATTTAGCACATTGTTATGCCAAGTCATGTGTAAGGATGGATTGTTGGTGGATCAAGCTAACATCGTCACCATCTTGGATATGGTGTCCCCCACTTTGTTCCAGGAGATGTGTGCTACATTGGGTCAAACAGGATATTACCAGTGGTTCATTCAGAATTATTCCAAGATTGTTTCCCCATTGGAAACAATTCTACGCAAATTTTCTAAGTATGTTTGGACACAAGAATTCTAGGAAGCCTTGGATACTCTAAAAGAGAAACTTATCACTACACCAATTCTGGTTTTTTCCGACTGGTCTAAGCTCTTTCATGTCCACGTAGATTCTTCATTCATTGCATTGGGCATGGTTCTTACGCATCCGGGCGAAGGAAATATTGATCATCCGGTAAATTTTTTTAGTTGCAAGTTGTGCGATGAAGATAAGAATTATACTACAATAGAGTGCGAGGGCCTCGCCATGGTATATGCATTGTAGAAGTTTCACCATTACTTATTGGGGATCCCTTTTAAATTATTTACAGATCACTCTACACTCAAATATTTGGTTAACAAGTCAGTATTACGAGGTAAAATGTGCCACTGGTTGTTACTCTTCCAAGAGTTTGAGTTTGAATTTGTATTCAAGATGGCTAAGTACAATGTTGGACCATATCATATGTCCTGGCTTAAGACTGGAGAGGTTAGTCGAATCCTAAATGTCGAACTCTCAGACACGCAAATCTTTCATTTCGAATCAGTTCCTGATCAATCGACGAAGATTGTTGAATTTCTCATGCCAGGATAATGTCCACCATGGTACACCCAAGCTCATCGTCGTCAACAGGTAACCCATAGTGAAAATTATCAGTTGCTTGACGGACAATTGTATAAGTTGGGCATAGATGTAATTTTGTGCCACTGTGCATTAGAAAATGAATGGGACCCCATTCTGTATGAAGCACATGAAGGTATTGCTGTAGGACACAATGCATGTAAGGATACAATGTGAAAGGTTCTATGTGTGGGGCTGTAGTGGACCTCACTCTTTGTAGATGCGAAGGACTATAGTAAGCATTGCGATGTGTGCCGATGCATGTGAAATCCATGGTAGAGAGATGAGATTCCTTTGTTTCCAGTGACAATGCTAGAGCCGTTCGAAAAATGGGAAATACATTTTGTGGGTCCCATCACCCCCCCGCGTGCCGCACATGTGTGCACTGTATTATTACCAAGAAAAAATATCTAACCAGATGGTCCAACGCTGCGCTAGTCAAAGATTCTATAACATAAATGAAGGCACACTTCATTTTTGAGAATGTGATTACCAAATTCGGCTATCCAAGGGTATTGATGAGTGACTAGGGCTCACATTGTTTTAATGAGACCATTCAAAAAATTACTCAGGAGTTCATGGTCCATCACTAGAAGAGCAATCCCTATCACCCTCAAGCTAATGGTATGGTTGAAGATTTTAATAAAATTTGAGAGCATACTTTAACCAATGTTTTTATTATGCAGCGTGACGACTAGGATCAGAGGATCCCAATAGTATTATGGGCTTATCAAATGATGTGAAAATGGATGACAGAGAACACGTCATTCAGATTGGTCTATGGAAAATAAGAAATCATTCCACTAGAATTTGTTGATCCTAGCCTCTGGGTTGCCCTACCAACCCAAATGATAGATGATCAATCCCTTCAACACAGGTTAGATGAACTCATGGAACTAGAGGAGGACTGAATGCTATCCACATTCAGCCATGTAATTGAGAAAGAAAGATAGAAAGTGTAGCATGATCGCAACATCCGCCAGAAAATTCTATAACCTAGATCTTTAGTTTTGTTATATGCTAGCATATATTTACAACATCCTGGCAAGCCACACATGCTTTGGTTGGGTCCTTTCTGACTAGTCTACATCAGTAAAGTAGGTGTTTCCAAGATGGAAACATTACAAGGAAATTCGATCAAGGGACTTATTAATGGCAACAAGTTGAATCTGCACTATGGCCCGTAGGGGTCAACTATCATTTAGTTCCCTCTCTCAAATTTGCATTTTGGTAGAGTAGGATTAGTGTAGGATGTACAACAGGTAGCACATCTCATAGTCCATAGAATTTACCTTTTTGACAATAGAGAATCCACATCAGTCACACCAATGGACTCGATAGATTGATATTTTTGCAAATTCCCTATATTTACAAATCAGGTTGTTGTTATGGTATTAGTCCAGGTCCTGTCCCTAACCACGAATTCATGTAGGGCTCAATTGAGTTTCATGGTGATCTGGTTCATCGAAAGGTCAAGCAATCCAATTTGGGTAGCTCACACATGCCATAGGTACATAGTCAGTTATGTCGCCACAATCCCCAACAAACATCACTAGTACGATGAATCTGACATTTTATCTCCCCATGTGTGAAGCTTCACCGCCACTTTCTAATTATTCTCTAAGCCATCCCCTCCGTCAGATATTTCTATAACCCCGTCTTACCCTTTCCCCCTATCTTCACTCTATATATACCACCTCCCTTATGGTTTCGATGGATAAATTCTACAATCCCCAGTCTCTCTCACCCCCACCTGTGATTCCCAGTTCTCTTTCCAACTTCTTGTTCATGGCGTGGCTTAGTAGAATGTCAATGTTTTTTCCTGCCTAATTTAGCCAAGCAGCCCGAGAACCCATAGTTCAGTTTTCATGCAGATTGCCAATTTTTTCATCAACTACTAAGACAAGGGCCCTCCCTCTTATTTTCCATCAAGGTACCACACCATTATGCATAGTTCCATGAATTGTGTTTCGAAGATGTGGTAGTCCACCATCTCTCTAATCCTAAAGCTGGTTGGATTGTCACCATGGAACATCACCTTTGATGATAGGGAGAGACCCTACTCTCTTATTTTCTAGGATCCCTACTCTCATATCTTTCCATGGATACTTACCTTTCCCCATCCTTTGTCTTGTCCTACTAGAACAAAAAGACAAGTAGATTATGATGCTCTATCTTGATGGGGCCTAAGTTGTGTTCAAGGGTCAGTGTTTGGATGGTGTGCTTCAAACAAATCCCTCACTCACCACCACAAACACCATTAAAGGAAAATGGTCAAGCAACTAGGAAAATGGTCAAGCATTTAGCCGAATGAATCCCACAACCATCACTTCCATTGGGGATTGATCGACTCCTTCTAGGATGCATGTCGAGTTGCAACCATATCCTGGACAGATGATTTCCTCTTACTCAAACCCGATTGTAAGCACAACCTGGTTTGATGCTTTGGTCCATCGATGATGATGATTTTCTCTTACTCACAATTTTTTCCATTACCACATGAAGTAGTTGGCTTGAGGATGAGTCAAGTAATAGTGGTCAGGTCCTATTGACACCTAAAGTTTTGGGTTAATCTTACATATGTGCAAAAACGAATTTGTGCATGCTCATTTCAAGTTTTGTGCACACCCATTCGGGTATTGCGTGTGACTAAGCTAATGTGTGGAGAATGACAAGAAGTGCACACCAGACCAAGTTTTGATATTGCACACCAAGCCAGAATTATATCAAGTGCACGTTGGCCCAAGTTTTGTGAGTTGTGTTGGAAATCAAAAAGACAAACATTGGAATCAAGAAAGGAATCATCGGGAAATATTCTTGAATGATTACTGCTAGAAGCACAAGGGAATGTGTTGTTGGAAAGGCAGTTAAGATTGCCCTCGATTCCATAAGGCTACGTGGACTACAGGAAGGTGCCAGAAGCATGCGAGGTAGTTTATTAGTAGAGCAAGTGGAGTAGAGAAGAAAGCGAAAAAGATCATGAGCAGAGAAATATATAAAAGGAAGTAACTACATCAAAAATAGATTTAGATAGTGAGAGAGTTAGACACTCACCAAGTGGATTCATTAAGTTGTTGTTTTTTGTGTGTCGATCTCGCTCTTAGCCTTTGTAGTTTTCTAATGTTGTAATGCCTCTGAATATAAGTCTGAGTCTGTCATATGTCTGAGGTATAAAAGGATGCATAGAGTGCAATAGGTTGTAACTTTGGAGATTTATATAAAGAAGTCATGATACTCTATTGTTGTTGTTGAATAGAGTTTGCTTAATGTATGCTTATGTTCAATAGAATGGAAGGAACAATAAATTTGTAGCAATTCTGATCTATCGTGTGTCACTTATGTGTTAATGGGATATGTATATGTATTGTTTTACATATTGATAATATTAAGGTGTTGTTAATGGAGTGCATGAATGTTATCCTGGTGTATTTAGTCCTTCATCCCTATTACAAGACCAAATGGTCTCTCTGATCCTCATTACGTTTCGGGTGAGACCTTATTCGGCCTTTACTGAATATTGATATACTGATGCTTTGGGGTTTTTGTTGGTCAACTTTCGATGAACCCTGGGTATAAAATCCCCAAAATTAAGAAGGACGCACACAAGCATGAAAAGACCCAACATATACCCAAATAAAGTGACAAAAATCATTGATGAAGGTGAGGAAATACTTTTCCCCTCCACTAGGAGATGTAGCCATAGGCCCACATATATCCTTATGAATCATTACAAGAGGGTGAGAATATTTCCTTTGGTTGTCCTTAGGAAAGTACTATTGATGTCATTTCCCCTTTTTGCAACCATCATAGACACCATTGGTTCAATCTCTATAAGGTGATTGGCCGTAAGAAGATGACTCATACATCACAAAGAACCCAAGTTGGTATGACAAAAATGTTGATACCATAACATACTAGTGTCATTTATTTTGGCCACCATAGTAATGAAATCGTTTCTTTATGAGGAAGAAGGAGTCTTCCCCAACTTGTACATATGATCATATCTATCCAAATATCTGGAGGCAACCACTTTGAAATCATCATTCATGTTTATTACAACCCATCTAGCCAGCCAAAATTCTATCTTTTTATTTGTATCTGCAATGTGGTAGATAGAAACAATATTTGGTCCAACACCTAGAACATGAAGAACATCTCTAACTCAGTTGTATCAACGAAGATAACATGACATGACCTACAACCTATATGCTTAAATTGTCACCAATAACCATTTTCTCTCCACTATTATGTTATCTATAATTAGAGAGGTATTCATGTTTGGTCATGTGTTGGGTAGAGCTAGATTTAACAATCCATTCAGATGGGGAAAAAAACACTTTGAATCCAAGGGTTCAACAACAATGGGATGAGGTATCCTTATGAAATGAAGACTTTAGAAATTCACATTTAAATATCTAAATGGTAGAAAACCCTAAAAAACTTTGGGAATGAAGGTGTTGGCATTAAAGAACAGTGAAAAGAGCACCTCTGAAGGAAGGCCCAACCCTATATTAGGGTTTATATTTCGATATAGAGCCCCTATAGAAAGCCTATAAGAGATTACCCAAGAAAACCCTAGTTTTTCATTTCCATAAAGATGTCACTAGCCCTCTATTCTCGATTCAATGAAAATAATTGAGAGAGTAAGGTTCACACTAGTTTTGATACCATGTTGATATTTATAAGGGTCAATAAAGGAATCAATGTAAGTGAATATCACCTAAATTCTAAAATAGCCCCCTCATAAGTGCACTAAAGAGAGATAGGTCTACTGTTCCAAAGAGACATATGTCTAGTGCACTAGAGAGAGAGAGTGAAAAAGACAAGAAAAAATGTTGAAAATAGAAATAAACAAGTGTGCCCAAGAAAATAATGATAATCACAAGAGAAAAATGCCAAATTAAGTTCCCTTAGGCTTATAACACTCAATATTTCAGATTAAGAATATCACACAATGAGGAAAAACATATGATATATTTAGTTGCATATTTATGCACAACTCAAGTGAGGTGTTCTTTCAAAAGGGGAACATAGTCCTTCAAGAGGGTGTTTTGGGACCACCAAACAAAGGCACACACTCCAAGTCTAGGATTAATGAGCCTAAATATCAAGTTTGACTAGATCAGCCTTAACTATAAATCTAGTATACAATAAATGAAATAAAATATGGCATTTTCCATGATTACAAATATGAATGGGTTGTGGCCATATGCACAAATTACACCAATAATGCCAACAATTTTTTTTCCAAGGAAAAAAGTCACATTTTTTATTCCAATAGAATGAAAAAAACACCTTATTCATGTTCTTGTAAGCATGTTACATAGTCAAGAAACATGACCATGTCCTTTGGCATACAAATGTTGATAATAATAACGTTGTTTGCATTCTTCATATGTTCTATATTATTAGCATATTTCTCCCAAATAGAAACTAAACCTACAAATTTAAAAAATATAACATTCCAAAGTTTTGGTAACAAAACTATTACAATGTTGTTTCAACAATCTCTTTGTAAATTAATACAACACATATTCTTCATAAACATAACAACTAATATACTTCATATACAAAAAACAAAACTAATAATCAATCATCATAGAATCTATAGGGTCAAATTGTACTCCGACAATTGTCCTTAAGAAGATCTATCATAAATGTAGTCCTTGGAATATCTAATATACCCTCTTTGGATAATGCATCGGCTCCATTTTTCAATTCTCTATAAACGTGAAAGAAATAAATGTTATCAAATAGGCTAGCAGTCTCCTTCAAGTGTGTCATTGAAGGAAACAAAGCAACATTGAGAATATTATGCTAATTTCTCATCCAGTCATGGAAAATTTTAGGGGCTAAATTTCACCCATGGGCTAATTTTCCATGATTTTTCCCAAAAAGAGATTCACCATGTTCTATTTTTTCTGAAAATGATTCGCTCAAATTTTATAGATTTTTTTTTTTTTTCCTTAGAAATAGCCCAAATTTAATATAAACTATATAAAATCCTTAGAAATTTGAGTATTTTTACAAGAATATAGTCAAACATTTTATAGTTTTCATATTAAGTACTACTAAGCTTTGTCGGGGTTTCTACATTTTGTGATAAATTTCCATCCTTAAAATTATCATTGTATCTAGTTGATGGCCAACACAAAGCCCTCATATACCTAGAGTGATCACAAACCCTTAGACCGAGTCAATTTTAATAATTTCCTCAAAACAAAAAATTCTACATAATTATTTGTCCCTTCCCCACATTGGATTTTAACTTTAGAAATATTATCTAAGTGAAAAAAAGGAATGCCACCAATCCCATAACCATGAACCTAACCTTAGCACACCTCATTAAAAATAACCCAATTTTTTTTCCCACCAAAATTTCACCTACCTGCCTTGGGATTTTGTCTTCATGATTCAATTTGTAGAATTAAAATGTAGAGAAAACCTATGCAAAGACTTGGAATGTTTGAATGGATTTACTTTTAAATAGTAGGGATTTTTGGGCAAGCTAAATAGCCCACAAGACAAAAAATGGGATAGCTCTAAATTCCTAAAGTCCCCTTTTGTGAAACCAAGGTGGAGACATTCCTTGACATTATTTCCCATTCAAAATTTTTGTAAACCCAACCATTATCCTGCATATTTCTAGAGTTGAAGTGCAAATGGACAATTGAATTACTTAATGTGTGGTGATCTTCGAATACTACTTGTAGAGTATACAAATTTCTGCACCTCATTTTTTTCTACTTTGTAGCATTTCCGAGGTCAAGACTTTTATTTTTTAGAGATAACCACATGAATATCTTAGTTTTTTTTAGGACCCTTCCCTTCCATATTTTGGTCCACTCCCAACTAGGGTCACCATCAACTAAGAACTTTATCACCAGATATCCCCACCTTATTGTATATCTACTTGCCACCTTATTGTTTGACCAAACCATATAGTGCTCCTCATATTTTGAGTTTAGACATAAATCCTTCCACATAATTACATGCTCATCCAAAATCCCTAATGAAGTAGTAGACCTCCACCCTTGACTTCAAATTTGAGTGGTATCATCAATTCCCACAACTTAGTTTAATATAAATAATCCCATATCTTGGAGATGTAAAATTAAATCTGGTGGAAGGGAAATCTAGTTGTCATGGCCCATAATAGCATCAAATCCCAATGTGACTTGAGAACCATTCCCAACTTACTAAGCAAGGAAATCACTAACAACATTAATTGTTAAAACTAGATCTTTCCACTAGTTAGACACATTTTGTATAGTCTTTCTCTCCTTCCTAATCTAATCAATAAGTGATCAAGGGCTATATATTTCTAAGCAATAATTCATTTCCAGACACTGTCCAAGTTTGTGATCAAGTTCCATAGGATTTTTCTTACAAGTGATTTACCACATATATGAACGTGTTTCAAACCCTAAAGGCCTTCCTCCTTGGGTTTAGCAATAGATTGTCAATTAGCTAAATGGAAACCCACTTTGTCATTTGATGCCCTCCAAAGAAAGTTAAAACTTGTATTCCTTATTTTCTCTAAAACTCTCTTGGAGATATGGTCCAAAGAATTCTAATACACCAAAATCACTTCTAGAATAGGCTTGGCCAATGTCAATCTACCACCCCTTCAAAGCCACAAATTGCACCAAAAATTTATCATGTTTTCTATTTTTCTTAATAACCATTGCGAGTATATTTTTTCATATGAATTTGATATTAGCATGAAATCCAAATACTCTTGCATATCCAAACAATTAAAAGAAAACATATTCTTTAAATTATGTTTCTTCACAACCCACAAAGGATTAAAACAAATAATTAACTTATGCTAATTGATTTCAATGCATAATATAGTTTGAGAAACTCCTAGATCGTTTTTGCCTTCCAATAATCCGAGGAGTCAAAACAAAAATGATTATCCATAAATTAAACTTGATATTATAATTTATAATTCCATAGTTAAAAAGTTGGAGCTTTTAGAAACAAAATTATTATCTTATAAATCAACTCTATTATCTCACATGTCACACACCCGATCCCTAAGTACCTTTTTAAGGGAAGGGGTATCAAATTTTCACTTTTCTCAATCACCTCGAATCCCTGTATCTAAGGTCTCACTGCCTTCAGTTCGGCGAGGGTTTTCCAATGACTATCAATTTGTCCATATATGTGTTATGGATTGCAAGTTATGGCCCTTCAAAGTTTTTTAAGCCTTCATTAACTAGAGTCTCTTATAGCCACATGGAACCCACGTGGCTCCCTGTCACCCGACACTACACATCATCATAGTATACAAGGACTCTTCCAACCTGGAGTTGAAATTTGTCTAGCTCCTATAGGCCTACTAGATTAATTAACCATTAACATAGTGAAATCCCACTCCTTACCAAATATCCAAGGGCACTTGGATTCATTATATTAATTAATGCCTAAGTCTCCAGGCTTCGGAAACATTCCTCCTCATGTGCTTATGAACCCAAATCTTCTGAATTTTGGAGTCCAAAAGAGGGTCCCTTTCATTTAATTAATTAAATTTTAATGGTTTCGAAAGCTTGCAAGAGTGGGAAAGTAAATCTGGGCCTTCGACCCGTTTCGACTTATCCAATACACCACTCCAAACCTATGGAGTTATGAATTCTCGGACTCCTGAAGGGCCCATACTTACACGTGGTAGTGCGTTAAACACAGAGGTAGGGGAAGGTGGGTTTGGGCCTTCGACCGATTAACCCCAGCGTCCCAAATTCCCCGAAGTCCTGAACTCCCAGTGCCTCGGGTATTCTACTAGCTATTAGGCCATGCGAGCATGTGCCCGGGGTTGACACACGACAAGGGGAAGATATGACATGTTGCCCCATCAATGAGTGACATGTTTCACATTCCAATTGGAATACAAGGTATGTAAAAATCATGAATCAAGGTGGCACGTGGCATGCCGAACATGGGTCCACATCACCCTAGGTTACATCAGTGTGCCATGTCACTCCAGACGGATAACCCCCGGGAGCCTCTAGCCTCTCCTAGTTGCCAAATCTCCCAGAGCTCTGAAGTATGAACTCCCACCAACAACCTCCCAATACCCCTTATATCCCACGGTCGAGATAGGTCGATGTAGATCCATAGATCTACAACCTCCGTTGCTTTGCAACTTTGGCATTCGAGGGTTTGGCTATGTAATTTCCCTTTTACTCCCAGAGTGGTCAACGCTGGATTGATGATGGTATAGATCCAAAGGTTAGGAGAGATCCCAAAGCATCATCATATCTACAGTTCTCGTCACTTCGCGAGTTCGACGTTCAGGGGTTCCACCCATTTAACACTCCTTTTCTCCCGGAGTGGTCAACGCTGGACTGGCCACGACGTAAATCCAATGGTTAGGGAAGATCCTGATTGTCCTTAGGTCTATGGTTCTCGTCACTTTGCAACTGGGAAGTGGATCATGGTTTAACGATGGGCTAGATCCCACAGTCACAGTTAAGGAAACCACCATATGTCGATCAACTTCGTTGGTAATCATACCAGTAGGTTTCCTTTGGTTGGTTTTGAGTGTTGTAAAGTCATAACATCCTAGAGCTTCAGACTTCCGAACTTTTGAAGAAAAGATAACTTAGCTCCTTTCGGACCTAGCGAAGGGTTCCAAGGTCCTGATCATATGGATTCCTAGACAAGTTCTGAGGCTGCAAACTCCATTCTTAGTCATGATTTGGTTAGGGTCGTGGGCATGAGCCCTTAGTCACACAGATGGATAGTTAGAAGGAGATTCCCTCCCTCCAAAGAGCTCGAATTTAATAACCTGCAAAAGTAAATTTGAGAGGTCGACATGACTGAAGCGCTCTAACAAAGTCTGCCCTGACTCTTACATTACAAAATCAATCCTTGGGAAAATTCCTTTAAGGATTTTCCCCACTAGCACAAAAAATGTAAACTTATTCCTAAATTCATTTGAAGACCCACCGCAAATTGTTCTCCTCCTGCTAAGTAGAGGCAAACATAAACCATTCAAATGCAGGGGTTCAAAGAAGAACAATAATCATTTCTAATAATAATCAAACAATGCAAATTTTATTCATAGACACAGACATCCAACCACTCATTTCAATTCTAACACACAGAGTATAAGAATACTTATCAAGAAACCAGATAGTGAAGCAATTTCTAAGAGGGGTGCCATTTTCCACCCAACCATAGGCACAACTCCTGGATGGATTTACTTCTGGCCACCCCCTAGCTAGATCATAATGCTATGAGAGAGACTCTTCCTTCTTGTTCAACGAAAGTTAGGGATGAAGGCCACTCTCCTCCTCCCTTAGGAACTTGACAAATTAGTTTTATCTCCACCAAGAAAGGGGGCCTACAACAAGTGCTTCCTCGATCACTCGTCTTCTCTGCAACCCTGTTTATCAGCTTGGGCTGAAAATGCTACCAACAATATATTGCACCTAGAGAAATATTTTTTTTTCAGTTCTCTTCAGAACCAGAGAGATGCAAATGCTCCCCCTCTCTCGAAAATGGCCACTCGACTAATTCCTATTGCATCCTCTCCTTCCCACGCATTTTCTTCTTTTCTTTCCTTCCTCAACAAGATTTTGTGGGTCCAAATCCCCATTTCGTAGGTCAGGTCTGCGAGTTTTTAGATGGGTACTCTGCTCATCTCCTCATTGACTCTTGAGGAGGACTTCCCAACTACTAGCTTGGCTGGTAATTTATTTTTCTGGGTCAGACGACTGTTCTGGGTACGGATAATTTAAATCCACTAAAGTACTGGTCTAGTGGGGGTCATCTCAACCATTGTTGGTTCCCCTCACCATCTCTCTCATGCATCATGATCTACCTTGGCAAACCCCTTAAGTAGTTATGCAACATTTTCCATTTTATTTAGTAACATAAATACATACATTACCTTTTATAGAAAAAAGGTTCATCAATTCAAATATCCACACATATTTAGTCTAACCATAGTATTTTAGCAGGTTATAGTTATATTTACAAGATGGGGGAAACATGGGTATTATACCACATATAGAATAAAGTTCCTTATACCAAAAAACAAATGTGATAATTACAAGTGGGCTTAGTGGTTAAGAATATGTGTTTCCTTCTTAGAGGACATTGGTTCAAATCTAGATGGGTAGGGTATCTATACCTCCATAGACTTTAGTAATCAAATCATTACATGAAAGATATCCCTTGTCCCACAAACAAAAAAGTCCCATACACCAATTTAATGTTTAATTTAACTATAACCTTAACAATAGAAAATTCAAATCTTCATTACTAATCATGACTCCCAAAAATTCATTCTTAATTAATCATATGACTTATTAGAAAAGTTAAATTCATATTAAGTTTGTCCATAATGCAAAGTAATCATATGTATACAATTATATAATTTCTTTTTTTATTACAAGTCATTTACCCATATGAAGTAGCCACACCGTTATCATTTATTCATTAAGGAAGAAAGAATAATGTATTTAATATGGTAGAGATATTATATTGAAATATAAATAACTTATAATATAGATGAAAACATCTATTAATTCATTTATGTGGGTACGTCCAGTACATGGACGTAGGTGAGTTTTCACTAAGGCCACATGCATGAGGAGCTTTAACTTGGTCTTTCACCTCGTCAGGTGATCACATCTTCGATGAATCGACCATGCATGAATTCATTTCATTTTTTTTTGTTAGTTAAACACATTTAGTTAAACACATCATAGCCTACGGCTTCACGTGAAGATGAAGGCAACAAACCACAAGCTAGTGGATTAGGAGCCCAACAAACAATATCCAACCCACTACAAAGTCTTAAAGACTCTAGAGACAGGATGGTCGTGCAACCACGCCTGTGGGCTTCTATACCATGAGGCATTTGTGCTCCCATCCACATCCATGCTCCCATCCTCTACCCGACGTACTCTAATGCCCTCGACATTCGCACTTCCGGCTTCGCAGACCTCCCCTCCAATGTTGTTCGTCGTTTTTGTCCATTTCAACTGCCACGCTTGAAATTTGAATTGGACAAAGAGGCGGGCTTAAAATTTGAACTCGCTAAAGAGGTATGAAATTTGAATTTTTTTCCTTTTAAATAAAAAATTATATATTATCTTGTCAAAGCAAAAAACTTAAGTGTCCAAATATATATGATAAATATATATGATAAAGAGGTATGAAATTTGAATTTTTTTCCTTTTAAATAAAAAATTATATATTATCTTGTCAAAGCAAAAAAACTTAAGTGTCCAAATATATATGATAGCAGGTGTTCTGCCATTTTAGTGAAAATCAGAATGCAAGAATTCTACCCAATTGGGCGGAAATTCTTTTTTCACCAGGCATCCGTCTTGGAGTAAAGGAGAATGTGGCTGTTGATGAGCCTCCACGAACCAATTTAGCCTAAAAAAACTCAAATAGTCCTCGTGTGAAACTGGAACTCTAGAAGCAAGTCCTTGGTCATGGTGAGGCCAAGGCTCCAAGCATACCAAATCTGCCCTAAAGAGCCCGAATGGTCTCCCCTAGCGTGAAAGCTCGAGAGGGCAGGCCCCTGGCGGTTGTGCCGTCTAAACCCACTGAGTAGGCCAGCCCTCGACGGGGCTTGTCTCGTGGCGGGAAATTTGAACTTGAATTGAACTAACACTCATTTTTGTTTAGTGATTATTTGTCTCCGGAGCAAATGTGCTTGGCTATCCTCAGATAATAGAGCCATTGTGAAAGTCGGGGTTCCTCAGAGATTTTCGATTGGTTGTGAAAGTCGGTATTATTTTGATCTGTTCTGACTCTGTCGGTGCGTCGTCGCCTCTTCAATAAAGTTGTCAATGTCAATCGCGGATTGAAGAGGCGACGACGCACCGACAGAGTCAGAACAGATCAAAATAATACCGCGGCCAAAGCTTGTGCTGAAGCTCTTTCCCATATCTGTAGAAATGTTTTAATTGCCTCAAAGAAAAAGAAATGGAGGATGGCAAGATCAAGAAGTGCACCATTGTCCGCGAATGTCATATTCATTCATCACATCTTCTTCATATTTTTGGAAATTTCATCAGATTGACGTCCTTCCTTTTCCTCTCTCCACTCCTAGGTTGAGATGTCTACAATCAGAGGCAAATGACCACAACCATTGAAATTCCTGTCATACTCGAACTGTAGCAGAATATCCCCATAAAAGCATTGTTGAAAGGACTGCAGCTCTACAATCACGAGTCGATCCGATTTCAAATCATTATTAAAGTATTTAAACATTATAATCACACTACGATCTGATCGAATCCTCGTAAATCCAACCTTCTCTACCAGCAATTGTTAACATATATACCCACACCATTCGATATACCTAGCGAAGAGATCATTCAACAATGTTTGGGAAGTTTATTTTCATCTAGCCGCAAGTATCAAAATATAAGCTGCTGATCGAACGCTGCATAAAATGGCAAGCGGAACTCTGCTAATTTCTGGTAACTTCCCATTGCAGCTCATTAATTCCTCTGCATTGAATTCGAAATTAAGATCATGTAACATGATTAAGGGGACTACTTACCGTCGTCCCTTGTCTCACCTGGATTCGACGATGATGAATTCGCCACAGAGATCAAGATCCACAGGAAAAGAGAGCTATGTTTCCCGGGAAAGTATGGAATTTTGTCAATCCTCTGATGGTCATCTCCCTGTAATGAGATTGTTTCAAAAGTTGGTAACAACAACAGGAATATTAGTAGAATGTACCCACTGTGGCTGCAAACCGGTATTTGAGGAGGAGGATTCAAATTTCCAGGTGCCTAATGAGTGGCCTTCTTTGGAGAATATAATGAGGGATATTCTGGGAAACGAGTACATTATCTTTGGATGGAAATTAGGAGTAAGAGCCTGCCAGAAATGGGTAGCGAGCTCATTATTGAGAAAACTGGAGAACAAGAAGCAGCTCAAGTTGTGGGGATGTATGCTTCCTTTCTGTGGGCTACAGAAGAAGGCCATGATCAATAGGCGCATTGAACTTCATATATAGATTACTCAACCTACTATGTTTTCCAGTATTGTAAGCTCTAATTTCATTTCATGCGCGCAATTTCTTCTGTATTTCGTTCCACGTTGTTATAAATTCAATGGCAATATTTGTTTATTTTTCAATTGATATGGATTTTTTTTATTCATGTGGATTTTTAATGAAAATTTCATGATTTGGAACAAATGTTTTTGGATATATTGTTCGATATACATACAGAAACTTAGATAATGGTGCAATTTTGACATCTCTCAAATAGCCCATTTTAATTCTTATTAGATATTAGATTTATTAGATATTAGATTTATAGTTGAAAAAATAATATATATCTTATTAAAATTATAATTGAAAAAATAATAGAATTATAATTGAAAAAATACTAGCACAATCACAAATTAGTGGCTGGTAAACGCCAAAAGGACGGCAGGCCCAGAGGTGGATTGAAGGAGACTGAAGGAGTTGGCTGGAAGGAGACAGTGTGTAGAGAATGTGGCTCGTGAAGGCCAAAGGTTTAGGTTGACTTAGAAAATGAAACCCTAAGTAAATTTTAAATATGATTAAGTAAAAGTAAAAAAATAAACATGTAAACTGATGTCTTTATAATAATGAAGAAATTAGTGGTTGAAATCACAACCATTGATTTATGGGGACTATTAAGAATATTCCATCAATATTTAATCTTGTCCATACAAAACTGATTAAGCACTAAAAACCTATTAAATGTGCCCATGGTCAATAGATGTACACCTTTCAGCATAAATATATATTGAAAGTTATAAAATTTATCAAAATTTAATTATTAATAAATATTGATAATAATAATTTAATTATTATCTATTATCAATAGTATATTTATTTAATGAAAATTATATTATTTAAGGTAACATAATTTTTATTTGATAGTATACTTATTTAATGAAAATTATATTATTTAAGATAACATTTTTTTTTATCAATAGTATATTTATTTATTGAAAATTATATTATTTAAGTTAATAATTTTTTAATTAATTAATAATAATAGTTCTAAATCTTACTCTCAAATAATGATTTCAAAACTAAAATTATAAAAGTGCTTTCAATTTTAAATAATATTTCCAAAATAAAAACAAGTATTGCATGGCAACTTAGTATAGACACATGGGTAGGAAGTTGAAGTACACGGAAACACAAAAGAATTAGCATTCACGAATTAGTTTTCTTTAAAACAAGGGCTCGTGGATACAAAAGAAATTGAAATTTATCAAGTTATAGGTTCGTGGACAACATAAATTATACATATGTAATTTGTAATTTTATAAAGTAGATATTTACTTTTATAGATACGAAATATGTACTTTTATAAAGTATGGGCAAGAGATTCCATACTTGGCAGTTTTTTGGATCGCGGGTTCTCGTGCTGGCGCGCTAAAAATTGGACTATGTTGTTCTGTGCCCTACAAATAACACCTAGAGTTCTGCGACATACAAATTGACAATTGGTGTTATGGACTATTTCAAATTTAATGGCGTACGTATGTTACAAAAAAAACTAGCATCAACATAAATTATAGATACCAAATATGTAATTTGATTAAGTAGATATATAGAGCATGGGGGTTGTTGGGTTGGCAGGCAAAAAATTGGGCTTGTGTTGTTCCGTGCGCTACAAATAGCACCCAGAGTTCTGCGACATACAAATTGACAATTAAACTTGTGGACTATTTGAGATTTAAGGGCCGATGTCTGTAACATAGGTTTGTGGACAAAAGCATAAAAAAAATAGCAATACCGAATTAGTTTTCTTTAAAACAAGGGCTCCTGGACAGAAGAAATTGAAATATATGAAATTATAGGTTCGTGGACAGGAGAAATTATACATATCAAATATGTAATTTGATTAAGTAGATATATAAAGCATGCACAGAATCTTCATTCTGGGTTGTCGGGGTGCTGGGATGAAAATTGGGCTTCTGTTGTTTCGTGGCCTACAAATAGCACCGAGAGTTCTGCGATATACAAATTGACAAGCGGTCTTGCAGACTATTTGAATTTTCGGATCGCGGGTTCTCGGGTTGCCGGGCTGAAAATTGGGCTTCTGTTGTTCCGTGCCCTACAAATAGCACCGAGAGTTCCGTGATATACAAATTGACAAGTTGTTTTATGGACTATTTGAATTTTTGGATCGCAGGTTGTCGGTCTAGCGGGCTGAAAATTTGGCTTCTATTGTTCTGTGGCCTACAAATAACACCTAGAGTTCCGTGATATACAAATTGACCATCGGATTCGTGGACTATTTGAATTTGAAGGGGCTCGTGTCGAATAACGAAATTGAAATAATAAACTCAATAACTTATCTTTCTATTAATAAAATCATTTATAATTAATTAAAAGAAGTTTAGCATTCTCGAATTAGTTTTCCTTTTTACATATGCCCGTGGACAAAAAAACAAAAAAAATAGTATTGACGTCTGTTACATAGGCTGGTGGACAAAAGTATGAAAAAAATAGCATTCCCGAATTAATTTTCTTTAAAAGAGCGGGTTCTCGACTTAGCCAGTTTTTGGATCGCGGGTTCTCGGGCTGGGGACCTGAAAATATGGCTTTTGTTGTTCCGTGTCCTACAAATAGCACCGACAGTTCCGCGATATACAAATTGACAATCGAACTTGCAGACTGTTTGAATTTTAAGGGGCTCGTTTCCAAAAAATTTAGCATTCGCAAATTAGTTTTCTTTACATAGGTTTTACATACGCTAGTGGAGAAAATGAAAAAATTATAGTACCAATGTTTGTTACATAGGACGGTAGACAAAAGGACCAAATGAATAGCATTCCCGAATTAGTTTTCTTTAAAACAGGGGCTCCTCGACACAAGAAATTGAAATTTATGAAATTATAGGTTCTTGGAGACCATAAACTATACATAGCAAATACACAATTTTTTAAAGTATATATTTACTTTTATACTTACAAAATATGTACTTTATAAATTATGGGGATGAGATTTTATAGAGCAAGGATGGAGCCTTCATTTCATACTTGCATGGAGGCCTGATTCCATACTTAGGCAGTTTTTGGATCGCGGGTTCTCGGTCTTGCGGGATGGAAATTGGGCCTCTTTTGTTCCATGGCCTACAAAGAGCAGCCAGAGTTACGTGATATACAAATTGACAAGCGAGCTTGCAGACTATTTTAATTTTAAGGGCCTTTGTGACAAACAGTATGAAGGACATGTGGTAAAGATGCAAGAAATGAAATACTCTGTATATGTTTGAGTAGAAAGAAAGTAGTGAACACAATTTTATGACATTTATATAAAAAAATAATAAAACGTGTTACATATTCCTAGAAATTTAAAGAAACACACACACACACACACACACACACACACACACACATATATGTGAAATATGATATCTTAAATTTGAGTGAGTGATTTATGTCATACTTAATTTTGAAAATGACCACGCAGGAGAAAATATGCATCAGGAAAAAGAGAATTGAGATAAAATAAACAAAATGACTTCACATTCAGCATAGCCGAAGATAAAAATCTAGGAACACATAAAAGAAGAAAAAAAAACATTCCCGAATTAGAGCATGGATGAAACCCTCATTCCATACTTAGCCAGTTTTTCTATCACGGGTTCTTGGGATGGGGACCTTAAAATCGGGCTTCTGTTGTTCCATGTCTTACAAATAACACCGAGAGTTCCGTGATATACAAATTGACAATGGGACCTGCGGACTATTTGAATTTTAAGGGGTCGTGTCCCAAAATTTTAGCATTCGCGAATTAGTTTTCTTTACAAAAGTTTTACATATAGTGGTGGACAATAGAACAAAAAATATAGTCCCAATGTCTATTACATAAGGCAGTGGACAAAATGATCAAATAAATAGCATTCCCAGATTTAGTTTTCTTTAAAACAGGAGCTTGTGGATACAAGAAATTGAAATGTATCAAATTATAGGTTCCTCGAGAGCATAAATTATACATAGAAAATACACAATTTTTTAAAGTAGATATTTAGTTTTATACATACAAAATATACACTTTTATAAAGTATGGGGATGAGATTTTATAGAGCATGCACGGAGCCCTGATTCCATACTTGCATGGAGCCCTGATTCCATACTTAGTCAGTTTTTGGATCGCGGGTTGTCGAGTTGGCGGGCTGAAAATTGGGCGTCTATTGTTCCATGGCATACAAAGAGCACCCACGGTTCCGTGATATATAAATTGACAAGCGGACTTGCGAACTATTTTAATTTGAAGGGACTTTGTGGAAAAAATATGAAGGACAGGTGGTAAAGATGCAAGAAATGACACACTCTCTATACGTTTGAGTACAAAAAACGTATTGAACACAATTTTATGACATTTATATAAAAAATAATGAAACATGTTACATATTCTTGGAAATTTAAAGAAACACACACACACACACACATATGTGAAATATGATATCTCAAATTTGAGTGAGTGATTTATGTCATACTTTATTTTGAAAATGACCAGGCCGGAGAAAATATGCATAGGAAAAAAAGAGAATTGAGATAAAATAAACAGAATGACTTCAAATTCAGCATAGCTGAAGATAAAAATATAAGAACACATAAATATATAAGGAGACAAAATAATAGTTTTAATTGGAATATATGAAAAAAATAATAGTTTTTTACATATCCCTAGAAATGTAAATGCGTTTGTCATATGGATTGGGATTGGGGCACCCGCGGATCATAACAAAAATATGTACAAGAAATAGGACCGTGGAAACAAGTCAGACACGGATGAATGTAATACCTGAAAAGTAGAAATGAGAAGATCAGTTTTTGGCTATAGATTTCTACTCAAAAAACTTGGAATAATTGGATTGATAAAGAAATGACTATCACTATACACTTACAGGGATGGTATGTATACGTAATTTTGGTGTTTTCTTGGTCATGCCTTTCCCTATTGGTTTTTGTGGGCGACCTGCTTGAATATCTAGATTGATAACCAAATGATTTATGCATTTCCCTGTTGGATTTCGTCGGTTACCCACTTCAAGTTCTCTTCAATATAGATTTTCAAGGGGGTGATGTTGATGTCATTGTGGATTTTAATGCTGAAAACTTCATTTTATAATTCACTTAGATCAATTGAAAGTTTACACAGAGCTTCATGAATCTCTCCATTCTATACCGAATACTGGACTAGCCAGTTGTCCACCTCTTCTTCATGATATTCAAGAATCTTGTAAAAATTTTCTAAAGACAAGGCCTTCAAATTATCAACTTGTTTATCGAAATCTTGCTTGGTTAACGCCAAGGAGTTGAGGATTAAGCTGGGGTCCTGGAAGCCGTTTGTATTTCCTGCTAAGTCTATTTTGGTGGGCTTTTTGAATACTGTTTCTTTCTTTGATATTGCTTTCTCACATGATTGGACGATGAGATATAGGTTCTTCACTTTCTCTTTCTAACATGCTTTTAATTGAGTGAGCCATTTATTAGACGAGAGATCATGTTGTCTTATTCTTGTCTTTGACATGTTGTTGACATGAAAGTAAAAAGGGATGACCATGTGCACATAGAAAGTTTCTTCATTTTTTAAATCTGTCTGCATAAGTAGGAGTAAGTTATGTTTCCTGCTCCCCAGGGAATCCATATACTGTGATGTTTCCCATGCCTTAGTAATCAGTTCCATTCTTTTGTTGATATTTTTCTCCACATATCCTCTACAGGATGTGAGGAAGATGGAGGACCCTTTTAGATTTGTTGTAGGGGTGCACACAGTCGCAGGCATGGCTATTTCCAAAGAACTGCCAAGCACTGGCATAGGAAACAAAGCTTCCTCTAATTCCTTAATCTGGTTCCTTAGTCTGGCATTTTTGGCTTCAATGAATCTAATGGAATCATGAAGAGAATCTACGGTTTCCATGTGAAGTTGAGAGATTTTGGATGCCTGCATATTGGCAAGGTCAAGTTCTGAACGATGTTTTCTTTTCTTATTTTTTACATCTCTTTTTTCAATGATTAATTTTTTTTATTCGGTTTCAAAAACAACACTTTGGAATACGAAGGATTCATCTTCGTAAAAAATTTCAGCATCAACCATGTCCATTGAGAAGGCATGCTGAATTGCGTCTCTAGGCTGATCAAGGTTGCAGAATATGCTTTCCAGATCAGCGTCAAGATCCATGTTTTCACTGTAAATTTCGGGCTGCTCTGCCTCCCCTACAATTATTTTTCCCTTCTTCTGCACGGGAAGCTTGTGAGGAAGATGTTCACTATATCTCTACAGAACTACTGTGGAGTTGCTTCCAGTAGTTTATGGAAACATTGGTTTTCTCCAGACGCTGCTTGAAATGAAGAAATGGAGGGGACAATATAACCCCACAGAAACATTGCTTCAATGCGTGCGAATGGAAAATCTCCTCATTAATGACAATATCTATGCGTGTTGTATGGTGACTTGTTAGAGGTAAAGATTAATTATTACATACTTAGAAGTGCGAAGGTGGCGGTTACGACTAAAAACATTTAAGGATTGGAGGTTTCATGAACGAACTAAGCTGGCAGTGTGCGAATGACATTCCATGGTATTTGAAATTAAGACTGGGAAGAGATTGGAGGTTTCGTGAAGGAAGCAAGATAGCGGTGTGTGAATGACATTCCATGGAATTTGAAATTAAGAGTGGGAAGCGATAATAAAAGTCTTCGCAAAAATTGCATTGATGTCAGAACTTCTCGAGCCTTGCGCGCATCAATGACAACTTAGACAGTGCCTGCACGATGACCTGTTAGCATTAAAGATTTAGAAATAACACACACACACACACACACACACACACATACACACACACATATAAACACTATTTATTATTATGCACATGTGCGAAGGTGACGGGCATGGGGAAGAGCAAGGAAGGAAAGAATGGCCAAGTCTGAAAGTGCATGGTGAAACCACTGAGTGTCCAATGCTGAAACTGCATGAGTCAGAATTGTTCAGCTAAGCAAACCAAAGGGTTGGGTCTGGCTCCTAGTGCATATTTAATAATTCATGTGCAACACCAACTCTGTGGTTACTAGATCATTATGTGTAGAAACGAGACAAAACTAAAAATGTACTTTCATAAAGTATGGACATGAGATTTTATAGAGCATGTACGGATATAGCATTCCATACTTTTCCACTTTTGGGATCACAGGTTCTCGGGCGGGCGGGCTCAAAAAAAGGCCTCTATTGTTTGGTGTTCTACTAATAGCACACACAGTTCCACGATATACAAATAGACAAGCAGACTTGCGGGGTGGTTGACATTTTATAGACCATCCACAATTTATGGATCGCGGGTTCTTGAGCTAGCGGGGTAAAAAACAAGGCTCTATTGTTCAGTGCATTACAAATAGCTTATGATAATAAATTGACAAGAGGATTTAAGGTGTGGCCGGCTCAAAATTCTACTCCAGGGCTGGCGAGCTCCCAGAAATGAGCAACACATACCAAATATGCACAGATCCCTTATTCCATACTTAGGCACTTTTTTGGGTCGCGGACTTGCGGACTATACATTAGGATGATTTCCACCATATAGAAATTGGGTTCTCGGGCTGGCGGGCTCAAAATTGCCTAAGCAAAGCAAAGGGCTCCATCCGACTCCCAGTGCATATTTCATAATTCATGTGCAACACTAATCTATGGTTACCAGATCAGTGTGTGTAGAAACAAGGAAAAACTAAATATGTACCTTTATAAAGTATGGACATGAGATTTTATAGACCATGTATCGATATCACATTCCATACTTGCAGGTTGTCAGGCGGGAAAGGTCAAAAAATAGGCCTCTATTGTTCTGTGTTATAAAAATAGCACATACAGTTCCGCGATATACAAATTGACAAGAGGACCTATGGGGTGGCTGAGAATTTATAGACTATGTACAGTTTTTGGATCGCCGGTTCTTGAGATGGCGGGGCTAAAAATGGGCCTCTATTGTTCGGTTCCTTACAAATAGTTTATGATAATAAATTGACAAGCAGATTTGCGGGCCAGCCGACTCAACATTTGTCAATTGACAAGTGGATTTGGGAGCTAGTCGACTGAACATTCTACTTCTAGTGATTTCTGCGATATACAAATTGACATACTCCAGGGCTAGAGGGCTCCCAGAAACGAGCACTACATAGCAAATATGCACAGATCCCTTATTCCATACTTAGCCACTTATTTGGATCGCACACTTGTGGGCTGTACATTATGCCTCTAATGTTCCGTGTCCTGCAAATAACACTCATAGTTGGGCTATATACAAATTGAGAAGTGGACTTGTGGGCTGGTTGGCTCAACATTGCATTTATGTTGGATGGTGGACGTGCAGAGACGAAAAACTGTTGACTATGGAACACAGGCAGAAAAATAATGCACCTTTGCATGGATTCGTCTACATCTCTGGGTAAGAGTTCTTTGCCCTGTCTAGTTTTCCTGTCTGTTTCTATCAACAAAAGTACAAAAAAAAAGGGATATGAACATAAGTTCAGATGTTAAGAAAAATGAAACTACTATGTACATATACAAACAAAAAATAGAATAGGATGAATAGAGTTACAAATAGTTTTTGGGAGGATGTACCTTTTTTTTTTTTTTTTGCACAATGTGTATTTTATAATTCGAGTAGAACACCGTCTGTATGCTCACCAGAACGATATGTGTATAAATCATGGATACATATATGCTTTGAAACATAGAAATATGAGTTTTCAATAAGTTTTATGTATATGTCATAATTCAAGTGCAATACCAATTGTATCGTGATCAAACCAATATGTGTCTAAGACAAACATATTGTATTAGGAAATGGGCACATTGGACCAGACATGGTCAATAAGTGTGTTTTGCAGATGGCCTGTGTTGTTCAAAAGAAAGCAGACACTGTATTTGAACATGTAGTTTTCCAATTCTTTTGTTCTACCAGTATTTTGTAGCATGTCAATATTGAAGTCTCCTACAAGTACAATGGGTCTGTTCAAATGGAAATGACATAATGCATTGGAAATAACATGCACTATGTTGGAGAATGTTGCATGGGGAGCATCATACAAATTTAGTATTGCAACTTCTGTTTCATGGGATTTTTTTTTTGCAAGCATCAATTCAACATTATTTTCTTCAATATGTATATGGTCCAAAATTGGTACATGTTTTTTCACCAGTATCATCATCCCATGTGTAATGTAACTTGATATGAAATTGTGATTTGGGAATTGTTTGTTCTACATGCATAATTCCATGTGTGTTTCCTGGAAGCACAAAATATCGGATTGCATTATATCATAGTCATTCAGTATATCATCCATGTGTGCATTTAAGCTGCGTGTGTTAAGCGAGAGAATTGATACATATGAATTTGTTTGTATGGATTGGTAATCATAATGCAGTTGCCATTTTGCGATGGTCTTGAGTTGTTCCATTTAAATATCAACTTTCTATTTCAATTTGAAGTTATCTTTTGTGAGAGGACTTAATAAATACAAGGAGTCTATGCTTCTGACACGGGATAGTGTTGTGTATACAAGTCCATGTATGCTAATTCCAGTAGGCTGAAATGAAACATTATCAAGTGTTAGTCCTTGTGATCTGTGGATTTTATGTGCAGATGCAAGTTTAATCAAAAACTGTTTTCGAAACTTCAGTCGACTTGTCTTTGCTGATGTCGATACTGGCTTCGATATTCGCAAAATAGGTGTCCAATCGCTTCCATTGTTTGAATTATATAGATAAGACAACTTGATTGCTTGTTGCTTGGCTATATGCGGATCATGGAACTTAATCTAAAGGACATCCACTTTTTTTGACTTCATATAACCTTTTAGTATTCCATTTGCACCATTCACCAAGCCATCCTGTGAATCATAGTTGCATGCATATATTTCAACCAACATTTCTAATTTGAGGACAAACTACAAACGTAAAGTGACTGAATGTACATGACATGGCACATTTCCATGGTTATCTTCTTCCAGGTCAATCGAATTGATGATGATATCATCTCCAGGCATGGGCGACAACATGTGGTTGTTATTCTTTACAACCTCATCATTTCTGTAGAACATGTAAGGGAACGTTGGGTCTGTTGGTGCAGGTTGTAAGAACCTCAAATTGATATAGGTCAAGTGATCATATGTTTGGTTGTTTGTACGCATTCTATTCAGAATTGCAATGAATTTTTCATCTGTCTGGCGCATTGTAGTATGCAACTCAAAGCATTTAATTTTGTCTTTCCAGAAGTCATGGGTGACTATTTCCATGTTAATGGTAGGTTGTTCAAATATCAAATAATCTTGGATGGGTTGTACCTGGTAAAGATCCCCACAGAATATCATGTCAATGTTTCCAGAGTATTTCGTCTGCACATGTTTTATGCTTCTTAGTTGGCTGTCAATGGAATACAAGAACCGACTCCCAATCAACGATGCTTCATATATAAAGACAAGTTGGAGTTCCTCATAAAGCTTATATAATGTATCCAACATTTCCTTGCTAAGTGGAAGAAACTATGACTTGTTAAAAAGAATTAAAAATGCAGAGCGGACTGTTGTTCCACCAGCATTGTATGCAACTTTTCCTGTGTATGCAACTATTAGTCCCTTTGGTTTCATAGGATCAAAGGAATTGTTTGAATCATAGATTCATATAAGCATTTGGAACAATGCTTTCGCTGTGAATGTCTTGCCTGTTCCTGCTCCGCCTGTAAAGAACACGTGCACAAGACTGTTCATGTTCAAGCATTTTTTAAGAGAAATATCCTTTAGAATTGTTTGATGTTCGCGATTCAACATACGTCTTATTCTGTGGTATTCATTATTTTCAATTAGGAAATGATTTTTTGTAACTTGAAAACCAAGATTGATACGTTTTTCACTTCCAGCCGCTAGAGGATGAGGAAAATCCACTTGTAAGTCATAGGACTCGAAAGGAGTTGTAGTTTTTTTTGGGTTTCTGATTGTCTCATCATGATCGCCAGGGTTTTCTAGGTCATTAAGTGCAACTTATAGATTGGCCCATGTTGGATTAACATTGTAGGTAAATATAGCTTCATTGATGTGCACTATACTCTCAGACGCAACATATGTAACCTCCCATGTAGAGAAGTTATGTATCAATGTGTCTTCATTTTCATCGAACGGAATGTGCAACAACAGTTCTTCTCTACAATAGTTTTCATAGTCACAATGTTTATTGTGTTTGACAAACCGTATCACAGAGGGTTTTTTTTCTTTTTGATATCGGTGCACCAGTTTTTTGTAATGTGATACGAATTCTGTTAAGCAGATATGCCTAATAGGATATGGACACTAGACCTAATAATCAATAATAGAGCGACATACCACGTCCTCTGAATTGTCTGGATCTTGTTGCAACAAAACCAGTGGTTTAAGCACAAATGTGCATTTTTCAAGTGGAGATGTGTTTATGAAGACACATTTTCTTGAACTACAAGTGAGGGGAAATGAAAGTGCAATGTGAACTGCTTGCTGAGAAGACATTTGTTGAATATTAAGAAATGTATTGCCAAGTGTGCGATCATTTGTATGGCATCAATGTGACTTCTTTCATGTTCTTTGCGTGTTCTTATGAGTTCACTTGTCATATGTTTGTCAATCTTTGTCATATACGAGGTACAATATGATGCTGCAGCATATGCATTCAGCATGTACTGCGCATCTTTATTTGCTTTCCACATAACTGGCATGTCCTTGGAGAAACTGTTGTTCCAAATATGGGAGATTTTTCATTTAAGGAAAAGTGTTGGTTGCCTAAGCGTATGTTGTATGGTTTGTATGTACTCATCTTCTGATAGATTTACCTGTGTCAAGAAGGCATCAAAGCTCATAATTTTGTCAAATCCTCCTTGTTCTAGAAATGCAAACAAGGATTTAGATTTCTCAACAACAACATTGTCCTCTAAACTAATTGGCTCTATGATTCTTGTAGCTCTCATTGGCAGCATGGGAAAGTTGTATTTGCAATGCATTTTTTTTTCGTTTTCTACAATTTCTTGTATGGTAATGTCTATGGACTTTCACAAGTTCTGGATCCAAATGATTTGTGTTGCATGTTATGTATTTATCCACAAATTGTTCGATCTCTGAATTGTTATCAACTCCATAGACGAGTGCACCCTCTATGCACAACCATGCGTAGTCACGTTCATTTCCCCTATTCTGGAATTTAGTAAAAAAAAAGTAGTTCGATATTTTTCTGAAAAACGTTTCAACATGGCATATTAATTGTCTCAAATAATTTATTCTATGTCTATAGTAGCGAGTACATGTCACCGGGTCTTTTATTATGAGTTAGTCAATGTCGTTATTTTCCAGTGTATCGGTTTTTTTTTTACGTTTCCTGTGCCTATGCAGGTCAGATACGACAACCACCAATGGATCCCAACAATGCTCTGCACTTGTAAATGTGACGAAAAATGTTGGCGGGCCCAATTGCCGAATCATTGAAAAAACATTTTTTTGTTTTGTTGCAAATAGTTAGGAGAGGT
Source organism: Picea glauca (assembly GCA_000966675.3). Taxonomy (NCBI): domain Eukaryota; kingdom Viridiplantae; phylum Streptophyta; class Pinopsida; order Pinales; family Pinaceae; genus Picea; species Picea glauca. The sequence continues at coordinate 34,933 of JZKD02S1784379.1, read as the reverse complement.
GCGGATGTTTTTGAAATCTATGTATCCAATATCATATTTTAGAATGTTTTCTAGGTTTAATTTGTACTTCACATCCTTGGCCAACAACTTTCTTCCTTGTAACTGGCCTTTTCTTATTCAGACCCACATGCACGAAAAAAATTGCTCTATTATTATGTGCATTGTTTTGAAAAACAAATTTGTTATGTGACAGAAGAAGTAACCGCTTGAATGTAGTAGCTCCCATCGGACTATTTTATGATAACTGAATTATTCTATAATATCAGTGCCACGTGGATCTCCATAGAAGAGTGTTGGAAAGTTCATTTCCTTAGCGAATTTGTCCTTGAATATTCCAAGTGGACACTGTCCCTCGGCAGGTGCAATTTCGACAATTTTGTCTTGCAAGTCATGAATGCATTGTGAATCAGTGAATCCATGCACCAATGTTTCAGTAGGTGTTTCATTCTCCGATTCATCAATTGTATCAAAATATCTAGGATTTTCGAGAGTGTCTACAGAGTTGCCATGTTCTTTTGCGAGAACAATGTTCCAGTTTCCATTTATACAAATGTTCTCTACTTTGTATAGGGCCCTGGAACATAATTCATTTAATGATTTCATAACATCTTTCATGTGCCCTTTTCCTATCTGATAGGCATTTTTGTATAGCAAGCGTCTTTTCAGAGCCACAACGATTGTAATTGTATTGTTAATGAATTGTGGCAACACTTTTTGCACAACATCTGGCTGAACAGGCACATTAATAATTCATCCTGTTAAGCCCATCTGGGGTCATTTATAGCCCCAAGGTCTGATTTGAGCAAATTCAATTCACAAAGACACAAGTCTCTCCTCAAGTTCCGTAAGTGCACTTACATTTGCTAGTGGTGTATTACATCTTATTTGTCCAGGGGTTGCAAATTGTGGTAGTTTTCCATTTTCAAGTGATTGTTTGCATGGAAGACAAACTTTCCCACGGGAAAATGGTTTATCGTGTGCTGTCAAGTGGAGGTATTCTTCTTGCAAATAAGGCGTGAAAGACTTACTGTTTTTTGAAAAATTCAATTGTTCACAAATTGCACATGCAATGGAAGGAGTGTCTTTCATTTGTTTCATGTAGGTTTGTCTTGCATTTTTCTTTCGCAGGGAAGTATGGGTAGAAACTGTTTTCTGGTTTTCATTGCTACTACTGCATGGTGTTTCTTGTAGATCATGAACTAGCACAGTTGCATGACCATTCTGGGATATGCAATCGCACCTGTTTATGTTCTATTCTACACGAACAAATTTCTTTACATTGTGTTATGTGAGTTTCTCTCTAAAAGGAAGTGTAGCAATGTATTTTTTTCTCTCACGCATGAACTTTTTCAAGTTGTGGTAACTTACTCTACATTTATTGCCCAAGGGAAGGATGAGATGGTGGCAACTAGGATGAATTTCACTCTCACCCAGCTTCTGAGAAACTACTTTACGTTTTTTGTTTAAGGCCTCTATGGCCTTATCACAAGTCGGACTAATTTGATGAATAATTTTTTTCAAATTGTGATAATTTACTCTATGTTTTTTGTTTAATCCCTTTATGGCCTCATCACAACTGTCATTAATTTTACGCATGTTTTTTTTGTTCAAGCCCTGTCTTCCCATATCGCAACCGGGAGGAGTTTCATTTTCACTAAAAAGAATTCCACGCCTATGCAGATTTGATGTCGTTTGGGTGGCATGGACAACCAACCCTGAACTGCTAATATGTCCAAGCAAAGGTTCATAATGGATATGTGTTGTATCTGTTTTCAATGAGAGGATGTCAATTGTTTGATCGTAATTTGAATCAGTAACCCATGAATGGACAGTACCATCTGGCAAGGGCGACCACACCTAGATATTCACCCTAATTATTATAGACAACCATCGCAAATAGAATCCACAACTCTCCATATTCCATTTTTCATATAGAAGCACCATGTTCACAAGGTATTCCTACCAACTTCCAACTGTCGACATATTTTCTACGAGATATGGGCAAAGGTGCTGATGCAAGCACCTAAAAGTCTGTTGGTTTCCGCCTATAATCACATTGCAAAATGACTTTATAGTGTAAATCTGCAACGAATGAATAGTGAAACCCGCTGCCACCAAACAACAAATTGCATTGAAAAAACTATCTCCACAGCTAGAGACAACATTTGTTGCCAGCTGTAAACCATGGCAATATATGCCATGCAAAATCCGTTTCCATTGTGATTGAAGGTCTTTGCAAATAACGGAAAAGTAAATACGAGGACCTTCTATATTACATATGGACATTTTTATGTACAGTAGTGGTTCATAATGGCCACTGAGGGCATTGGCATCATGGAACAAGATGCAATATGGATTTTCAAATGTAGTTTTGTTGAATAGTAGATATATTTTTTTTCTTGTCAATGACCATATGCCAACTGATATATTCAGCCAGTTAGACAATGACCGTATACGAAATGTATCTCCCCAAAGTCCCCTCTCATGTGCAGGTAGAACTGGAGATGCAGACAACCGCATCTTTGAAAAATACGTAGCGACATCATGTATTCCATGCAACTGCCGAATAAAATCAAATTCTAGCTCGTATTCATAGGACTGCAAAACCTCATCATCGCCATTTTTAAAATAGGTCAAGAAATAATCTATCAATCCATTGTGCAACTCGGTCGACGAATAGCGGAAATGCAATAGAACCTGGAATGTATCGAAAAGACAATCCCCAACAACATATGAGAATGCATCCAATCTAAAAAGCCCATTTCTATGCAAAATCATGTCAATGCTGTCATGTATAATGGACTGTGTATCTATTTCATATGACTCAACATCTATTACTTCTTTCATCTCTTCAACTGTCATTTTCAAACTATTTGCTACATACTTTCAGTTTCTATGAAAACAAAGAAAAGCAGGGGAAAAAAATAAGAGGTGGCAAAAAAAAAGGAAAGCAAAATAGGGTACCAATCCCCGTATGTATCTTTCAACCTTCTTCTTCTCAACTTGAATCCCCCCTATTCCCCATAGCAGATTAGAAGAAAACAGATCGACACTGGACACTGAACCAAACAGGAGAAAGAACACAAATAAATAAAACCATAACTTTACTCAGCAGTAAGAGAACATGTAGACGCAGTTTTCCGACCCACAGAATAAAAACATACCCTGCGTCTACACCCCACCCAATGGTTCCCTCTTCTGATAGATCCCAACTACTTTCCGTAAAGCCCTCTACAATGCAATTTTCATAAAATATATGGACGTGACAACTTGCATATAAAGACGAATGGTTTCCAGGATATGTAGATTTAAAATATATTTTAACTTCACTTCAATGATATATGTATATAAAGTAGATTTAAAATTTTAACTAATTTTTTATTATCTAAATAAATTTAAATAAAATTATTAAGAATATTGCTTCAAACATTATACATAAAATTTAAAATATTATTTTATTGTTTCACATATTACGTAAAATTTAAAATATTATTTTATTGTTTCACATATTAGGTATAAAATTTTAAATATAATGATATTTTAATATGATTAATTTTTAATCTAATCATCCTTAAAATAGGAACAAATGTTTTATTAGAAAATTAGATTATTTTATTATTTATTATATCAATTAATATATTTGAAATTATTGATGATGATAGTAATGGCTATGAGGAGGATAATGATGACAATGAGAATGACAATGAGGACGACAACAATGATGATGACCCTGACGACGATAAGGATGACATTAACGATGACAATGGAGAATATATGGATTTATTTGGATTAAAATTATAATATGTATTTTTCATTGATAGATACTAAAGTTATTGTGCTTAATTATTTATTAGCCTAGATTTGAAATTTTAACCGATTTTTTTACTATCTAAGTAAATTTAAATAAAATTATGAAGAATATTGTTTCAAACAGTATGCACAAAATTTAAAATTTTATTTTATTGTTACAAGCATTACATACAAAATTTAGAATAGAATAATATTTTGATAATGTTTTTTTAATAAAATTATGATTAAATTGAAAAAATTCATTTTATTATAAAATTAAATTACTCTATTTATTCTATTATTTATCATATCAATTGATATAATATTTGAAATTATTGATGGTGATGATGATGATGATGACGACGACAACGCCGTCGTCGCCGCCGATGAGGACGACAACGACAACAACGACGAGGACGAGGACGAAGAAAATGACGACGACAATGACAATTATGACTATGACAATGATGACGACGATGAGGATGGCGACGACGACAATGAAAATTATTACTATGACAATGATGATGATGAGGAGGAGGAGGAGGACAATGGTGAATAAGAAAAATAGTGTCCACTGAGACCATAATTGGTCTATCGGACCTTAAAAAAGGTAAGGGATTATTTGGATTTTTTTATAATTTTATCTTTATGCTAAAAAGGAATTAAGAAAAGTGTTCCATTATCATTGTAGTTTTGATGACTTAGAAGGTTAGGAAGGTCTATATTGTGACAAATATTTTGAAAGTGTGATCTAATTTGGGTATAGGTAGGACACTCTAAGAGAAAGTTATTTTCATCTTCAACCCTCTTTTTTTGAAAAAATGAAACTTAACTATATTTATATTAAAATAAGACTGAGCCAAGGCAAGCAACAATCATACAAATTATCCAAAAATGGATTGTAGCTTGTACACATTTCTATAACTATTACATTAAAATTTGAGACTCTCTCCAACTTAATTCCTTGAATTTATTTGTTGATTACATTTTTGATATACTAGTCTGATAATCATTGGATTTAAAAAAAACATTTACTGATAAAAAGAAGCAGAATCCTGGATTTTTGGGGCTCTTTCCTACCATAGATGTCCATTCTCAATATCCATGGGTGTCGTACCATGAGCTTTAGTGCCATTAATAGTGTTTCCTTCATGAGGAGATAAAATTATGTGATTAATTGATATAAAGGTTGAGTGTTGAGGGTAAACCTGTGTCTTGAAGTATGGAATTCAATCTCCATCGCTTTCATTTGTTGTGTCAAGGAGGCAAAAGAAATTAAATGAAATACCCCATTTTTCCTGAGAGTCGATGAAGCATAGAACAATTGACCTGGGAGATTTCTTCAAGTCGCGTGAGAATATTTTAAAGTTTCTCTAGGAGGTTTCCATTGATATCCACTATAACCAAAAAATCCTCCGACCCCCAGAGATTCCAAACCCAAATCCACAAATAACAGGTGCAAAATTGATAAAATGGAAAAGAAAAAGGACACGAGGATGATAACCTTCCCTATCAGAATCAAGGACCAAGGATTGAAAATCATAAAATAACCTGTAGAACTCAAGACACAGATTCAATGAAGAGAGGACCCTATCCTCTGTAACCCGAACCTAAAATTTGACCACCAACAATCATAATAGAAAATACACCCACTCACATCCACCGACTAAATGGAGTAGAAACCCAAACCTCAAATCTCGACCTGGGATGGAGAGCCTTACAAAAACAAACGAAGAATGATCCACGACTGACACTTCCATACTGAATCAAAACTTGAGGAGGCACATACCAAAATGAATGCTCACACATGTGAAATAAACACACAAATGTGTGGGAGAGAGAGGACAAGAACCAAGCAGACTCTTCATATCCAATTGTCTGCATGAAGGAGGGGAGGCACAATTAAGGGAAAACCACAACCCCCCTAAACCCATTTATATTAATTTATCCACATTAATAATTTATTTTCATTGCTCTCTTTGTCTCCTTCTTAGCATATTTGCATAGGTACTTCATTGGGAGATGAAATATTTGCATTCAAAATACGTGATCTCTTCTTTTGTTGTTTGTTTTCAGGTTTTCATTTGATAGTGAATACCATAAAATTTCCAAAAATGAAGAAGAAATCGAGGAATCTAACTTCAATTTCTTCTCTGCAAGGCTTTAGGATGGTATAATTTTGATTTTGATGCACAATTTTATTCACAGATTTCAAAATACTATGGAGCTTAGCAGTATTTTGTAAGTCGTTTTTCCAAATAGAGAAAAACAAAGGCATAGAGCATGAGAGAGGAGAGGAAACTCCAATGTAGATCTATCTAAAGATTCTCTACTCCTCATTCGGAGTGGAGCCACATCAATGCTCAATTTTGTATGATTTTATTTATTTAATATTGGTACCTTGTATGATAATCTATGTTTGAACATTGGTATGTGTTTTTCATAGTACTTGAAGAAATGAATGTTGGTTTGTATGAACTGGTTTATATAATAGCCTAAACTAAGTGATATTTTGGGCATGGCTTATTAAATATCTATTAGGTTTGCATTTATCATTTTAGTACACTTGATGCATTCCATAAGATACAATTTCTTTTCGAAGAATTCAATTCGATGCAATTTCCTTTTGTTTAATAAATCTTTTCATTACCATTGTAATCTGTATATGTATTCCAAAGTTTTATAAGTTTTCGTTTAAAGCGAACAATTTTCATAGGTTTTGGTTTTAAAGTGAACAATTTCACTCATCATCACAATCACAATAATGAAATATGTATTGGTATACATCACAATTTGATTTACCTCAGTGTGATATTTGTGATTAGAAATTTGAAGTAAATTTTACTTGTCATATATGCTTGATTAAACATTGTGATAAAAAAAAATCATTTCAATTGAATTTAAGAACATAATATATAAATTTGGTGTAAAAATGGTTGCATCGATACAACAACAACAATTATCCTAAGAGATAACTTTGGCATGAAAGGATGAAACCCAACTATATGCTTCGTCATGTACTATCTACCAATACTAATTAACCATGACAAAGTGATAGATTTTCCATGAGTTAAAAGTACTATTGAAGTGTGTGAAACTTGTTTAGTTGTGAAACAAGATTAAAAAGCATTTGATAAAACTTACGAAAAATGTAAAAGAATTTAAAGTTGGTTTTAATTGATATTTGTGAACCAATGAAAATGAAGTTGAGTTAAGAGTAAAGTTTCATAGCAATCATATATAATTTGGTAAGAACAATGGATTTATTTAAAAAACAAAAAAACCTTTTAAGTTTTTAAGAAATTTACTTAAATAAATTTTTATACGGCAATAGTAATGGTGAGTTTTTTTTCACTATTTCTAAAACACTAAAACACACTCAATTGAAAGACATGAATG